>OZ035997.1:90689964-91104964 GCA_964035015.1 Corallium rubrum
TTCAGAAACGATTCTTTGTCTGTTGATTCTGTTCCAATATCCGGCTTCATATTAACACTTTGCCGACTGGGTGCTTTACCTTTGGCCAGTCATGGGTGACTGGTCGCTTTCCATGATTTTCACGATCACATCTGGAAAAATCTTGACAGAAAATCTAGGTCTGAACCGAGATAACAAGCGCTGCATGCTCCTCATGCGAAGCCATCATGCATTAATATACCAAGAAATTGTATAAAAAACATTATGAACAGAAATGCACCAGAAAAAAAAATATACAAGTTTGATGACCAACTTCAGCAACATGGTACTGCTCTAAGACCAGTGCTCTTCTGACCACGGGGTCTGACGCAGTATCTTCTTGGTAATACAGTTAAGTGCCATAACGAGTATACTGTCCTACTACACTACGTGCCGTAACTAATAATTAATGCAGTCACAGTTTCTTGTTTGTTGGTGTTGTGGTAAGAGGTGGGTTTTCTTTCCGATAGGTTGTAGTTAAGCTTAGGGTTGCCGGGGTATGTGGTTACGTTTTAGGCAAGACGGGGGGTTGTGATTAGGTTTTGGGCGAGGAATAGAAACGGGGTGGGTGTGGGTTTCAATACTTTAAAATTCGGAATTATCTGCAATTCTAGATGCCAGAGAGGATATGCAGCTTTGTCAATATTCATATTTACATCTAGAGTTCAGTGACCTTTACATATTCAGACGTATTATTTTATACGTCAAGATAAACTCTCTATTTTAATGCGTCGTTCTCCACACAATAATACCAGTTTATATAATTATATACGTTGGGTGACGAAATTACGGTCGCATTAACAAAAATTGCTTAAGTACGTCCAGGCGCATGATGTGCCTGTTGTATAAAGACGGTCATTGCTTAATTTCTTTTTAGTTTCAGTGCCCAATCAACTTCTGCAAGAGTGGTGGACAATATGTCCCAAATCCTGGACAACCAGACGGTTTCATTTGTAAATGCAGTGTAAGATACCGAGGGAAAATCTGTGAGATCGAGAAAGGTATCGGTTTGATATAGCTTTAATTCAATAATTAATATTCAACTTTTTTTTTCATATGTAATTTACTGATAGCTGTTTCAGATCAACAGCTCTTTCCGAACTTGAAGCCGGTAAAGCCTGGTAAAATTAATGACCTTTTATATTATATTACGGACTGTTGTGTAGACGGAACTAGAAGTTAGTAGTTGGTCCTTGCTTTTTGGTAACTGGCCGTGCCGATAGTTTTGTTTAAAGAATTAACAATAATTTTGTTTTTGTAAAGAATAACGGTTTACATTTTAAGAGAATGAGTGCACCTTAGTCATTCATTTTTCCTACACGTAGAAGTTTACAAAGCGAATTTAGCAAAATTTCTATCAGCTTTAATTTGCGAATCAACCCAAAATTTGACCGATTCGATCTTGAACTACGATTCGCCCTTTTGTAAAATTTCATGTATGTATGTATTTTATGACAAACAGACAGACAGACAGACAGACAGACAGACAGACAGACAGACAGACAGACAGACAGACAGACAGACAGACAGACAGACAGACAGACAGACAGACAGACGGACGGACGGACGGACGGACGGACGGACGGACGGACGGACAGACGGGCGGGCGGACGGACGGGCGGGCGGACGGACGGACGGGCGGGCGGGCGGGCGGGCGGACGGACGGACGCACTGGCGGACGGGCGGACGGACGGACGGACAGTCAGACAGACGGACGGACAGACAGACAGACAGACAGACAGACAGACGGACGGACGGACGGACGGACGGACAGACGGGCGGGCGGACGGACGGGCGGGCGGGCGGACGGACGGGCGGGCGGGCGGGCGGACGGACGGACGCACTGGCGGACGGGCGGACGGACGGACGGACAGTCAGACAGACGGACGGACAGACGGACAGACGGACAGACGGACAGACAGACAGACAGACAGACAGACAGACAGACAGACAGACAGACAGACAGACAGACAGACAGACAGACAGACAAACAGGCGGGCGGGCGGGCGGGCGGGCGGGCGGGCGGGCGGACGGACGGACGGGCGGGCGGGCGGGCGGGCGGGCGGACGGACGGACGGACGGACGGACGGACGGACGGACGGACGGACGGACGGACGGACGGACGGACGGACGGACGGACGGACGGACGGACGGACGGACGGACGGACGGACGGACGGACGGACGGACGGACGGACGGACGGACGGACGGACAGACAGACAGACAGACAGACAGACTGAATGAATGAATGAATGAATGAATGAATGAATGAATGAATGAATGAATGAATGAATGAATGAATGAATGAATGAATGAATGAATGAATGAATGAATGAATGAATGAATGAATGAATAAATGAATGAATGAATGAATGAATGAATGAATGAATCACATTTATTTCAGTACGGTAGTTTCATAAGTATAAAAACTTCTTTCCATGAAAGCCGTACATAAGTTAAAAAATACAATATTTTTGTTATTTTACAAATAAATACTAATTTACAAAAGATACTAACTATATACAATATATACATATATGGATGACAATTTCAAAGGAATAACTTCTTTTTAAATTCTGATTTAGATTGAGGTGTTTTCAGTTCAGAAGGAAGAGAGTTCCATAACTGAACACCTCTGTATGAGAAACTGCCTTTGTAACATTCTGTTTGTGGAATTCGAGTTGTTAATAAATTATGACGATTCTCTCTTAATTTATTCTTATAGGGACCCTGTTCCGAACGCTTAGTAAATAGGTCACTCAAATAGCAGCTGGGTGCATTTTTGTTCAGAGCATTGTAAACCATAAGGCACAAATGTTTGTCCCTTCTAGTGGTTAGATTATCCCATTTCAGCTCCTTTAAAAATATCAGCCGATCTAACGTCATAACCTTGATTAGTTATTATACGAGCAGCGCGATTTTGGAGCTTTTGCAAACGAGTAGAGAGACCTTTGTTCAAATTTCCCCAAACAGTGTCGCAATAATGGAAATAAGGCTGGATAAGCGAATTATAAATAGTAAGTAATGTTCTGCGTGGAACAAATTTACGTGTTTGCTTTAGACCATTTATGGAACGACAAATTTTTGTAAACAAGTAATCGATTTGTTCGTTCCAGGTCAAAGTTTATCCAAATAAATTCCAAGGCATTTAGCAGACTCGACTCTTTTGATAGGTTTATCACCAATTAATATAGGAAAAACTGGAC
This sequence comes from Corallium rubrum, assembly GCA_964035015.1. Lineage (NCBI taxonomy): Eukaryota > Metazoa > Cnidaria > Anthozoa > Scleralcyonacea > Coralliidae > Corallium > Corallium rubrum. The sequence continues at coordinate 90,693,188 of OZ035997.1, forward strand.
CCAAATTGTCCAATTTAAACTGTGTACCAATAAACATGTACTCAGTTTTAGTGACATTTAAACTTAATTTATTCGCTTGTAGCCATTTGTCGACATTTATTAAGTCACATTTAACTTTATTTTGAAGTTCTGTAGTCGATTTGGATGAAACACTTAGTGATGTATCATCTGCGTACATACGAGCTTTTGTGTATTGCAGACATGTCGGTAAGTCATTAATAAAAAGTAGGAAAAGTAGAGGTCCTAAAATAGACCCTTGTGGAACACCACATTGAACTTCTTGAAGTTTAGAAGTACAACCTTCTACTAAACAGCATTGTTTTCTGTTTGATAAATATGATGAAAACCAATCAAGAGTCATTCCATAAATGCCATAGCTATAGAACTTCAGTTTTTCTAATAATATTTCATGTGACACCGTGTCAAAAGTCTTTGCTAAATCCAAAAATGTGATAAGATTCAAATTACCTTTATCAATATTCAAATACCATTCATTAGTTGCGTCAATCAGGGCTGTAATGGTCGAGTGAAGCGAGCGAAATCCAGACTGATATTTATTCAATAAATTGTTTTCAATAAGATATTCATAAAGTTGATCATAGACTATCCTTTCACATAATTTAGAAATTGCTGGTAAAATGGATATTGGCCGGTAATTCTGTTGATTAGTTGCATCGCCAGATTTAAATAGCGGAAAAACCTTAGCAATTTTCCAATGAGATGGAAAAATACCGGTTTCAATCGACTTATTTATGATTAGTGTTAGCGAGCCACAAACAATAGAAGCTGATTCCTTAAGAAGCCTGCTCGAAATGTTGTCCAAACCAGTTGCTTTATGAATAGGTAAACGCTTTAACAGATTTAAAACAATATTCTCTGATGTTAGCCTGCGTGCAGACACTCCTTCCCCCTCCTGGAATCGGGGAAACGGGGTCTGCGAAACGGCGTTCGTAATCGTGTTCTGGTCACGTGAGTCGTCACTGGATTTTAAGGACTAATATATGATTGGTTGACAAAGGATAATTTAAAGTAGCCGATATTTCATTGGTCAAATTTCCGATCATTGGGAAATTCTCATGCGAAAGTGCTATAGCGGCTTTTCCCTCTCTATATAATATTGTCTCCCTTTGTGTCTATCCTACTTTGAAATGTCAACATGTATTCTCTTTGAAACATAACGACAAAAACCTGGTTGATGGTAAAGGTGCATTTAAAGTGAAAGAAGAATTAGCTACGCTTGAATTTATAACTCATTCGAAGTCACCATATATTTGCAAATCTTGTGTCGAGAAGCTTAAAAAACGCCGCGGTATAATAAATAATCTGCGAAAAGTCGAGGCCGAGCTCTAGGATCAAGACTTCCATACCAGCCGCTCAATGTAAAAAAGAGAAATCGATTGTGTGAGTACTACACGCGTTCTCGGTCGAAACGATCGACTTACTGATTGCGATTTAATATTGTCTGGATCCGGTATTGTCGCCGCTCAACATCAAAATAAATTATTTTTTAAATGAAATAGCAGTTAATACCTTTAATAGAAAACCACACAGTGCAATTAACACCAAGAAACAGACGAACTTACCAGTTTGGGAGAAAAAACACAGATCTACCGAAATAATTCCCATGGTAATCAGTGAGCATCGTGTGCTTGGAATAACATCGAGTACACATCGACACCAACAATTTCTTCGCATCCAAACGTTGAATTTTCGCCAGTTCGTCCATTCTCTCATCCATATAATCTCTCTCAGCACAGAACTGTCCACCAAAGTGAACACTATATTTGCAAATTTCACCAGAAAACGTTGAAATTTAAAAACAAATCAATCAACTTGCGGCGTCATTTCAAAGCAACCTGTCAAAATCCAACGCCGCAAGTTGATTGAATTGTTGAAATGTTCAACGTTTTCAGATGAAACTTGCAACTTTCAAACGTAAACAAACTTGAAAATAATCGAAAGCCGTAATAATGGTGCTCGCAAATGCAAGTATTGGTGTGGTAATTATGCTAGCACATAAATTAATTATTTGGGTTCACGTGACCAGGAACACGATTACGAACGCCGTTTCGCAGACCCCGTTTCCCCGATTCCAGGAGGGGGAAGGAGTGTCTGCACGCAGGCTATCTGATGTTGGTTCTAAACAAAAGGCAGATTTTGTTGGTGTTAAATAACTCTGGAAACTATGTTCACTATCGGGTATTGTTGAAGCCAAATTAGGTCCTATGTGAATGAAATGGTCGTTCAAAACTTCACAAAGATTAATTGGTTCGGTAAATGATTTCCCGTCAATTTTGATTTCATTAATTGAAGTGTTACACGTCTTTTTGCGATGCGTCAATTGGTTAATTGTTTTCCAAATTGCCTTAGCATTACCAGCATTTCCCTGAATTCGTGAATGATAGTAATTTGCTTTCGCCTGCCTTATTTCGTTAATTATTAGCAAAATTTAGCAAAGTTATTAACAGACAGACAGACAGACAGACAGACAGACAGACAGACAGACAGACAGACAGACAGACAGACAGACAGACAGACAGACAGACAGACAGACAGACAGACAGACAGACAGACAGACAGACAGACAGACAGACAGACAGACAGACAGACAGACAGACAGACAGACAGACAGACAGACAGACAGACAGACAGACAGACAGACAGACAGACAGACAGACAGACAGACAGACAGACAGACAGACAGACAGACAGACAGACAGACAGACAGACAGACAAAGACAGACAGACAGACAGACAAAGACAGACAGACAGACAGACAGACAGACAGACAGACAGACAGACAGACAGACAGACAGACAGACAGACAGACAGACAGACAGACAGACAGACAGACAAAGACAGACAGACAGACAGACAGACAGACAGACAGACAGACAGACAGACAGACAGACAGACAGACAGACAGACAGACAGACAGACAGACAGACAGACAGACAGACAGACAGACAGACAGACAGACAGACAGACAGACAGACAGACAGACAGACAGACAGACAGACAGACAGACAGACAGACAGACAGACAGACAGACAGACAGACAAAGACAGACAGACAGACAGACAAAGACAGACAGACAGACAGACAGACAGACAGACAGACAGACAGACAGACAGACAGACAGACAGACAGACAGACAGACAGACAGACAAAGACAGACAGACAGACAGACAGACAGACAGACAGACAGACAGACAGACAGACAGACAGACAGACAGACAGACAGACAGACAGACAGACAGACAGACAGACAGACAGACAGACAGACAGACAGACAGACAGACAGACAGACAGACAGACAGACAGACAGACAGACAGACAGACAAAGACAGACATCCTCTAACAAAGGTAACAAACGCGTAAAGGAAAACATAATTAACCTGAAAGACGAAGTAACAAAAATAGAGCCTTTCTTTTCTATCTTACACAACTTAATCAAATCATGATTGTTTTATTGATATTTTTGCAGTTTTTAAATCTTGTACAGCAGTGCTGGATATTTCCAGGTAATGTTATATTTAAATGAGGTTATAGATATAAGTACTATAGCACTGCAGAATTGTTTGTCAACTAATTGCATTAACCATCTTCTAGTTTTGACCCAGTTTTTTCTATTTAATACCCTGTGTTCAATAATCTGGCGATCAAAAGGCAATGGTTTAGTAAGGTGTTATATAAATTGTTGCGTTTTTTTCACCCATGTTCGCCACCGTGCACAAGCTTTTGTTATTCGCCTATTTTAATATTTAAATCACGGCTGACTGATTGAGATTGGATTATAAATAAGTTTTGTGGAAACACCACGTAAAATATTTCTTTGCTAAGCTTTCGGCCTGTTGACTCAGGCCTTCATCAGATTGTTTTTTGGATTGTTGCTTCATTGTAGCAAACATACAGGTGCGTGACTTTCCCCGAGTTTCCCGACTACATCTCTATCAAAAGTGCCGGATCTAAGCCAGAGTTTATCTCAAAATAACTTCGGTTCTCCAATTGTCGCCAAGTATTTCTAAGCATTCCACTTATTTTTTATTTCTTTTGTATTTTAGTGAGGCTAAAGATGGCGTTTACAAAATTAAAACAAAGACCACGTCAGGTTACACAAAGGTGTATTGTCAAATGACGTCACTTCGTGGATGTACAGGAAGAGGATGGACTATGGTAATGAAGATTAATGGGTCCAAGGTAGGTTATGCTCCACGAGGTTTTTATTTAGCCTTTGTCGCAAACATTTCTGATCTTTGTTTATCACGCTGACTTTCTTTCAGGATTGAGTATATCCTTGCATGCTAGGGACATTATTAGGGCAGTGGTATGCAAACAGTACTTGCCAACCAAAAAATCAACCAACGATTACCAACGTGAGGTCAATTCAATTAAATTTACACTTCACCTTGTAGTTGTATCCTGTACCTCATTTTTTTCGCGAAACCCCCACATCTGTCCGGTGCTCTTATATAGTTTTCGACCTAACCTTACCTACGCCACTGCGTGGTATATGCAATATACATGTTATAAGTCCCGCTATCAGCATGCTCAGCGAACTCCATTCTCCACATCACGCTTAAAAGCAAAGTCTGGATTTTTGTATATCAATTCGGAGTCACTTCCACTAATCCCATACGCCGTGTGTTATCTCTTGACCGCGTTGGGTGGACAATTTGAAGAGAGATTGAGAGCAATGATAGCATAATAATATAATACAACACAACACAACACAACACAACACAACACAACACAACACAACACAACACAACACAACGCAACGCAACGCAACGCAACGCAACGCAACGCAACGCAACGCAACGCAACGCAACGCAACGCAACGCAACGCAACGCAACGCAACGCAACGCAACGCAACGCAACGCAACGCAACGCAACGCAACGCAACGCAACGCAACGCAACGCAACGCAACGCAACGCAACGCAACGCAACGCAACGCAACGCAACGCAACGCAACGCAACGCAACGCAACGCAACGCAACGCAACGCAACGCAACGCAACGCAACGCAACGCAACGCAACGCAACGCAACGCAACGCAATACAATATAATATAATATAATATAATATAATATAATATAATATAATATGCAACGCAGCGCTACGCTACGCTACGCAACGCAACGCAACGCGCAACGCAACGCAACGCAACGCAATTGCAACGCAATTGCAATGCAATGCAATGCAATGCAATGCAATGCAATGCAATGCAATGCAATGCAATGCAATGCAATGCAATGCAATGCAATGCAATGCAATGCAATGTAATGTAATGTAATGTAATGTAATGTAATGTAATGTAATGTAATGTAATGTAATGTAATATATATTATTAGCATATACTTACAGGTGAATAGTCCTTTCACGCAATGTGAGTGGTTCCTCTCATTGAACTCTGTAAACTGCAACGTTAACTCCATAAGACCTTATGATTGGGTGAAGCCAAACCATGCACGTCCACAGAACGTATGAATCTCATCTACCGCCCTTGTACTTGAGAGTGGGGTCCTTAATGCCTCAATCAGTGATCACCTTCCAGTATATGTTTCACTCAAATTGAAGACTCCCAAGATGCCACCTTGTTATATTACAACGAGGAGTCGTAAAAACTATAATCCTTTATTATTTTCCTCCGACCTCGTCACCAAATCGGACCGCCTTTTATCCATATTCTCTGATGCAGATGTTAACACGAAACTAGAATCCTTTAATGATGTTCTTCACTCAACTCTCGACGTACATGCACCCGTGAAAACTTTTAAAATTCGTCGTCGATCATGCCCATATGTCTCGCATGAAATAAAAGAACTTATGAAGTTTAGAGATCAACTTCACCGTCGGTTTCTTCAGACACATGATAAAAGAGATTGGGAGGTCTACAAGGAATCTCGCAATCGCGTTAAAATCAATCTCAAGAATGCAGCAAAAAACCACATCTTCGATGAAGTAAAGGAACACAAGAACAATTCAGGTTCTCTCTGGAAAATAATCAATAACATTATTCCTTCAAAAGAAAAGGAAACGCAAGTCTATAGTAAAGATCCTAAGTCGATTGCAGAAGATTTTAATCACTTCTTCACTTCTGTGGGAAGGAACGCTGCCATGACGGCGGCAAGCTCAGCCAAAGACAATGATATCACCTTGTTAAACCCTTTTTCAAATTTAATAACTTATCCACCAGATCAGCAGTTCAATTTTAGACCTGTTACTTGTACTGAAGTTCAACGTATCATTATGGCAATGCCAAGTAACAAATCACCTGGTCCGGATAAGATAAACATGCGTGATATCAAAGACTGCCTCCCTGTCATTTTAGGTCCTCTTACACATATAATAAACTGCTCTCTTATGACAGGCATGTTCCCTGACTTATGGAAGATTTCTGAAGTAATACCATTGCTAAAGGACGGAGACCACGAGGTTGCCTCAAATAATCGACCCCTTTCACTTCTTGTGGTTGTATCAAAGGTGTGTGAAAAAGTTGCTCTACAACAATTCAGCTCATACCTAACAGAGAACCAGCGTATATCATCACATCAAAGCGGAAACAGAAGATTTCACTCTACAGAAACCCTAAACATCTTCATTAGTGACACCATGTTGAATGCCATTGATAAAAAGAAGGTAACAGCACTTATCTTATTGGATTTATCCAAAGCCTTTGACAGTGTCAGCCACTCAATTTTATTGCACAAACTGAGCTGTGTCGGCGCCTCGTCCGAAACGGTTAAATGGTTTAAGAGCTATTTGTCAGGTAGATCTCAATACGTACGGATCGGATCATCTGTGTCATCAACTCTTCCCATCACCCATGGTGTACCGCAGGGCGCAATATTATCACCGCTTCTATTCTGCATTTATATAAACAATCTACCAGCGGCCACACAATCATGTAATCTTGACTCATACGTTGACGATTCAAAACTTTATCAGTCATTCTCTATTAAAGATATGGAACAGACAACAGTCAATCTGGAGGAAGACCTTCAAAAAGCCGCTAGGTGGTGTTTTGAGCACCAATTATTAATCAATCCCGACAAAACCAAATTTCTTCTCATCGGCTCTAGATCCATGTTACAAAATTTACGCACAGAAATGTCTCTGAAATTCTTGAAAAAGACCATCAGTCCGATACCGTCAGCCAAAGATTTAGGAATCAACTTTGACACATTCTTATCGTTTGACGATCATATCTCTAAACTGGTTTCGACGTGTATGAGTAAATTGTGTCAGATTAACCGTGTCAAGGATAGTTTGGACAGAGAAACATTACTACTAGTCATCGAAACACTTGTAATTAATAAGCTCTTGTACTGCTCTACGGTTTGGTCCAACACATCATCTAAGAATATAAAGAAGCTTCAAACAGTACAGAACTTCGCCTGCAGAATCATTACAAAAACCAGGAAATTCGATCACGTTACACCAGCTCTGCGTGAACTTAATTGGCTTCCTGTTGAACAATTGCTTTTGTACAGAGATACTGTAATGGCCTATAAATGTTTCAACGATCTTGCACCTAGTTATTTAATAAATAAGTTCACCAAGCGCTCTGAAATATATAATTGCTCGACACGAAATCATCACCTTTTAGACATTCCACTTTTTAAAACTTCTTCAGGGCAAAGAACATTTTACTATAGAGCAGTAAAAATATGGAATGATTTAGATGACGATCTTAAGCAGATTACAACGCTTAGTAAATTTAAACGAAAACTCAGAGAACAATTATTAAGAAATTTTTATAGCATATCTTAACCATTTAGGGTGCATAACATTTACTTATGTAATTTTTAAATACAACATTGTAAATATATTCGATACACATATTATATAAATAGTTTTTAATATTTAATCATTGTAATTGAGTGTAGAAAAGCTCTTAGGGGAACACACAATAAAGTATCTATCTATCTATCTATCTAAGTGCACAATGAAAAACTGAAAACTTGTTGCAAAAAAACAACTTGAACATTTACAAAGAAGCTAGTACGTATTGGGCTTATCGGCCTTGTACCTGAACTATTTATACCTATGAAAATGGATTGAACGAAAAAGTATCTGCCGAACAAAAGCAAAATTCAACTCCGAAACTCGCATGGAAAATGCAGGTTTTTCTTATTTTTCTTTGTTATCTCAAACGTTTGAAGGTTGTCATGCCAATAATTAGTAATAAGATTAAAACTAAATTATAGCTTTAACTCAAGTTTCAGTTGTAGAAATGCTAAATCTGACATTCTTCGAGACGAAGAGTAACTCCAGAGCTGTAATAACACTCGGTAAAATGCATTTTGTTCTGTTTCTCCTACTGAAAATTGAGAAATTTAACTAATCTATTCATTTTAAACCTTGGGATTCTTATGTATTTTCTTTATATTTGTCCAAACAATGGCAATTTTGGCTGCGTATTGTTGACTTTCATTTGAGAGATTATATATTTTTACTGTTTTTCTTGTCTTTACTCTTCATGCATGTCAGTGTTCACCTACCTACGGTATATTGGAATTTGATCTAAGCCTGAAAGTGGTTAACAAGTTCAGTTTCTCTTTGATTCCATGCTGTTTTCCAATCCACTTCACCAAATTCATCTTCATTTTTTCTCGGCTATAAAGTAAAATGGACTGGTGTTGACGTGCATTGCGGCCCCATGTCCGCCATTTTTGGCTTTAAAACGTGCAAGCCAGTTATCCTTCCAGTCTCCTTAGGGTTCAGTGGTTCCTCTAGCTCGGAATATCCTGCAGCGGCACTATTCATGCAAAACAAAATGGCGGCTAGTTTAACTTTGTTTCAAAAAGCAGGAGATTTTGTTGATAAACAAGGCTGATGTAGTAGAATGACGAGAAAAGTTAACAAAATTAAGTAAAAGGGTGTCTACAGGTAATTACCAGAAATTAATGACGAAATGGCCACCGCTTGAAAGCCAATTTACATATATTCCTTAGAAGATGACGTTCCATTTTGAACAGTAAATATATAAAGCGAATATATTAAAGTGAGTTTTCTCATTCTGCTTATTGAGTAGCTTGGCGACTATTTGCCGACCTCTTCATCTAAACAACAACAATTATCAATCATCCAGCCACCTATTTATTTTTATCAGGTATATCTACCATCCGCCAAATTGTGTTGAAAATAGTAAACAAATAAGTTGGTCATGCACCACTGGATTGCGGTAGCATTTTGTTTCATACTTTCAAAATCGTCTTTGGTCAAATGTTCAAGACTTGATAGAGGAAACTTTATCTTGCATGTAATAGATTACATATTGAACAAATTGGCTGAAGTTATATACCTCTAATTTACAACTTTACAACTACCCGACTGAGTGTACAAGACAATGCATGGGCATTTTGAAGTCATGTAAATCAGGACGTATCTTTATCACATATAAAGACACTGATTAAACTTTAATTTCTTTTGATAGCTCGAGAGATATGGTCATTTGGCGGATCGTAGGTATACCTGATTTAAAGAAATAAGGAAGTGAATAATTTGAAAATCGCTGTTGCTCAAATAGCGAGGTCGGCAAATAGTAGGCGAGGTACTCAATTAGCAGAATTTTCATTTTAATATTTCCCTTCTATATATCTACTGTTCAAAATTAAAGACAATTTTATAAAGACTATATGTAAATTAGCCTTAAGCGGCGGCCATTTTGTCATCAATTTCTGGTAATGATGTTGCTTTACAATTTTCTAGCCAATAATATATTTAAAAGTTGTAAAAACTGTTTTGTCGACAAATATAGGGTACGCGAAGTTGCTAGAGGCTGCGCCTAAGACACAGCTTGTATGAAAATACAGAAAAATATAAGAATGTTAAACTTGTTATTTCATTTAAGAGGTGTATGCTAAAACAGTTAACCTCAGTGTCGGTGAATAGTGTAGATCCACTTGGTCTATTACAAATCCTCCACTTGGTCTATTACAAATTCGGCATTCTGATTGCTGAGCTACTGCCTAAGGAGTATATCAACACCAAATATAAAGCAAAATAATTACAATCTCGTTTTATGTGAGCGATTGTTTATCATGTGCCATTGAACTACGCTACATTTTGAATGGGGAGACTTCTGCAAACAAAAAGGTAAAACTATCTGAAAAATTGGAAGAATGTTTGATAAGACTTATTTACGTTAAATAAAAGTTGTTTATGGTTGATACTAAAACAATTAAACAACTCGCCCTCGTTTTCTCCGAGAAGATAGCCAACGAGGCGAAGCTCATAGAAAACTCGGTGTCGTCGTCAAATTGATAAATATAATAATATAATGATAATATCATATAGCTGACTTCACTTTCTGTCCCAGAGCGTTCCACCTCTATATGAAAATAGATCCGCTATGTGTCACGACATATCGTTCGTACAAATGGAGTTAATACAAAAATAATTATTTTTTGTTCATAGCAATCATCAACCAGTGCCGCCGAGAGAAATTGTGCGGCCCGGGGCTAATTATCGATTTGGGGCTAATGCAATCTCGTACGCATAGCCTGCGATCCTTTTGGTAATGACCAAAAGGATCGCCGGCTCTGGGTACGAGATTGGGGCTAATGATGACGCCACATTAGTCGATTTGGGATTTGGGGGGGGGGGGGGGCTGCAAATGACTTGAGACGTCATAGGGTCGTGTCTACGTGTTCTCAATTGGTCCTCTGGGTTGGAAAAAGTTAGACTTACTGATCTTAACGCTTTCTGGGCCTCATGTTTTCTTACTTCAAGCAATCAAATCTCATAAATTTTAGGGATCGAGCCCTTCTCAATTTGGTTCCCGCCTAACCCACCCACCCGTTTGGGCAGCCCTGTTATAAACCAACCTTCCTCTTCTCTCTATGGGAAAGAGACCTCTGCAAACATCCATTACTTTTCCTGTCGTGCATGCGCGAAGTTGCCTTGACAACAAATTAAGAAACACGAGATATGCGTGAAGAACACGAGACGATAACCGAGTGGTTTACCAGCTCTGTGAGTCGTCTTGTAACTTCCCAATCACTGTAAAGAACTCTATACCGATCCTTTGACAAAGTATTATTTCTTTACGGAAATAATATTTTGAATAGTAAAATAAAAAGATAAAACAGGGTTACAGCAGCTCAACTGGCCCAAGATCGCTAATTGTTACACCCAGCGCTACGTAAACAATTCTTTGGTCATTGCGCAATCAGAACGTGTGTTGTACCAAACCTGTTTTCAAACTGGTTTGACACGTCCATGATTCCGGACGGTGGCTACATCAAACAAATTGTTGGATGTTTGCAGAGGTCTCTTTCCTGTAGAGACCTCTGCCAGCAGGAAAATCTTCTCTTGCATGTTGTAGAATGCTGGAGTTTAATTTTTCTTTGCGTGTATTTATTGAAGGATACTTTCGTTTATACTTCAAATTATTGGAGCAACAATCAAAGTTATAATCCTTCTGGTGGTCTGACAGCATTTGATGATCAAGAAACCAAACTGGCGACATATCATAGTACTTCATTTAAAGAGCTGTGTGTTGGAATGAAAGCATTGCATGAGCCACTGGAAATCAGATGGTAGACCGAGGTTCTTTTCTATATTTATACCTGAGGACTAGTCAAACCGTACGTGGCTCAATGGCCAGAGCTTCCGGCTGGCATTCAGAAAGTGGTGGGCGAGTCCTCTCTGGAGCTCAGAGTTTTTCTCTGGGTTTAACTTACGACAGCTGGTACAGCAAAAATAAACGAAACAAATTAACCAACTTCAAGCTGAAAACACTACTAACATAGAAAAACAATTACTGAAAATAAACTGACACAATGCGACTTGTAATCCAACTGTTTGTGACCGCACACGTATGGTTTGATTATAATTCCCAGGTATAAATATCGAAAACAACCTCGGTTTACCATCTGAGTTCCAGTGGCTCAATGCATAGTCCCTTGAATTATATTGTCTGGAGTCGCAGCGAACATCAAAGCGGTTAACAATGAGCTGCAATTTAGGTTGAGGGTGGCAAATAAGTGCACAATCTTTTGTTTTACGTTCATTAATATTTATAAAGCAACGCTGTTATTGGTTGATTGCTTCATTATACCAAAAATACAATGTGCTCCGCAAGCGTTAAGGTGAAATAAGGTGCACAAACGTGAACAAAAACCTAGAACAAAGACTTTGGCCGCGTTTCCAGACAATTTGTTTCTAGGGACTATGCTCAATGGTTAGAGCGTCCGGCTCGTAATTGGAAGGTTGTGGGTGCGAGTAATGCCTGGAGACTGGAGCTCAGAGTTTTCTTTTGAGTTTAACTGATGATATAGCCTGCTTGCAGTCCCGGAACTGCACTCAAGCTAAACTTATGACAAATTGTACAGCAAAAACAAACAAAAAAACTTCACCAACTTCAAGCTGAAAACACTACTAACATAGAATAAAATCAATTTGGTCAAATTTGACAAAAGTTATCTCGGCTAATTTGTCTACACTTGCCAGCGTTTTGTCTTACCCAAAAAAACTATTATGCAAAACAACATATATATATATATATATATATATATATATATATATATATATATATATGTTCCCCGCAGTTTAATTGATTAAGGCCTGGTTTAGACGTCGAAGTTCCGTCGCATTTAATTCGTCGAATTTAATGCGACGATTATGCGACAGAAGTGACACATTTCGGTTTAGACGTCGAATTATGTGTCGCATTTAATGTTACGGTTGCAATTTAACGCCAAATAGCTCTTAACGTTGGTGTTTCAAGGTGCCAATTACCGAGCGTTCCAATTTGCATGGCACCCAGCTGTTAAGAGAAACGCCATGTTTTTATCTTCAAGTGAGTACATCAAAAAGCTAAAACGCAAAGAAGACCTTCAGATGCTCCCTGTGTTTCAACATGTGTCGTTAAACCTTGGCGTTGGTCGCCTGTTTGTCGTTAGTGGAATTGGAATGTATAAGCTTTCGCTTAAAGCTCTCTCATTCTTAAAACTTCGACAGTTTTCTTCAGCCGAAAACTCCAATACCTTTAACAAGTAACCCTTTATTGCCACCCAACTTCATACTAATTGTTTTCGTCCGTCAAAAAACATTCTGGACGATACAAACAAGTACGCCATGTTGAAAATGATCTTCGTGGAGCCCACGAACTGTAAAAGTGTTGGGTATTGAGGGATATTGTAGGATAGAAAAAGTGATTATACTAATTTATGCATTTTATTCGACTGCATTTTATGCGACGTCTAAATCAACGTCGCATTTCCGTCGAATTATGCGACACAGCTCGTCGCATAATTCGACAGCGTCGAATTAAATGCGACGCGTCGAATAAAATCAGTTTAAACGTTGCATTTCCGTCGGATAAAATTGGTCGCATTAAATGCGACGAATTAAATGCGACGGAACTTCGACGTCTAAACCAAGCCTAAGTGTTAATTGCATATCATGCAAGTCAAGGTGGAGACGTAAAATTATACTCTAATTTTTAAATGATCCAATAAAATTATAGAATCAACCAACTGATACAAAGACTGATAACAAGGACAGTTTTGCCACCAAACCTTGCAATTTTAAGGCAAAATACCCTAGGAACAAGGTTGAGTAACAATATCATTAAAAAAACCCAAATAAATCAAAACTAAGACTGTTAAAATAAGAAAAAAAACTTACAAAATTAGATATGCATATAATAAAAACGAAAACTCAACAAACTATATTTTCAATGTATTCACATAAAAACGTATCTTTCATTGTTTATAGTACTCATGCAAGTGCCATTGAATATAATTATATACATATAACAAAATTACACACGAACGTAGGATTTACTTATACGGTTTGACCGTCGAAAATGTATGTTCAAACATTTGGGGGGTGTTCATATGATCCCGGTAAGCGGGCTGACCCGGTAAGCGAGACGAAGTCTGTCTTGTGTTCATGTGGTAGTTTTCAACCCTATCGACGATCCGTGACAAGACAGCCATCAAGGATCACAATTCTGTTGTATTGCACAGATTTGTTTGCTTCAAAATCAATCCTTATATTACACAATTGAGATTTATATTCCAATAAACAATAAAATCTTCAACTATCCTTAAATCCCATCAAAAAGAACTAAACTTTTTGTCGACAATGACTTCATCCCGGTAAGCGGGGCGATGTGTTCATATAGGAAAATTTCATCCCGCCTACCGAGATCTCGGCACACGCTGCCGAGATCTCGGTAAGCGGGCCAACCCAGTTTCTCATATGAACAGAACGAAATTAATTTTAATAGGGAAACAAGACACCTGAGCTAGGCGTTCATTCGGGATACTGGCAAAGTGCGGAAGTCGACTTGGGTATTTGATACTGATTGATTAAACAACATTATGTAATATATCATACTCAGGATATCCAAACACTGACTTGTTTGTTGCATCTCAAACCAATCAGTATTTTAAGAGAAAATCGGAGTAAAAGTTTGCTTAATTTATGTAATTTCTTCCTCCGATATCCAAACCACCGACACGGTACTGATTTCCTTTGTGTTTTCCTCATGAATTATTAATGAGTTTGAGATAGTTCCATCATTACGTATTATTTTTAACTCTTCATTGTCCACTGGAATATTTCCAGATGATTGGAATTAAAACACTCATTAATAATTCATGAAGAAAACACAAAAGAAATCATGACCATGAAGGAGGTTGTATATCTGATACAAACCACACGTGGTTGTATCACATATACAACCACTAGTGGTTGTACAACCACTAGTGGTTGTATATCAGGTCACTATCTCCGCTCTAAAACATTGAAATTGAGCTTTTTCTGAATTAATCTGAACAAATATTACTCATATTAACATCAAAGACTCGGCGTGTTTTAAGCTGTTTACAACATATCGTCCGTGTTGTATCGAATATATAATCACTCGCCTTCGGCTCGTGATTGTATATTCGATACAACACGGCCGCTCATGTTGTAAACATTACAAATGCAACGGTTTCGCCGACTTATAAGACAGGAGGTAAACAAGACTGTGCAAATGTTAAACCATGTCAGTGATAGCTAAACTATTTGAAAAAATAGTCTTTAATCAACTTATTAGCTATCTAGACGAAAATGATATACTAACTCAACATCAATTCGGCTTTAGAAAGTCTCACTCAACCCTAACTTCGCTTCTTAATGCCACTAATAACTGGCTTGTGAATATTGATGAAGGTTTAATAAATGGGGTTTTGTTTCTTGATCTCAAGAAGGCAGTAAACTCAGTTTATATGGTATAACTGAAATACCAATAAAATGGTTTGAATCTTACCTTAACTGCCGTAAACAGTCTTGCAAAGTTAATAATGTAATTTCCTCTAACAAAGAAATTAAAGTGTGGTGTACCTCAAGGATCAAACCTATATCTAATTTTTGTTATACATCAATGATGTTCCATACTGTTTAAAATATTCAAAGCCTTCGATGTTTGCAGATGATACAAATGTCACGGCTACAGGAAATTGCTCAGACCAAATTCAAATGAAATTAAACTCTGATTTAACAAAAATTCACACTTGGCTAGTAACGAATAAGTTGACATTAAATGTTTCTAAGACAGAATACATGATAATTGGGTCTCGTAAACAAATAACAAAATTTACAGAAGACCCAAATATTACTATTGATGGTAAATCAATTAAAAGAGCAAAAACTGCTAAGAGTCTAGGTGTGATAATAGATGAGAAATTAAACTGGGAAAAACATATTGACAGCATTAGCAAGAAAGTATCAAAAAGCATTGGAACCATAAAACTTATTAAACCATATATTCCTAAAGAAAATTTGATTGATACCTACAATGCTCTTGTTAAACCCTACTTTGATTATTGCTCTTTGCTCTTGGGTAATGGCAATGTGTCGCTACAATTAAAATTACAGAAATTACAAAATCGAGCAGCCAGAGTAATAAGTGGAGATAATTGTGAAATTCGTTCGACAGATATTTAAAAAAAATTGAATTGGTGTCCACTAAATTATTACCGACTTGGGCAGTTTCTGGTGTTAATGCACAAAATACTCAACAATGATGCGCCTAAAGCTATTATGGAGCTGTATCAAATTTCAGAAAACCAAGGTTTACAATCTTCGAAGTAACAATAATATGCTAATGTTGTCAAAACCCAGGTCAAATGCATGCAATGAAACGCAGCTTTAGTTATGAAGCTGCCAAGATCTGGAATACTCTGCCATTACATCTTAAGAACACTTCCCTTACTATAACTGAGTTTAAAACTAAACTCAGGGAGGTTTTTAAGGATGAAAACTGTACTATTTTAAATAACTTGAAGTATTACCAGCAATGATTTTTTCCCTTCTATTTTAATAAATTTAATAATTCTTAATAATTTTAACAATGTTAGGATGTAAATAGTCCTTTATTTAGATAATTTTAGTCGTAATTAAGCAAACTTTTTTTAAGTCTTTTAAATTTAATAGTTAGTTCTACACGGCCCTATGAAAATCAACATTTTATAGTTTCTTTTTACTCTTGGATTTTATTGTATTGTATTGTAATTCACTTAAGTTGATAGGCTACCGTGTTTAAATATTGTTCAATAATAATAATAATAATAATAATAATAATAATAATAATAATAATAATAATAATAATAATAATTATGATTGATCGAATGCGGAATGTGGTGCATACTTCACACAGTCAAACTATCGCAAGGTCGTGGGTTCAATTCCTGCCGGAAGGCCTGTGTAGTTGCATTTTTCGCAACTGGTCCCGGTGCGGTCTTAAAATGTATATATTCCACACTCGAATTTTCCTTCACCCAAAATCCTTAGAACATGCTATGTAATCGAGTGAAATGCCCAATATTACTTACAAAGTCAGTCAGTCTATTTCGAAATCTAGCAACAACGTACAATCAAATTGATCAAAAGTCAAAGCTGTTCAACTTTTTGTCAACTTACTCCAAAAGCTAAAGGAGCAAAGAACTTACAACTTGTTACAACTTGCCTCACGGCCTCACTCAGTCACACGGCTAACAACTCACCGGAACCATGAATAGTATAGCGGAAGTAAAAAGTGCAAAAATACAAAATCGTGACACCCAAAAAAAGACCAAGCCGAAACCCAATCTTGTACCCAGAGCTCTCTCCACGCATAAATGGAGATGATTTTCCCAGAGCCTGCGTTTATGCGTGGCGAAGGCTCTGGGCACGAGATTGGCCGAAACATATACACTCAGTAATAAGTTCGTAACAATTATATTTGTAACAATAACTTTACATACACACTGATATATTGTTGAACTAGGAAACTCGAATCTAGTTTAAATAAGTAAGAAAACGAAGTGGCTAATGGTCCGGTATCCGGAACTCGTTCAAGAAAAACTAAAGGTCCGGCAATCGGTTCCAGTACCAGCAAGGGCGCAACCAGGATTTTTGAAAGGGGGGTCGTTTTTAGATAAAGTTACGACACAAATCTAGGGGAGTCCGGGGGCATAGCTCCGCGGGAAATTTTTGAACTTTGGATCTGTAAAATGGCATTTTCTGCATTGAGGACACTTTTGACCCACGCATAAAGGTTTTAAATCACATGATTTAGGCGTCAGAGAGAGTAGAAGTAATTTTTGACCTCCAAAATTTCCCTCGTAGCCCAAAAAAGGGGGGCCTTCGCACCCCCTGACCCCCCTCTCGTTGCCCGCCTGAGTACCAGCGCAGCCCAGATTCCGATTACACATAACTGTCGAAAGTTACGTAACACGTGTTTGCGACGTTGCGTGTTGTCTTAATGTCTTTTCTTCTTCGATTCGCTCAGCTCAGTTGTGTTAACCAGACCAGTGTATACTCAAATACTGTCTTTGAATGTGTGATGACTTCGATCAACAAAGCTTCTTTTACGTTATGAGAATGTTTTAATTCATATAGCTAATTACTCGAGTCACGAAATTCTCTTATCGGTCGGCGGTCAAAACAAGAGTACGGTTTTAACCAAACAAGTTCGGCTCATGTAAACAGCCCCTATAAAGAAACTGTTTGCATGGGAAGCGTGATGCTTTGCCTTAATTTGTCTCATTCCGTCTATATAAAGAAAGTGGTTACCAAGAGGTTTCTTGCCTGGGATCCCAGTTTCTAAACTGAGATTGACTGAGATTCAATAAATGTCAAATGTAAAAGGTAGACTGCTGCATGCATAGGCAGTGTTTTCGATATGACACTTGCAAAGCAAAAACCTTTGTGAACTGCCAAGATTTTATAAAGTAAAGAAATGTTGACGTTTTGAGAATTTGAGCGGCTGATGGTCATAGTGGTCATGCAGTGCCGATAGGACAGAAATTCGCTTAATCTCGTGATAATTATAAGCATCTTGAAAGGTATATCTTCCCTTTTTAACTCTCAGCCTCATGAAATAAATAATTAAAGTTTCATTTTATCTCCCTGCAAACAGCGATAAAATCCGCGCAGAGCACTAGCTATTGTATATAAACCAATACCGTAAGCATCGAGAACGCTTAATTAAGCTACATAGTTTTCAGATGAAACAACATGTACGTCAATAACCTTCAAAAAATTTATTTTTTAAAAAGAACTAAATTAACTTTCAATGCCATATATCGTGGACTTATTCTGTCGTCGAGCATTCGCGGTCCTGAAACAAAGAAACAAAAGACAGTAATCAAAACAAAGAATTAAATAATTGAACAACTTCAACATAAATAATTAAACGCCAACATTGCTTTAATTAAAACAAAGTCCACAAGAGATGTACGTTACCTTGTATTTTAAGCCTCCCGGCTTGTGTGGTGAATGTTTGAGGTATTTCGCTATTTGTTCTTCTACCTCTACTTCGTTCGCGTTTTTGTGGACACGAAGGCATGCCTCTATAAATAATAACGACAACAAATTAGGTATTGATTGTAATAGCGCTTACGATTACCAGCTATATCTCAAATGTGACTTGCGTGAAAATTAACAAACGACTTAGATCACTTTAAAAGAATAAGAAAATCTACTGAACTAAACTCTACATAATATTTGGCATTTTACTCGATTAAACTGAATGATCTAGGTAATTATGGTGAAGGAAAATTTCGAGTGTAGAATATTTCACGTATATATTCTACACTCGAAATTTTCCTTCACCATAATTACCTAAACTCTAAATTCTATGCATTTTGCATTACTGCCAGCCTCATAAATAGTAGTTCAGCTTCGTCAGTTAAGTGAAATCTTACTACCACTGTAGTTACTATTCACCATCTTTGTTTTATATTTACTCGTAATTAAGAAATAAAAAACGTGTCGCGTGCGATTATCGAGTTATAATGCACGAGAGATGCGTGTACTAGCTTCTCGAGTGCATTATAACTCGATAATCGCACAGCGACTAAGTTTTTTATTTCTTTTATAAAATAATGACTTTAAATTGTCAATAAACCCAATAAAAGTAAGCAGAAAAACAGATTACCTGTCTCAGGCCGAGTTTGTTACCATTTACACGCGTGGCCCCGTACAACACGTCGGAGATTTTAGCGATGAAAATACACTTAAAGTTGCACTGAAAACATTCTGCTGTGTTAATTACGTGATTGGACATATATCCAAGTAATTTTTGACTTTCGTTGATGATTAAATCCACATAAAATTCATCAAAAACGACAAAATCGGCGCGAAGTATCTCGTGTGCCGTGCCGTTATGGAGTTATAATGGCAGGCTTGTTTGACCCAATAGCCAATCAGAGTGTGTGTTGTCGTTCATTTACTTCCGGTTATTTTATAATCATATTTACAAAACCTGAGCTAGCTACAATTTTTTAACCATTATATGATGGCTCTTATGAAAATAATATGCTGGGCTTTGATATTCATAATTAGATTACGCTTCCCGCCTGGTCAATCAATAGTGATTATAAACGTTAAAATAAACTTCGAGAGTTGGGTGCTAGCTTAACTTTTGTTTTTTAAATGTTGAAAAAGCAACTTTATACTTACTTATCACTATCCGGCACATTGAAATGTCATTAAAAGGTCTCTTGGATTTTCTCCCCTTTAAACTGTATAAAGACCACAGTTTGTTTGTGCCTAACTTAGACATAACTCGTCTTACACTGACGGCACACGTGTGGCTGCACAAAGCAACCAAGAAATGAAGCTACAACAACAAAAATAATAGTATATTAAAATAGTGTAATGAAAGCACTACAATTTTCATTTACACAACTTGGCCAGTCAAATGAACTACACATGCCACTACCAAATCAAAAACGAGAAAAATTACATAAAAACTATCTAGTACAGCACTTCCTTGATTCAGACTCATATACTATACAGTAGCCTGTGCCCCAGACCACACACGCGTCGTATATGGTCTGTGCATCGATCTCCAAAAACCTGTCCCGTGATTCACCGTCAGGCGGTGAAAGTATATGCATTTATAATAAAATTATTAATACTTTTTTACAAAAGGTTAACTTCCAAAGACAAGTTAAAAAGCATAATTTGATTATAAATACATAAATTTTCACCGCCTGACGGTGAAGATGCTGACGTCACGGGACAGGTTTTTGGAGATGCCTGTTTTGTTTGGAACAGAAAGTAAAGACAGACAAATAACGTATAAATAGAACACAAAATATGCACTTACTTTAAAATGACCCAGTGATGTTTCCAGAAACAACGTTGAAGCACACGGACTGAAAAGGATTGCACCGAAAAATCTACTAGTCTCAGAAAGCCAACAGAGAACGAAACCGACGTCTTTACTCGTGCGTCTGAGTCATTCTTGTACCTGGGAATCTCTGGAAATATGAGCGTTCCGATCAATCTCGTTCCCAGACCCTTCTCACGCGGGCCGCGCCCGTCGACCGAAGGCTCTGGGATAATCCATCGTCTCTTGCCAAAATTTAGCTTCCGTCGCAACTGAGCATGCTTGAGATTACGAAGCGCTTCTTCAATGAAATATTTACATTTAATGCGGTTTTCAAGACTATTCGATGTTGTCGGTATTTTAGATTTATTTGTTTTGGCCTCGAAAAACGTTGATTTACTTAATGCTGCATTGAAGTGTGCACTGCGAGAAACAAATAGAGATGGATTACGCAGTGGCGGATTACCAAGTAGGCTGAGTAGGCTGAAGCCTACAGGCCCGGGCTTGCAAGAGGCCCATAATTTCCCTTACGGGCATTATTATTATTTTTATTTTTAATGCAGCAATGAGATGGTATGAGTACGGTGCTAAGGTCCTTCATAAATTAGAAACAAATAATTAAATGCTTCCACATAGTTAGCTCCGACCTCATTTGTTATTCATAGAAAATTGTGAGTATGGGAAGACCATCATCATCATCATCATCATCATGATCATCCCGTTTGTCCCCTCAAGGGGGGTCGGGTCGTCTCGACACCTCTTTCCACTCTATTCTGTCATCTACTTTGTCCAGATCCACCGCTCTCCCATCATCCCAAGCACAATCCATCCATCGCTTTCTCGGTCGTCCTCTCTTCCTTGTTCCTGGTTCCCTGCGCTCCGCTGCCCATCTAACAAACTTCATCTCTTCCATTCTCTTCACGTGTCCGTACCATCTCAGCCTGCTTTCTCGTATCTTCTCTCTTAGTTCTGCCACCTTCAATTCCTGCCTTATGTCTTCGTTTCTCATTCTCTCTCGTCTTGTTACTCCTCTAATAGCTCGTAGACATCTCATCTCCGCAACTTCCAATTTCTTCACATGTTCTTCCTTCACTGCCCACGTCTCTGCCCCATATAGAATCACCGGTCTTACCATCGTTTTGTACACCTGCGTCTTCAGTCCCATTTGCATCCGTTTGTCGTATATTATTCCGCTTGCTTTCCTCCATGTGTTCCCTGTTCCCTGCAGTCTTCCCTGTACCTCTCTATCCAGATCTCCATTCTCATAGACCACGGCCTCGGAATGCAGGAAAGAGCATTTCCGATCGAGACGAAATTTCAAAATTTCCCGGGGCCCAAAATGCCCCTGCACCCCCTTAGATGGTTCTTGCATCTTCTGTACTTGAATATCGTTACCGAATTCGCCAATGATGGAGTGACTAGTGCCCAAATTATCTATGGATACGGCACTGATTTACCGACATCAGTTTTTTTATAGATAAGTGCACTATGAGGCCCGTGAATTTTATTTAGCCTACAGGACCAGAATCTGGTAATCCGCCACTGTACTGTTCAACTGCTGTTTGGTTCCAGAGGTTTGGTTCTTGACAAGTTTCAGTCGCCAGATAAAATTTGAAACCCTAAGACAAAACTAGCCACTCATGAGAAAATCCAGCGAAAGTCTCCCGAGCAAAGAACCAATGAAATGCCGATTTGAAACGAATTATCCCAAAGCTTTCGGTCGACGGGCACGGCCCGCGTGAGAAGGGTCTGGGAACGAGATTGCGTTCTGATTGGCTTTACGAAACAATGAAAAGAATTCAAACCAATTCAACAAAATATTGAATTTCAAATCTACACGCCATAAACGTATGTTTGATATAATTTGACTAATCAAATAACAACAATATACCACATTTAAATTCGAAAATATAATACTATACACTAATTATTAATTATTCTGAGGATTTAGGGTGAAGGAAAATTCGAGTGTAGAATATATACATACACTCGAATTTTCCTTCACCCTAAATCCTCAGAACATGCTGTGTAATCGAGTGAAATGCCCAATATCATTTAAATTATTAATTATGTTGCGATCGTCTCTCAAAACAACAGTCTTCAATCCCTTATTCTTTCGTTTCGCCAGTTGGTCTTCAGTCGATGAGTACGTTTAAAACTGAGTTGACCAAAACACTTTCTTCCCAGAGTGGGCTAAACACCAGGGGAAGAAGTTGATAAATATTGAATTTGCCAAATCCGCTTGGCAATACAGCTGTGATGTCTTCGACTCCGCGAACGTCGAACGATGGCTGTTATGGCATCTTTCTGTTCTCTCTTTAACAATAAACTAGATTGTCCCATTCTTTCCAAACGCATATAGCTTCGTTTACCTCGCGATTCATGATGGATACGATACGATTTACACGAGATTTATACACGAGATTTGTTGAAAGGAGGGGAAATGACAAGCCGTTTATACCATGAGTCTGGACACGAGGGTTATACCATGAGTCTGGACACGAGGGTTTTTCACTTTGATGAATGTTGTGAATCATTTTGAACTTATTCTTTAATAATATTTTCGACCATGTTTAGTTTACAGCTCCCGTGGCTTGTTGATAAAGTTGAGTTACATTTCTCATTTGGCTATACTTTTCAAGCGTAACGGCCGTCGGCCTATTTTCACAAGGAAACCGAACAGACAACCATGCAGTACTAATTGGCACACGAACTGACATGCATTTAGCGACAATTCTCTCAATTCAGCTGAGGTTTTCTGAACGTGCTTTACTAACGTTGTTTTCAAACGATTCTCGGGTGTTCTATTACCGAATTAGCCGAATTAACGTTACAGCAATGTAAGCTGAACGTCTAAAAAAACGTTTATTCGCAACGTTTCCACGACGTTTCTTATACTGCATATCATGCTAACTCAATTGCGGTGCCAAAGAAAAACAATGTTGTAGCCAGGTTGTATAAAAGTTCGGTCCAACCTAACCAAACCACAACCTTTAGCCAACGTTATGATTACGTTATGTGCTAGCTGGCCCCAGCTAGGCGGATTACGTTGGCATAACGTTTTGAGAACGTTGGACGAACGTTCCAAAAACGTTCTGATGTAAAGTTGGGGGAACGTTTTTTTGTGGACTCCCAAACACGGCTTATTAACGTTGTAACGCAACGTTGTAATTCGACATTCTCACAACATTCTAACAACTAACTTAAACCTCGATTTTTAGCGGGGTTTTTTAGTGTTTTAGGACTTTTTAGCGTTTTTAATAAAATTCAACACAAAATTTAAAATTATATTGAAGTACATTTCACATAAAATCACGGATGTGTTTTCGCGGTATACCGTATATTTATATATAGTAAAGCAGGTGAAAAAATTTAAGATAGATACCTATATTTGCACATAGACAATTTAGAAAACAAGATGTTTTCTGGATTGCCTATGGTTTGCCGAAGGTTGTGTAAATTAATGTTTTTTATTATATATATGTGTGTCCAAAGGGAGCCTAAATTAAAATCAATCAATCAATCAATCATACTTTATTTAAACACGGTAAAACCTTCAGTAAATTTACATAAAAATATTATAAAACTACCTAACTAAATACAAAATTAAAATACTGTTTTACAAGATTGCCGTGTAGGAGTCCAGTTAATCTTCGGAATAATGTTGGTCAATTTCCCTTTTAAACTGACCAAGAGAATGCGACATTCGTATATTCAAGGGCAAGTTATTCCATAGCAGTGCCCCACTATAGCTAAAACTTCGCTTTAAGTAGTTGGTATGTGGGCGGGGTAAATTCAATTTATTTTCAGCATTCCTTATATTATATCCTGTACGGCTGCGGGGGATAAACAAATTTTGCATATACATTAATTGGGGTTAATTGTTTGATCGTTTTAAACATGAAAGTTGATTTAAGTTTCTTTCGACGTATAGCAAGCATATCCAATTTCAAACTCACTAGAAGATTTTTTACACTAGAGTCGTATTTTGACTTCGTTATTACCCTTGTGGTTTCTTTTTAGGCTTCCTTGCTACTAATTATAAGTTTCTTTTTCTATGTAAATGGCCTTAAGAAACCTGTAAAAATAGTAGCGAATCAAATCATTAAAGTCATTAAAGTCATATATTCGCCAAACCCGAGTTCCGTGAAAGTAAACCTATAAGCTAACTTACAAGCAAGTTTAGAGTTTCAGATTTAGTAATATCCGAAATTGAAACCTGTTCATATTTGATTTTTTGGACTCGAGTATCGATTATAAAAAATAGGATCATCATTGAGTACAATCATTTAATAAACAAACTTGTCGGATTAAAGACTATATATACGAAAACATGTTGCTTAAATGTGTCATTACATTATACTGAAAATGCTCTACTGCAAAATGCTATACAAAACATATGAACACGGTTGCAAATACAATCGAACATGAAAGAAACACAACGAACACTGACAAAGACGAGATGCAAAAACAGGTATATTGTAAACATGCTGTGATGACATTATCCATAGTTTAAAATAGAACATATACATGGTTTGGAAGCTGTCTTTCAACAATGGTCATGTTGAACTGACAATGGAGTTCCTTATATGGAAGTAAATTCTATGGACACGTGACGATGAAGCAACTCACTAATTAAACCTGAGCGTTGCTATTGGATGACTGCTGATGACTACAGAAAATACAATACCGTGGAATTGCACAAATTTCCATAAACTTGAACAAAAACATAGAACAATCACTTTGGACGAGTTTCCAAACCATGCATGTATATGTTCTATTAACTATGCATTATCTGAAGAGGCCCAAGAATTGAGATATTTATTTATTTATTTATTTATTTATTTATTTATTTATTTATTTATTTATTTATTTAATCATCTTTATGTCTTCCACCGTCTCTGTGTGACTAATATCAGCACTGCATTAACTGAGCTCTGTTTACTGGGCAACCCACAAGGAAAATGAAATACACCAATTGGGATAAATTGGCTATGGTCCCCTTGGACCACAGCCGCGTTTATTAAGAAGTCATAATTAAATTATATAATTATTTTCCATAATTCAAACTGATGATTGAGCCCAGTGAAGGTGAGGGCGATAAAACGCCAAAGGATCATTATATGCAATAATGATGCCGCCCCACCCCAGGCAAATGCAGTGCTGATAAGATACACCGTGACACAAGCTGTCTAAATTGTCCAGTAATCGCAATAGCGTCTAGAGCTTATAATACAAAACTTTCAAAAATCTCTCCAGTGTAATCAAGATTTCTGGCGCTAATCAACCTTGTAAAGCATTTCCCCTGATACGGAGACATGAGGTTGTTAGCGCAATTCGCGTTGCACTTAATGAATATATCTTCGTGCGATGAATTTTTTTTTTTTGAGGAAATCACAGTAACCTAATATGCAACCATACAATAACGCATCAACGAACATGAAAGATTGCAATCGTTGCCAAACAAAAATTACTCGTTCTAAAATACTAACCTAAACGGATCTGTGACACTTCAATAAGACAGCTCCGTCAGCTTGGCTTAGCCTAGCTCGGTTTGTTTCAAGGAGGTTAAAGGATTTCCGCCCTTGCTAGACAATCCCGTTCTCCAGTGAACACAAACTGCGAACTTTCAATAAAATTGGTCAGGCTAATTGTTACAAGGCCTTGGAAAGACTGCTGCCTTGCTAGACAGTCTCCTAATTTACTACTAAATCGTTATGAGTATGCCATAACACGTATTTATATACACCTCTTGCTCCTTACGTCAAAAACGGTGGGTCTGGAGGACAACATAAAAGTTCGACTTTAACCGAGAAATTAATCAATGAAGATACTATAGTTTGTAGTTGACATCCACCAGAGAAATAAGTGCAAGTGGTCTATACAAGCTGGTAAATCAGGAAAGCCAGGAAAAAACCTGCTGCTGGTAAAAACCCTTTGGGAAAAGCCAGTTGACAGGAAAACCTGAGTGGGGACAAGATAAAACCAGCAAGCTTCCCCACGAAGCCTTAATAAAATTAGAGTCCTTACATCTGTTCCAGAAAATTGTTAAGTCCTATAAATAAGATCCTAAATGTAAGGCTAATTGACAAAGTTTGCTGAATATTTGTAATATTTCTTGTTCCGCTTGTCCCTCCGTCGTTAGTGACACACTTGATTATGTATATATTTGAAATCTGGTCCCCCAAATGCTGACTCAACCATGTAGATCAACCATTTAGGCACTCGGAAAAATTGGTAATCAAGCTCTGGGTGAGATGAGTACGGAATTCTGTAAGGCAAAAGAAAACAAAACGGCAGAATCTAATCCAAGGTACAGGATATTCACATATGTGCATCAGATGGTTCACAACCAGAAAATTAACTTGACATCCTCAAAGGCAAAGACAAAAATGAGGGTGCGATATATGTAGTTAGTGTAAAGAAAATAAACACCATAAAATTTTTAGGGTCATGCCCTGGATTCAAAATTTAATGAGATCATGCACCCAACACATGTTGGGAGAATACTGCAACTCAAGTGAGGACCAAACTCTAAATAAATGGATGCCAAATCGCTTAACTATAAGGTTAAAACACATCATCCAATAATAATAATAATAATAATAATAATAATAATAATAATAATAATAATAATAATAATAGTAATAATAATAATAATAATAATAATAATAATAATAATAATAATAATAATAATAATAAAGATAATAATAATAATATCTATAGTAAACCAAAACGTTGAGTAAACCAAAACGTTGAGTAGATTTAGAAAAACGCGAAAGATAACAATAATCTTTATTTATACAGGTTAACTCTGTCAGCTGCCATAAGCATGGCTGTCATAAATAGAGGACCTGTGATTATAGAGTTTTTCGCAAGGACAAGCATGGCAGACAGTTTAATGTTGCCGCATCACTAGCCTTGGATGGCCAAAATCTATTAATAAATAAACCTCATATGAGGAAAAAACTCCAATACATGGAGAAATTGCTTAACCAAAAGGTTAAAACAATACCTAAAGGTGAGGACAAACCCAACAAAAGTTGGGACAAAACCTCACATAACATGAGGAACACACTCCAAATACATGGAGAAATTCCTAACCAAAAGGTTAAAACAATACCTCAGCCAATTAAGGTGAGGACACACCCAACAAAAGTTGGGACAAAACATCACATAACATGAGGAACAAACTCCAAATACATGGAGAAATTGCCTAAACCAATAAAGGTTGTGGTAAGGTCAAGCATTACTGTTATTACATGGCACACATTAGTGTTGAAGCGTCAACACTAACCCTTGTATGCCACAAAACAAACTTGTGAGGACAAAGCCACAACAAAACATGTAGAAGCAATTAGCTCAATAAACACAGCTGTGAGAACAAAGTCATCACAGAAAAAGTGAGGAGGAACCCTCGAATTGCATGCAAGAGCAAATATTGCTTTTCTGTAATTAACCCCTTCTAGCCCAAGACCTTCCCATATGCTGAATAAAATCGTCTGGGGTTAGCCAGAATAAAATTCTTAAAGTGGCCAATGGACTAAACAGGGTTAATGCCGTGGTAGCAAAGTCATCACAACAAAGAGAGGGCAAAGCCTGAGTCAAAACATGCAACGAAGCCTGAATAACAACATGTAAGCTTCATGAATAACAAGCAACTATGCCTCGTTTAATGGGCAAAGACAAAAGATATGTAGTTACATTTACAGTAATAAATTTATGATAATAATAATAATAATAATGGAAACTTTATTTATTTATGATTTACGTATACTACAATGATAAACCTCTCTTTTACAGGTAGTTTACCAATGTCTACTTGAATTAACACTATATGGTATAAAAATATTAGTATGACATTAAAGTCGGGTTATCCCATTCTTTGTTACGTTTACAAAATATATAGTAAGAGGCCCTTATGCAAGTGTTCATCATTTTCTGAGTATAGTACAATAATAATAATAATAATAATAATAATAATAATAATAATAATAATAATAATAATAATAATAATAATAACAATAATCAAATAATAACTGAATGATAGTAGTAGTAGTAGTAGTAATAATGATATTAAAGCAAAACTTGTAGTAGATTGAGAGAAACGTGAAGGAATATAAATTTTATTTTGCAGAGACAAGCATGGCAGACAGCTAGGCTAATGTTGCAACGTCACCAGCCTTGGCCCTGTCTGGTGTGCCACAAGGCTCCATTCTTGGTCCTTTGTTATTTCTCATCTTCATAAACGATCTACCCAGCAGTATCCAGAATGATTCAAATGTAGCTCTCTTTGCTGATGACTCAAAATGTTTCAGATCCATCACTTCTAACTCAGACGCAAACCATCTACAAAAGACTTAAAATCTCTCGATAACTGGAGCATTCACAATGACTTACTTTTCAACTCGTTGAAATGCGAGATACTATCTGTTACACGGAAACGTCAGCCGATTGAATTTGAATACACGATCTCAAATAAAATCATAAATAGGGTCAGTACTTCGAAAGACCTGGGCGTTATTTTCAACAAAGAACTCCAGTGGGGAGACCATGTACAAACCGCGACAGGGAAGGCAAGCAAAATGTTGAGCCTGATCAAGAGAGTAAGTGAAAAATCTTTGGATCACTGACCTGTATATAACTGGACCGCTTGCTCCTATTATCTTTGAGTTATGAAAAGTGTGGCCATATTTGAACGTGGCGTCAAATGGCGAATTTGAGTCCTTCTGCTCATGGTAGACAACACTGACCGCGATTTTGACTGGATTACGGACGCAGGCTTTATAAAATATCCCGTGAAAATGAAGAGAAAAATTAAAAATCCTTGACTCGCTGATATTTTCAAAGATAAACACAACAAATCTTTTTTGAAAGGTTAAAAAAGGTACAGAAATAAATACACAAAGCAGTTTCATTGTTAATTCCTGTCGGTTACTCGGTTTTGTTGTTGCATATATTTAATTGTTTTTGTTGCCGGAACGAAGAAGGGACAACTGAACTGACAAGTGAATACCAGGTCGGCAATTCAACGGCTTGTATTTTAATACTTTTCGTAGGCTTTCGGCACATTTTAGTACTTTTCGAAAAGGATTTAATGAGCTTACTGTTGTAAAACATCAGTATTTCTCGTTGTGAAACATATCACCAAATGTCCAAATCTTGCGAAAAATTCTGTCCTTATGTTGAAATGTTCCAGTGAGATTGAAATCTGAACCAGAAGGGCTAGTGAAGGCAAGCAAATACGAAGTAAACATAACTGTTGAGATTATTAAAACTTAAACCCGAAACATCAATCATATACTGAAAAACGTACGATGTAAAACATTTATTTTGTATTCCGACAGGCTACATTGAAAGTTTTAACTGCACTTACTATAAGCTGGTGTGCTCCAGGTGTCACTAGTTGCCAACAACGGAGCGTAAAAATATATTAAACTGGCCATTTTAGATCAATTTTCAAACAGAGAAAAAATATTTTTACGAAAAGAATTACATAAAACGCCTACAGACCAGTGTCAAGCACTGGTCAGTGGCTTCTCCCATGAGCAGAAGGACTCAAATTCGCCATTTGACGCCATGTTCAAATGGCCACACTTTTTTGGCAGGAGCAAGCGGTCCAGTTATATACAGGTCAGTACTTTGGATGTACCATCTAAACGTTCTCTATATCTTGCTCTGGTACGCTCTCACCTTGGCTACGCAAGTGAGATTTGGTCACCCTACCTTCACAAGGACATGAAGCTAGTCTATTGAGATAATCCAACGTAGAGCATCAAAATATATTTTAAATGATTATGAATCTAACTACAAGGACAGGCTTACTACTTTGCAACTCCTACCCGTTAACTACTGGCATGAACTGAAGGATCTCTGTACAATGGCAAAGCTACTTCAGGGCTATTACGATTTACCCATATCAGACTACATCAGTACAAATTCAGCAATTACTCGAACCTCTACCAGCCTGTCCCTCCAACCTCGTTCAACCAGAACCTTAAATTTTAAAAACAGTTACTTCAACAGAATCGTAAATCTTTGGAACTCACTACCTTCTTCGATTAGACTTTCTTCTTCATTTAACATTTTTAAGTCAAGTTCTAATAATTATCTTGTTCAGACCTTTATTACTTACTTTGATGTAGAGAATGTTTATACTTGGAAATCAATTTGCTCAAAATGTCACAAACATGTCTCACAGCCTATCAAATCATCTGTTCATAGATGTTTTTAACCAAATGCCAAACAAACTATACCTATGCATGTAGATGTATTTTAAATTATTATTTTCGGCAGTTTATCTAGTGGTGCCTTGAGCCTGTTATAAACTTGCCTCATTGTATTTTAGCTATAAATTTATTTCAATACAATGAAAGTCGAGTAAATAAATAAATAAATATTACTGAGACAAAAGTATATAATAGTAAAATTTCTATATTTAAAACTGAGTATGACTACATTAAACTTCCTGTAAAAATCTAGATTGAATTTATTAAGAACTAAATTAGTTCAAATGAGGCGAAAAACAGATAGAGCGGTTATTGTATAATAAAACAGTTGGATCATAGATTGCTTTTGCCCTACCGCATTGAGAGAAAACAAACACCTTCAAACTTCCGTAGTATAGAATAGCGCATGGCCGCTTTTTTCCTTTAATAAGCATAAAATTAATAGTGATATCGTGCAACCGTCTTGGCCAGTCAGTCCAGCCCTTCGTATAGAAATCCCTGGAGTGCTAATTGAAATCGAAAAGTGTTTTGAGGGCCGCTGTTGTATTCTTACCAGTTTCTGCCTGGCAATGATCAACCTGTATTGTAATATTTTACAGAAATGCCAACCTGTATTGTATAATAAGACAACTGCGGCAAAATTGCTTACTTTTAAATTTTTCTATGGCGTCACGTCGCCGCTGTTGTGGTCTCTTCAATATTAATTATCTCAAATATCCTGCACACCAATCAACTGTGGCAGTACAGAAAAGACGCCCTGACACACCTGAGTAATCCTATCGGTAACCGGACATACCAAAAAGTGTAAAACATTGCGTGCAAAATACAGATTTTAACAATACGATATAAGCTCTAAAATTACATCGCTTGCAAATTGCCATGCGCGATCGGCGGCCCATTGGGGTGGTGAAACAATACGAAATATTTGAACAAGAAAGAGCCAATTCCACTGACCTATATACTTAACTGGACTGCGGGTGCTGGTCAAAAATGTGTCCGCATTTTCACTTTCAAAATGGCGGCATTTATGGGTCCTTCTGCTAATGGTAGCGACCACTGACATGTACTTATCGTAGGAAAACAGAATATTTATGTAAACACAAAGCGATTTTCTTACTTTATTAATATATCGTTCCTATGCGAGGGCTTCCCCAGAGGTGAATAAAATCGTCTGGCGTTAGCCAGAATAAAATACCAAATACCAACTCGGACAGGAAAGAGTTAGAGAGATAGTTTATAAATCGTTCCTGTCCGAGGGCTTCCCCAGAGGTGAATAAAATCGTCTGGTGTTGGAACGACTCAAGAGGCCTGCTGGATTATTTGTCTGACCAAATACTAGGAATATCGCCTCCCATGTAAACAGCCCCTAAGAAGAACTCGGTACGCCTCGCTTCTTTACGATTTTCTCGTGATCTTCAGCGGTTCTTTATAGAGCTGGCGACTTCATAAAACAAAATGTTTGTAGATTTCCATGACCATGTGTATTGACAGTCTTGTTTATTTTATTGCCCAGCCGGCACGTCTAAAGCTAAAACAGTAATTGTCTACGAATATTATTATTATCGTTGTTCAGAACTACAATGAGACTCTTATCATGAAAACATCCCGGGCCGCTCGGCAACAAACATAAATATTAAATATACATGGCAAAACCACCGAAATATTTTGTTTACACAAACTCGAGACCGGGACGATATTATGCTGACTTGGCAGAAATTCGACAAAGTTTGCCTACTAGTCCGTCTACTCCGAACGTTTTCTCAAGAAATACTCCACTGTAGAAGTTATAAAATATATTGGCAGAAAGATAATTCATCTGGCTACAACATACGTACATTTTATCCGACCAAATAGCTTAGTTTCCCTAAAAAAAGCGAAATACCGAACATGTCCAAATCATAATAGCGGCCGCTATTTTGAAGTTTTTTCCGTATATATTATAATGTCTTCTCCGAATGTTTTCTCAAGAAATAAACCACTGTAGAGGCTATCAAATATACTGGAAGAAAGATAATTCATCTGGCTACAACATACGTACATTTTATCCGACCAAATATATTAGTTTTCTTAAAAAAAGCGAAATACCGAACATGTCCAACACGAATTAGAGATGCTTGCGGTTCTTTGGTATCGGTCAGCGACCTTCACCATTAGCAAAAGGACCCATAAATGCCGCCATTTTGAAAGTGAAAATGCGGACACTTTCCTAACTCAAAGGTAATAGGAGCACGCAGTCCAGTTAAATATATAGGTCAGTGGCCAATTCCCACACCGTACACCAATATGGCCGCCGCGACGTAAGATGAAAAGGCTCTATAGTTCATAACACTAGAAGCAGAATTGTGGGAATTAACAGAGATAATTATCAAAAGGTGATTACCCACGCCGGGTCGACGGCGATTCTGGCGCGGTTCTAAAAGTTGGAAGGATGTGTTTATTATAACAACATGCACTTCGGATGAAACATTCTAACCTAATGCCGCGACCGCGTGGTATTATACGATAAGGAATATTTTGTGGCGTTTAAGCGTTCAATCTCGTAGCCCCATACGTGTGCAATCAAACACCAAAATTACGTACTGTAACTGGGGATGTAGGAAATATAGCTAGGATATCAGACGACCAGATATTGGCGGTCATTTGTATGCTAACTTGATCGTCGCGATCTTTAGTTTGACGACACTACACTAGAAACCCAAACGTGTTGTAAGAACACGCATTTTTGTCCGCTATAGTGACACGCCAAAAGCGTGTTCAACACGGCTTTGGCGTGTTGTAATACAAGCGTGTTCTGTGTAGAAGCGTGTTGCTAGAACACGTTATTGTGTTGTAACAACACGTCAATTTTGACACGCTAAAAGCGTGTTGTAATACAAGCGTGTTCTGTGTAGAAGCGTGTTGCTAGAACACATTACATTAAGTGTGTTGTAACAACACGTCAATTTTGACACGCTAAAAGCGTGTTGAACACTTCAGCGTGTTCCAAATTCACGTGTGTTGTAAGAACACACTATAACGTGTTACGGTAACGCACATCATGTTTTCAGAACACGCACCCCAAAATGGCGTGTCACTATAGCGGACAAAAGTGCGTGTTCTAAATTAACACGTTTGGCGTGTTGTATTTGGCGTGTTGCAAGTTTTAGCGTGACACACTTGCCGTGTTGCAGCTCGGACATTTTTGGTGTGTTGCCGATCTCTGAAGGCGTGTTCTGCACCACAGACGTGTTGTGACCTGATGTGTTTCGTTCGAGGGCGTGTTCTGCACCACAGACGTGTTGTAACATGGTGTGTTTCGTTTGAAGGCGTGTTCTGCTTCTAAATTTAAACGCACAAAACAGAATGGAGGCAAACAATATACATTTATTAATCTTATACTGATCTATAGTTCTGGAACATAATGCAAGACAGATGTGTCTTTCAAATGTCAAAGTTCAATCCTGCCAATTTTAGGCGTCCGTAAAATGTCGGAAGTTTGTTTGGCCTGGCAGCCTTCGTTGATTTAGGGGCAATTTCTTGTGGAATATACGTCGGATAGTATTTTGTCACTTATCCCCAATCAAAAACAGCATCCTCCAGAAGTAGTGCAGTATTAAGTGTTTCTTTGTCATATTGGATATTAAACACAGTGTCAGCTGCCAACCACAGTTTCAGTAATCCTATGACAGTTCGACTTGTGACTAAATGGCATACAAGCATTTTCCATCGTTTGAATTTGAAAATTGATTCCTGGTCTGTTATCAATAGGCAGTGAGTACCCCAGCCAATGAGAGAACAGTACAAACTATATACAAACAAAAAGAAGATAATGTAAATGAACAGTATATAAGTACTGTATACGTGTAAAAAATATTAAATCTTATAACATTTTAGCCTCCTCCGCAGGCATCTCAAATCAGAAACGGCAGGCTCAAGCTGCGAATGGAAGTCAGGGAAGGAAGACTAAGGTGAGGGAAAGGGAGAGGAGGAAAGGAAAAAAGGGGGGGAGGGGAAGAGAAAAAGAAGAGATGCCTGCCAAAAATCGACAAGGTCATGGCGCATATAGCTTCGCGCATGATAATTCATGGTTGACAGGGGTAGGGAGCGGCAAAATAGACAAACGAAAAACAAACAACTGGGGTAGGGTTAGAACCTTTACTGTGTAAATATACCCGAATTTTTCGCGTCCCTCTCCCCAGTTCCCTAGCCTCCCTCGCCCACTAGCCCCCGTGCGCAGAAGAGGCAGAGAGACTAGAGAGTTGCCTGCGGAGGAGGCTAATAACATTTAAAAGAGAAACAAAAATATATTTCCTTGAAATGTAATACATTAGTTAACAGTACTATTTAACCATGTAAATTAATTAATAATACATATTTAAAACTTAAAATGGTATTGTTAACTAATGTTTTAAATTTGTAAAGATATTTTTTTGTTTCCCTTTTAAATGTAATAAGTTTTAGTATTTTTCATTAAATTTCAAATTTTAGGAAGAGCATGTTTTAGATAATTTGTTCGTTTATAAGGCTTATGTAGTTTTAATGCATTTCTTATGTTAATAATGATCATGATAAATTTGATTATTTGCTACAAAATAAATTGTGAATATTTCTGGTAAATTCTTAATATGATGACGAATTTATGGGATCAGCATATGTTAAATATTGTAAATAAAACTTAAATATGTTATTTAAATATTTTCTTTGAGCTGTTTATCATTCTTATTTTTTCATTCCTAACCTCCTAATATAGTGTAATAACACTGATTTAGGAGTATTTCATTAAAGCATTAAAGTGTTCCTGTTTTGTGTTCATAATTTTCTTGGAATTTTCAATTGAATATTTTTCTTAAGGGAAAATACAGGTTTGAGGGTCCAAAATACATGCATAAACATTTCGGGAAAAGAATAAAACTAAATGTTACGCATGGTTTAAAAGTCTAACAATCAAAAACTGTTACCAAATAAATAGCATCAGTTGTTGCTATGGCAACAATGACGTTTCAAAATGGCTGCCAATTACACTCAAACTAATTTAATTCGAAAAAACACGATGGTGACCCCAATTTTTTTCTCATTAAAACTTTTCTTAAAGTATGAATAATGCATAGGCCGATTTTGAAAAAAATTCTGTGGAATGAATAAATTTTTTTCTCGGAAAAATCATGTTCGTTAATTTTTTAAGAAAATTGGATTTACAGAATTTTTTTTAAAATCGGCCTATTCCTTACTCATACTTCAAACGAAGTATTAATGGGGAATAATAAATAAAGTTTTTCTCGAATTAAATTAGTTTGAAGGGTAATTAGCAGCCATTTTGAAACGTCATTGTTGCCATAGCAACCATTTATTTGGTAACAGTTTTTGATTGTCAGATTGTTTAACTATGTATAACATTTAGTTTTATTCTTTTTCCGAATTGTTTATGGACGTGTTTATGGACGTGTTTTGAACTCCCAAACTTGTATTTTTCCATTTTTCAAGAAACTGTATGGAGCCACCTTAAGATTTGTCCATGTAAAAGTAGAATATAATATATGCACGGAGAGTACATATCATAGGCATAGAGTATGGGGAGGACTGAGGGGCTTTATCCCCCCCCCCCCCCCCGAGAAATCTTAATGGGGGAACTCAGCCCCTCCACCATTCACAAATTATAGGTACTTTATACTGGTTAGAGTAAAGTAACTGTTACAGCCGCATTCCTGCCAGCCAAAAGCACCCATGTACACATAAGACAACCCAGTAAACACAACATCGAAAAATAGTTGACATGTGTTGTATTTTAACTAGTTTTTATGATATTTCATGACCTTCAGTCTTCTTAAAAATCACCCCTCAGAATGCAGGACTTTTCCGGGACTCTAAATTTCAAAAATTCCCAAGGGGAGGCATGCTCCCAGACTCCCCATGGGAAAATTCTTTGAAAGGCCCTGTTCAGCCCCCCTGGACAAAAACAAAACTCTATGCATATGGTACATATACGCATGGTTTGAAACCAGGCAGCCTACTTAAACTCTCTCTATATTGATATATTGTCTATTTACACGCAGTCTGCATATTTGTGCTGATTAACTGGTGAAAATGATGATCACATTAGTACAGACTGTCTGGCCACCATCACTTATGATCTTCATTTTCACCAGTTAATATAGAAATAAAATAAAATAAAAAATAAGATGAAAAGGAAACTATATGGGTCACCTGACATTGGGTCATTCCAGAAAACATCCACACCTCCCCCACGGAGGAAATGTGAAGTTGACCCCCTCCCCCTTTCAGATGTCCTGGTACATTTTACTACTATCAGTAGATTTACCCCCCTCCCCTCCCCTCCCCTCCCTGGATGGCACAAATTTCCTCTGTGGGGGAGGTATGGATCTTTTCTGGAATGACCCATTGAGTGGTATCCACAAAACTATATTTTTTGCAAAATTAGGGTGCAGGGTATCTCCCCAATACTAAAAAAGTGTAAATATAAAATATAAAAATATGGGGTCACCTGCAGGACTTAAATAATTACATGTATAACTATAAAAATATGGGGTCACTATATATATATATACTTAAATGTGTAGTCTTTCCAAAAATATCATTTTGGGGGAGATATCCCACATTAAGTAGTGGCCCCATATTTTTATAGTTATAATTATTTAATTTAAGTCATGATGGTGACCCCATATTTTTATATTTACATTTTTTTAGTATTGCGCACATAACCCACCCTAATTTTCAAAAAAAGATAGTTTGGGGGAGACACCCACTCAATGTGGTGCCCCCGTGTAGTTTCCTTTTCATCTAATTATCGATGAAAATTAAGATGATATCATCCACAAAAGTTAAATTTTTTACACCTTAAACCAGAGTCTGTAGAAATATACACCATTTGACTGGCATTAGTGAATAGTGCTAAACATTGTTTTGAGCCAAAAATGTACACAAGTTCTTAGCATATATGCAATAATTAAATTAAATAAGAATTGCAAAGAATAATTATTTACAAACAATTTTCATGCAACACAAAATTAATATGTACTCACTTGTAATTCAGTAATTGTGCATGAATAAAAACCACAATGTGAGGGAGATGTACTCAGACCACTTCAGTCATCAAATAAACATGATCCACTTCTGATTTGAACTGAAGAACAATTAATTATAAAATTAAACTTTGAAATATTAATAAACTAGGATGCCATAAAAAAATTACAATTGTTGGTTACAAATATTGATTGGCTATATTTAATACTTGGTAAGCTTTATGTTTTGAAGATGAAATCCAGTCATTACAATATTTAAGCTTAAATAGTAAAATGTTTGTTTCCGAAAAATAATACATAGTAGTTTATTGGTTTAGCAGCATGAGCCATCTAACTATCAAACTATCAAAACGAACGACAAAAAAGTTTGCTGTCAAGTTCCAACCACACAAAAGCAATAAATACGAATTAATATAAGTTGAGAGTAAAATGGCTATAAAATGGTTCAAATTTTAGAAATTTTTCCACTAAATAAAAGTACAGAAGCAAGGAAATTACTTAGGATTAACTCTAGTCAAGTACAGTACCTTAAACTATAGTTTTAGGCTAGAGTCGACGACGTCTGGTGTTACTTGCGATGTCTTGCTTTTTCGTCTTCACTTTCAAAACATGGCGGCTTGTCAGGACTCTACTTCGGGGCATTTCTCTACAGAAACCAGTTTTATCTTGACAGATAAACATCAAAAAATCTCTCGTATACGTAAAACTGCTTGCACTGTTCCAGCGCGCTGTTGTTTCTTCCTCCGCGTAGCTTTCCTGACATTAAAATTGAAAGGAATACTAGTAGCTCTCGTCGTTTCCTCGGCCTTCTTCTTCGAGTGTTGAAAATCTCTTTCGAAAACTTCCTTTTGGCGGCAATCTGTTCTCGCATTTGATTGGTCGAGCTACTTACTGTCCCTACCCCTTTCCCCGATAGTGTTAAAAATGTCTCCCTTTTCACACGCATAGTGTGTTACAAAATGTCTGACTTTTTACACGTCAGCGTGTTTTGGACTGGTTTGCAACACGTTTTGTGTGTAGCAAGGCGTGTTGAAGGCGTGTTGTAACGGATATTCGCTTATAACAACACGTTAGTGTGTTCTGGCGACGTGTTGTTACAACACGGCACAACACGTCTAACATATCGCAACACGCCAACAACACGCTTACGTGTATTTAGAACACGCCTACGTGTCTTTGGAACACACATCGATGTTTTTAAAACACGCTTACAACACGCTAAGTTTTCTAGTGTATAATAGCCTCATATGAACTTACTCCAGTAGCTTCTGACATCATATAGTTTACATCTAAAAAGTTTACTACTATAACTGAAAACAATATTTTAATAATAAAACACGCTAGAAAATCTCTCCTTTTCAATACCGGAATTTCATGGATAAAAAAAGATAGCAATAGTTTGTTTGACGTTACCATGGGTTGTTTCGACGGCGCGGAAGTTTGTGACTTAGTAGGCCTTTTCATTTTAAATCACCTAAGTAAGAAATTTGGCAAAGAAAGCATTGGCCTATATAGAGATGACGGTTTAGCTATTATAAAAAGTAAATCAGCACGTTTAGCAGACAAAACAAGGAAAGAACTCCACAAAATTTTCGAGCAGTTTGACCTAAAAATTATACCGCCGAATCAAATTTACGCACAGTAAACTTTTTAGATGTAACTTTCGACCTTAACAATGGAAATTATAGGCCCTATAGGAAGCCCAATGACGATCCGCTTTACATAAATAAGCACTCTAACCACCCACCAAGCATGACAAGACAGTTACCTGCATCAATCAACAAGCGCATTGCACTTCTCTCATCAGATGAACAAGTTTTTCAGGAATCTGCACCCATATATCAGAACGCACTTAGGCACAGCAACTTTGATCATGATCTTAGCTACACTCAACACACAGCACAGCAACCATGCACGCAGGAATAGGCAACGCAACATCACTTGGTTCAACCCACCTTTTAGCAAGAGTGTAAGCACAAACATAGGACGTAATTCCCTAAACCTAATTGACAAGCACTTCCCACCACACCACTAGCTCCATAAGATTTTTAACAGAAACACAGTCAAAGTAAGTTACAGCTGCATGAACAATGTTAAGTCAATAATCACTAAACACAATGCACACATATCTAGGAATAACATGCCACAGGATAGGGACACTAGCAGTTGCAATTGTAAGAAAAACACGAACTGTCCACTTAGAAAACAATGCATGACTAGGGACATAGTATACAAAGCAACAGTCACAGTAAACAACACAAACACGATCAAGAATTACATTGGCATGACTTCAACCACATTCAAAGAGCGATTGGCCAACCACACACTAAATCTTTTCAGCATAAGAAGCATGCAAACGACACCGAACTTTCGAAATATATTTGGGCATTGAAAGAAAACAATAAGGATTTTAGTATTAATTGGCAAATTTTAAAACATTCTATTTCGTACACGGGAGGTTCAAAACGATGTAATTTATGTTTAGAAGAAAAATTTTATATTTTGAAGGATAAAAACAAGAATTGTTTACTCAACAAAAGAGCAGAAATTATCAGTCAATGTCGTCATCGGAACAAATTCCGCGCAAACAGCGCAACAAAGCCATGAATGCATGTATTGTTTCGCCCCCACTCCCACGTTCCGACAAGAAGGATATAAGCACCCCCTGTTTTCGAAAATTGTCATCCGCCTGAAGATTCTTTTTTAGATGAAACAGCCTGTAGCAGACTTTTGAGGTAAGCGAATATATATATATATATATATATATATATATATATATATATATATATATATATATATAATTACACGCGGTGGCGAGAAGATATGGATTTTATGTTCGAGTGGCAAGAACAATATCTCAGGAGTGCATGAGCGCAGCGAACGAGTGAGTTGTTGCTCTTGCCACGAGAACATATTATATGGACAATGAAATTATGCATGGAAGTGATGTTGATTTAACAAATAAAACATAAAGCTCCGTGCATATGTACTCTTATAAAGGTTCGTTTGACGTCATTTGAACACGAAAGAAGTTGAGTAGAGGCACGAGGTGATAGCCCAGTGCCTTTACACTTCTTTCGTGTTCAAATCACGTCAAATGAACCTTAATAAGTGCACTGCATATGCACAGGAGCGGTATGTTTTATTTGTTTTATAAAATAATAATAAGAAAAAACAAGCTAAAAGTGGGATAGTTTTGAAAGTTGGCTAGATTTTCCCGCCAGGTGACGCCATCCTACGCCACTCCACGCCATTTTACGTCATTCTTG
This sequence comes from Corallium rubrum, assembly GCA_964035015.1. NCBI lineage: Eukaryota > Metazoa > Cnidaria > Anthozoa > Scleralcyonacea > Coralliidae > Corallium > Corallium rubrum. The sequence goes on from OZ035997.1 coordinate 90,734,311, forward strand.
ATCTTCATACTCTTATAAGTGCACGGAGCCCAGCCAATCACAGCGTGCGTAGAGGACACCTTATTTTATAAACAGAGTTTAATGCAAAAACTACAAGCGCTTGACCTAAAACTTTTAGAAAATACAAATGAAAAATACTAACTACTTATTGACCGAGCGTAAGGTCTGCACATGTACTAGTGAAATATCGGACGATGTTTTTTAAGTACGGACCGAGACGAGCGCAGCGAGTTGAGGTCTGTGCAAAAAACAGAGGTCCAATATTTCACTGGTACAGACCGAACAAGCGAGGTCAATAAGTAGTTTATTATATGGCCATAAATGTTGTGAACGTTCTGTGAAAACTCGACCCATCTTTCTTGCGAACTAAACGAAAATGGCAGATATTTTCCCATTTTGAAAGTACTTTTTGTTGAGCTAGAATCCTGAACTTTCTACCCCAATTAGTATTTTTCAATTGCTTTTGTTTGACATATATTGCTCAAGATCGTAAGTTTAGTTGTTGAATAAAAAATCATCTGAAATTCTAATACTTGCGAGAAGTAAATGTTATATTATTATGAACAATGTCACGAACGTTTTGGATATCTTAAAAACTTTCATAAAACGTGGAAACTCGAACTATATATACATCAAATGAAAGCTAAAAAAATTTCAAACAACATACCTGCACGATATATTTCAACAATGAGTAGTTCTGAAATTATAATCCATCTTGTTGCATATATAAACTGACTTACGGTCCCACACGGCAGATTCCGCTCTGAGCGGTCGGATACGGGAAATATCCGACCGCTTATGAGCCAATCAAATTGCAGGATTTCCGCATTCGGACCTCTGCTGCCATATAATAAAACAGCTTATTCGAATACGTCATTTTACGTGAAAAGCTGAATTAATTTAAGAGAAGTTATTGGCTAAAATTTACTTGATTCGAAACTTACGGAAAAAGACGTAAATTTTGACTTGACGATATGTTACCCGCGAGTGTTACATACGAGAAATACGCTTCTCGGATGTAGTGAAATGTGGATTCTACGAGTGTTTTAGTTGCTAGTAAAATACTCTTCTCCATGTAATAAGATAACTTTACGTGTTCTATATCTTTGTTATTATTGAACAAAAGCACTTGGCGAATGTGCGAGTGTTTCTCCTGGCAACAGAGTGTGTAAATTTTAGGTGAAGGAAAATTCGAGTGTAAAATATATACATTTTAAGACCAAACCGGGACCAGTTGCGAGAAATGCAACTACACAGGCCTTCCGGCAGGAATTGAACCCACGACCTTGCGATTCTAGTGTAATGCTCTGACCACTGAGCCCGTTGCCGAGAGCTTGATCGCGAGTTCTGTATATATTAAGGTGGTAACGCCAGGAGAGAATTGGGTTTATTAGAAGTAATATTGGGCATTTCACTCGATTGCATAGCACCAAAAATCCTTAGAACATACTATGTAATCGAGTGAAATGCCCAATATTACTTCTAATAAACCCAATTCTCTCCTGGCATTACCACCTTAATATATACAGAACTCGCGATCAAGCTCTCGGCAACGGCCTCAGTGGCTCAGTGGTCAGAGCATTGCACTCGAATCCGCAAGGTCGTGGGTTCAATTCCTTCCGGAAGGCCTGTGTAGTTGCATTTTTCGCAACTGGTCCCGGTTTGGCCTTTAAATGTATATATTCTACACTCGAATTTTCCTTCACCAAAAATACTTAGAACATGCTATGTAATCGAGTGAAGTGCCCAATATTACTTCTATGTAAATTTTAAGTGTTTTTGTTTGGTAATAACAGAGATATATAACCTTTTGCGATAAGTCATTATGTAAAGAGTGACGTAAAGTTATCTTAAATTTACATATCAAACAAACTGAAATATATCAAAAACGAAGCAAGGAAACCAAAAAACTGCAAAATATGTTACTCTATCATTTTAATAATAATAATAGCCAATGATGTAAACTATCCAATTGAGCATTTAATTTTAATTCGATATCTTCAATAGAAGAACCTGATGCCATATACTTAGCGACGTGTTTTATTTTATTCGTACAATTGGCAGCAACACAACGTACTAAACACTATCTTTACACAAGCTTTCCAACGATACAGCAAACGCAATATATGACTGCATGTATAGATATCGAAATTAGCATGAAGCCTTGAAGGCGCTAGACGAGTACCTTGCGTGACGTCACAAAATACACTCGTTCCAGCCTCCTCGAAACGAATTACTTTCACGGAAGTGTGTCGATCAGTAAAAATATGACACTGGCACTCACTTTTATTAGTGTACGAATAAAATGGAACTTGATAATGGGCTAGCTACTCGATTTCGACGCTCGTGAGGGATAACCGGGGCACCCTAGGAAGCCAAGTGGTGAAGTGGTGGCTTTCTCGCGTGCCCCGGTTATCCCTCATGAGTATCGAAAAACCTCTGGCACCGTACCCCCACCCTTGAAGTTTTCTGAAATTCCCAACTGTTCTTTGTCTTCTTCCCTTTTCTTCCCCAGTCAGTGAACTTTCTTTCAAGATTAAATTATTTTCGATTTGTAGTCTCGTACTCAGGCAGTTGTGTATTGAGAATAAGCCATTTCCACGATGACGTTCGATGGTGTTGGGTGACTACAACTACCAGAATGCTTTGTTAGTATCCTCTGTTTATCGCCACTGGAAAACTGGCAAAGCATTCTGGTAGTTGTAGTCATGCCATCTACGTCATCGCGCAAATGGTTTATTTTGTTTGTCTATCGGGCATTGTATTTTGTCTATGACCAATGTGTTCAAATTTTAGTGTATATACTGTGATTGCTTCGAAAACACTTTTTTATCAGTTTTTATCTTTGGCACATTTGTGTGCTCACACGCCTACTGCAATTTTGCAAATTAATCAGTAGCCCGAGTGAACGCATGAGCAGGCGTCTTGTTCGAATTAAATACATCTGAATTAAATTTGTCTATTGTGCGACGTTTAGCGTAGGCCTATAGCTGTTATTAATGGCGTCATATAGGGGCAACAGAAATTAACACAAATAAATTAACCCTGCCTCTCACAGCGCTGCCTGGTCGAATGGGGTTAGTACTCGAATGGGTGACTAGCTTCATGCGAGTATAGATTTGTTGGTTTTCGACTTCTCTTCTGGATCTCGAGGATATTTCATCGGGTTCTACGGTTTTCCTCCCTCCGCAAAAGCAACACCATAGTTAAGTTTCCTCCAGTTTGAAGAATAACCTAATTGTAAGGGATCTTAAGGGTGTTCAGACATATTCATTTTGACCCATTGCTAGGGAAAACTTGATTCTTCTAGAGCTTTACAAATTTGATCCCCATGCTAGAAATGCTAGATATTCTGCACGTAGTATATATGAATGAAGTTCTTTCGTTTGATGACGTCATACAGTCATGTCATTGTGACGTCACTGAGATAAGAAAAAACCTATAATTTCCGCCTTAAAAGTTTTGCTAACTAAAGAAGTTTCACTAGAACCAGAATTGTTATGTGCAAAAAAGTACAACCCCCACTCGGCCAACTCGCCAGGCAGAGAGAGAAAGAAAGAGAGAAGGGAGGAAATCAATCACGTCATGAATTGATGATCACCCCATATCGGTTGTTATAGTTTACAAACGTGGAACACTTTATGCTCTGTGTAATGTTATAACATAGATAAACAGGTGTGCGCAGTTTTACGAAGAAAATCGGACGAGAAAGATCAGAATCATAAAGACTGAAGTATATAGTTCGATATGGTTCGATGATCACCGCATATCGCATGGAACATTGGAACGGAAGTGAATATTAATGATTTTTTTTGCTTGTGTACATTTATAATTACAGAGGATCGCTTGTCCATACTATTTATTCATTGTTTACAATTTACGAGCTGCTCTAAATCCCGTTAATCCTTTTAAAATTTGAATTTGAAAATCGAGGTTTTACTTCTGTTCCATGCTATATGCGGTGATCATCAAGCCATGACGTGAATCGCTTTCCTCCCATCTCTTATAATTCTTTCTTCTCTCCGCCTGGCGAGTTTGCCGAGAGGGGGGTGAGTACAAGAAAATCCTTGATTCGGCCTGTTTTTGAAGCAACAAAGAGGCAAGAGCAAGGACACTACTAAACTATACAGTAATCTATATATAATTACTGTTTAAAACAAAAAAATACATGTTAGGGCTCCCTGTGTTGCAAGCAATAATGTCATTGTTCTAAAAAATATTATCAAATTCATTAATAATTCATGACGAAAATTCAAAAGAAATGAATGTTTAATCAGCAGCTTTAAATATGGATAAAACACTGATTAATAAAACATAAATGTTTTATCAAAGTTAATAGCCACTGGTGGCTCAAATTCAGCTTTTTCTGAGTTAAAATGATCTTATTTAACCTTTTCTACGACTCTTGAACAAAGTGTTTATCATTTACAATTACGGTTTGATAAGTAAGTTTGATAAGTATTCGCGTTCGATCTTTGTGGGCATCCGCAGTGGCTCGCCTTCGGCTCGCCATTGTAAATGCCCATAACACGCTGTATATCCAGGTTGTGTCAGGCTAGCTCAAACCATAAATCGGCCCGATTAATCAGTATTAATTGTTAAATGTAGCCCTTGTTTTTGAATATCTACAACCTAAAGCTGGATTTCCACTAGGCGCAAAATATCGCGCGCTCGACGTTTCTATTGTACAAATTGAATAGTTTTCTATTTCGTTCCACATGGAAACTCACAAGACAAAAGAAAAAAGTCGAGCGCGCGACATTTTACGCCTAGTAGAAATCCAGCTTACCATGGTCTTGGTAAGCAATGAAACGTTCCCGGGCATCCTATTCTAACTAAGTTATACCGTAGAACAGAATTTACAAGAAAAAGCTAGAAATGTTTAGGATCAATTCTTTGAATATTTGCATGGTGAAAAATTGTAATAGAAGCAAACATTTGTGGAAACACCACGTTTATTATTGATTGCTGAGCTTTCGACCTGTTAACTCAGGGCCTTCATCAGAGCAAAAACGTTGTAACAACCGAATAACTTATTGCATTGTAATCAACTTCGTAAGCCCCATTAATTAATAGATCAGTTTGCTCTAATGAAAGTCTGAATCAACGGGTCAAAAGCTCAACAATAAACAATAAATGTGATGTTACCACAAATTCTCGCTTTTAATAATTAGGATGTTGTAAACTCCTTCAAGCTCGTAATGGAACAACCCAAGCAAAATCGACAGAAACGCAGAGTTGGGTGAGTTCATGTGGCGGTATCAAGAAGTTTTCGATGTACGAGATGATGCACGATATGATAATTATTAAAAGACGAGTACGTTTCTAGATTACTAGTAGTCCCTGACGGCCCGTTGGAATTCTTGGATGATGCTATTGGTTTGACTTATCAACCTGTTGGCACTCAAGTACACACTGTTGGCCCTAAAATAACACAAGGTCACATCAATCTAGGTACAGTAAGAAGAGCAGGTTGAAGAGTAGATTGGGCTCTTCTTTTCCACAATCCTCACAGTTAGTAACATGCAATATTACAGTGTTACAAGACGAGATACTGTAAAAAATGCCAGAAATACATTAGTTTTGTACAATTAATAAGACTGAATTGTTTTCGAAGTTTAAATTCTTGGAGATGTTTTTACAAAGTTAATATGAAAAAGGTTGGAAATTTACTCATGAAAATTCTGCCGTTAAACGCCTTGCATTAGGTATTGCCACTTTGCCGGTCGATGTTTTCTTGCACATGATCTGCCAGGCGTAAATAGTGAAAAAGAGAAATATTTAACGCTCTGTATATATTTTCTTATTCATATACAGTAAGCGTTTATTATAAAAGCTAGTATAGCTGGTGTTATTCATCATACCTCCATGATTTTCCACATACAATACATGTAAAATGTAAATAGTAACTAACAAACACATATCTACAATATGTGGTTCTTCAATTCAACCAAAGCTACCATTCTAAATTTGCGGTAAATCCCGAAAATAGAAATTATTATCTTTCGGATTTGATGAACAAACTAGCTGAATTAAATTTTAAAGGGGACAATCATGCTAGGACTCAGGATGCTAGGACGACGACAGCGGTTAAAAAGCAATTTTATAATTAAGGGTATGGGCAACAAAAACAAAAAAAATTCAAAAGCAAACCAATGACATAAAGATACAATCCAGTGTGTTATTTAGACCCAAAGTATTCCAATAAGACAACTTAATTGCACTTTTAAAGTTGCTAATCTGAATAAGTATCTGCCATCTTGGATACATTTTTGATATGCATGTGACGTCACAAGCTGGGTAAAGCGAAAACTTTAATTAGCCATACTTTCACATGTGTCTGAAGCCCATTTTTTGTAAGATGATTTTCATTCTTGATTAAACCACAACACTTTAGAAACTACCCTGCGAGTCAGAGCCAGGCTCTAACGCGTCACTTCCTATTTTCCTGCTTTCGCGTGTTCGTAAACTAGAACTTGTTTGACCAGTTTAAAACCTGACTGACTCGCCCCAAACTTGGGGCGAAGATCGAGATTGTTGGCAGAGCCCACTTTCCTCCGAAGCTTGCGTAGGTCGGAAAGGGGCTCTGACTCGCAGGGTATTTAGAAACATACCACAGAAATTCAGCTGCCAGAGGAATGTTTCATCATGTTTACCCAGCTTGTGACGTCAGTTAATTAGACAAGGTCTTACAACAAGATGGCGAACGGCAAGATTTTCTTTTGTCGAAATTAGTGATGTTGTTTGGTACAAGAGTTGTTTGGTTCACTTGGATTACCATCGCAAGACAGTTTGTTAATCAGAAATTAAAAAAATGTGTACTTGTAATTCTTGTTGCTCTTACCCTTTAAGGCCCCGTTTACACGGTACCGCACGAATTCGGAACCGTACTCGAATTTGTACCATTCTGCCTTCCGTTTACGAATTCGGGTGCGGTTAACCGGACGAATTCGAGACCTGAAAAATTCAGGTCTAGTTTTTAACCTGCACGGTTCCAAATTCGTCCAGTACCGTGTAAACGCTGAAACCGGTCTAGGTTTTGCACGGATAGCGCGGTAGAGGATTGGATATGGGAAGAATATCACATTCCACATAGAATTACTAACATGAAGTATAGACCCATCGGCAAAAGACGATCTCTGCTCATGCGCACGATAGCAAAAACTCGCAAATGAGTCTGGCTACGAGATAAGACAGTCTACAATTCGTCCGGTACCGTGTCAACACTTCAAAAAATAGGCACACGATGTGTGCATGTGTCCACTGACGCATTTGAGAAACTCAGGACAAGATAAAGCGGCTCCATGATAAGCACTTAGCACTACATACAGCAGTAGAAGCAGTCACTAGAATTGAAGAGTCTGGAAACGCAAGCAAACTCTTTGTTCTATGTTTTTGTTAACGTTTATGCAAATGCATCTGTCAATGCCTAAACAAAGATGTAGCCTGCACTTCAGGCTCTAAATAGAGATACAACTCATGAAATGACTACCATTTGTGTCAAAATCCAATACTAAAGCAAAATTACTGTATAAAGACCTACGATTCAATTGTTGTCACGCAAACAGTCGTAATAAATGTTGGATAAGTTATCGTACAAATCAATAATTAACTAGTAATCGAAATAAAGGCCTTTCGTTTTAATTTCTTGATAATAGTGGTTTGTTTTAGGTTGAATCTTGAAGGAAACGATGCAAAGAATCGCACCAACTGGCGATTTAAAAACACATGTGCCAGATTCGTAAATGGTCGCCAAAACATCGGTTCGATTTCGTAACTGTGACGTCTTCGGTAACAAATTCAGATCCAAAGGTCGGCGTTAGGTTAGTGTGCGACGTGACCTTATAACATCAGTGGACACAAAAAAGAGTACACGGCTCCTTGTAAACAGGCAGTACCGTACAAATTCGAGTACGATTCAGAATTCGTCTGGTACCGTGTAAACGTTGTCTAAAATAGTTTACGGTGAACTGACATTTAAAACTGGTTCAATGACTTCCAAAATGCCCTAGTACTCATAAAAATAATTGCAGGGTTTGTATTTCAATCTCAAACAACAGTTCTCATCTTTTGGAGAGTTGACGTCGTCCTCAAGCCGCGAAAATCCTATAGACCTTAGAAAATCCTTAGAACACGCTATGTAATCGAGTGAAATGCCCAATATTACTTGTAATATACCCAATTCTCTCCTGGCATTACCACCTTATTATATATACAGAACTCGCGATCAAGCTCTCGGCAACGCCCTCCGTGGCTCAGTGGTCAGAGCATTGCACTAGAATCGCAAGGTCGTGGGTGCAATTCCTGCCGGAAGGCCTGTGTAGTTGCATTTTTCGTAACTGGTCCCGGTTTGGTCTTAAAATGTATATATTCTACACTCTAATTTTCCTTCACCAAAAATCCTTAGAATACGCTATGTAATCGAGTGAAATGCCCAATATTACTTATTCAAAAATGGCCGCCGAATTAGAATTCTTTTATGTGCATATAAATTAGCCCTTATGACTTCGTTTTAAAGTAAAATTTTTTTGGAATTTCACACATGAAAACGAGTTCATAAGGGCTAATTCAAATGTATATAAAAGAGTTTTAATTCGGCGGCCATTTTTGAATAAGGTCTATAAGTGTATAAGTGGCGTTTTATACAGTGTGTATCAAAAAAACCGGAACCCTTAAACCCCGTTTACACGATGCCGGTACAATTTGAAAACGGAACAAAATCATGCCGGTATGCAAATACAGCATATAACATTTCATGTTATTTTTGTGCCGGTATCGTGTAAACGCAAGGCCTAAACGGCATGATTTTGTTCCGTTTTCAAATTGTACCGACATCGTGTAAACGGGGTCTTAGAAAATGAATGAGTATTCTTTTAAAACAACCTATTGTAGTAGTTTAAAAGCCCTATAAAAGCGCTGCGTTATAAATTAATCAGCACATAAGTTAAACAGAGGAAGAGAAAAAGCTTTTAAATACTTTCACCATGCATAAACTTCAAGTTATCTTAATTTCCCAGGTGTACGAGACCGTGTTATTTACGCATCCGTGGCTCAGAGGTGTTTAGGGCTTCCAAACTACTAGAATAGGTTATTTGAACAGAATACTAATTCATTTTCTAAGGGTTCCGCTTTTTTTGATACACACTGTAGAGAACGAAGACGGTGTCGACTAAAAACAGGGGACTATTCATTTCTTTGTTTTGCAAAAAGAATTCTTCTATTTACAAGACGTCGTCGTTGAAGTTGCCGTCGTAGTTCGTGAGGTCCCTAACTATTACTGTCATAACAAGGTGTTCTTACCTCGAATCCTTAAAATAACGCTTCAATGTATCACTGAAACTTTTCGAGTACTTGACAAATTCCTTTTTATGAAATTCTAGATTCTTTGGGAGATGCAACAAAAAACAAACAACAGTAGACTAATTTAGAACACTACATCAACAACTAAAATTAAACTTTTCAGTAAATTATGTAATTGGAAATGTCGAGTTGTATAAATTCAGCAAACTGCAAAAGTGATGTATTACGCGTCTTTTCAAGTGCTGCATCTTATACAGACGTGATTTAAAATTTGTTTTACTTATTTTCATCCGATATTTTTGAGCACCGACATGCCTATGTCACGGGAATGAGTGATCCAGGAGATAAGTGACCCCACTCTTTCCATACTATGAATAATCCATAACCAATTGCATACATCTGTATCGTCATATACATGCACACGCAGCCTCAACTTCCTTCTTTTGAATTCTATTGAAAATAGACAAAAGCTAGGAATAACGAGTAAAACTGAATAGAATTTTAAAAAAATGCGTTCCGTCGTGTATGATAATTATTTAATACAAATAATTCTTCCAATACATTGCGTGTTGCATTTCCTGAGCTCCGTTTACTGCATGGGTGAATAGCCTATACGGGTGGCATGCGCTGTTAGCGCGCTGCCTCTCACCCAAAAGTTAAGCCCGGTTACACGGGGTTAGTACTTGGATGGGGGACCGCTTAGGAATGACCCGTTATCGAGCTTAAAACTCGTGTGAGTTGAGTTGTCCCCGAGCCCGGGCGTAGGGCCGAAGGCCCGGAGCCCGGTGAGGGTGCTAATCTCGACACGCGTGGAGTCATTTTACACGCGTGGACAAACGTGATATGCGAACGAATTTCTGTGATCTGAATATTTATTTATTTATTTGTATATATGTGTGGACGGACCATGCGCGGTTAAGAATTGTGGGGCACTGGGGAACTAACAAATAAATAAAAGACTTGAGAAAGGAGTCTTTGGGAAACGTATATCACTTTTGAAAGAACAGAAACAAATCAACGTCTACGTATATAAAAGCAAAACAACGTCTTGAGTAGAAGGAAACCCGTCAAACCGAAACTCGAAAGGAGGAGAAAGCAAGAGTGAAACTTTAATAAAAACCGACGAAGAAATAAAGGCCGGCGAAACTGTTTAAGTTTACGGTAAAAATATATAGAGGCGCTCTCAGTAATCACGCACATTTAGTAGTAAAACTGTTCGAGTTTTCCGATCCTGTGTATATCCTATCACTGTTAATTTTGTTTTCTCTTTTGTGTGTCCTTAAAGTATTTTAAACTTATCCATTGCATGTTCGTTGCTTGCCTGTTGTATTTTTTATCTGTGGCTGTCGTCTTAATATATCTTTTTTCAAATAGTTTTCTTATTGTAAAACCACTTTATTGTTAATATAACAACGTAGCTTGTCCATAATTTGGCGTAAAAATCGGAAAAGGAGCAGCGTTTTTTCTGTAAAACGTACAAATGCTGTTGAAATATATATTAACATGGGTGAAAACGTAAGTATGTAATATATTAACGTAGGTGAAAACAATATCAGCACTTTGAAATGTCATAAATGAATATTGCCGTGGCAGCCTGCCAGGTAGTTGTTTGATAGTTTTCAACCAATTCAGTGCCTTTAAATTGAAAAATGTTTTCAGATGCTGTAGCGATGTTTTTTGTAAACACAGAAAGAAAGAAGTGTAAAGTATAACCCTAATATTTTGACAAAATTTTTCCGTCTGCCTCGGTGGTCTGGTGGTTAACACAGTCGACTTGCACGGTAACATGGTCGAGATCAAACCGTGGATGCGACTTTCAATTTCTTCATCTCAATAGTTTTCACGAAATATCATCCTTAAATTTTTCTTTGTTCCTCGTTACCTTTTTCTTCAAAAAAATCGAGTTATTAAAACTGCTGGGTTTTTTATTTCAAATATTCTACTAGAATTAAAACTATATTTTGATCATCAGGAGTGGCTATTTCCAGGCCCCCCAATAAAAAAGAGCGTAAGTGTTTCTAAGTGTTTTTTCTTTCTTTTCCGCTGAGGGAATATCAGGGGGTATTTACAAACATTCATGCAAAAGCGGGCGAGGGGTTATTGCGTTCATGTATTTCTAGTATATAGTTGATCTCTCCTGTGCTTCGAGGGTTTTCCGCCGGGTTCTCCGGTTTTCCTCCCTCCATAAAATCAACACCTAACATCTTAGCTGTGATCCGTGGTCTGAACTGTGTCGTATGGCGGCTGCCTGGGGCGCCTTTAATATGCCTCGACACGGCCACGTTGATCTGAGTCCTTCGCAATTCAGCCGCTGGCTGCAAGTAAGGATGATTAGCCCCCACTCCTTTATCCTTTAAATACGGCGTGAATACACCTAAATATAATACTTCGAAGAAAGGCCACAAAAGGGTAAGCTTGCCAAGAATCAGAAATTTATTAGATCTGGTAGCTACAAGAAAGTCTCATATTCTTAAATTACTTCGTTTTATTTTGGTAATTTGCCGATACCGCCATCTATCTACTGTTATAAAGCTGAGCTTTTGTACTATAGTATAGTATTGCTCATAATATCCTTAGACACTTAACTCACAGTACTATCTTGTGATACACGGAAGGCAACCGGCCTATAGTCATCTTGATCAATGTCTAAACTACATTTCTATGCTGGTTGCCTGCTTGTAACAAAAAGTTTTCAGATTGTTGTGGCTGTTCTTCTAAGTGTTATATTTAGGGGAATATGCGCCATGTTTCTTGTTCGTCTATAATTGTGAGCTATGAGAATTAGAATACTCAGAACTTCAGACACGTTGATTGGATAGCATTCTGAATTTGCAATTCAAATAATACACAAACGTAAATAGGCATCACTTTACAGATATCTCATCCATCACAATGTGCTTTCCAAAAGCTCGAAATTTTAGTATATAAATCAATAATCACGACTGCCAACACCCCTCACCTTCAAAGTATACACTATCCGATATGATTTAGCATGGTTGCCCGCTTGTAAAAAATGCCATCAAAAGTAATATTTTGAAGCCTTGGCCGACCCTCTATAGAAAGTTATGGATTCTAGCTAAACGGGAAGCAGTGTAAAAATGAGAAAACATCTTCCATTTTGGTTTAGTTCGCAAGAAAGATGGTGGCGTATACGAGTCTAACACTTTGAGTTTTCACACAACGTTTACAACACTTGTAGTCATATAATAAACTACTTATTGACCTCGCTAGTCTGTACTAGTGAAATATCGGACTTCCTAAAAATGTAAAGGCACTCGGAAACGACGTTCGAAGTTTGGGGGGGGGGGGGGGGGACGTGGACTAAGTCAAAACATGTCAACATGGGCCATGGCGTCGATCGAATGATAGGGAGTGCATGAACATGCATAATATAACGTAAATGAAAACAACGATAACAATAAATCTACAGTTAAATCTTGCGGAAATTCTACATCCAACATTTTAGTACTCGTCGCAAAGACAGCAGGTTACCTGTACAATTTTGTCAAACTTACATTTTCACCGCTATTTTGTGACAAACACTCTTCTACGCCAGCAGTTATGTACGCAATATTGGCTAGTCACGTGGTACGCTGCCGAGAGCCTTTAACCAAGAAAGCGGTAAAGAACCACCGACTGCGAGTAAGGGTTAATATTAGCCCCTGGGTGAATAACAAACGACGCAGATCGACGTAAAAGGCAAAACATGTCAAACGCGCCATAAGCTGCCACCACGTAGCCATGTCTAACTACGGAACACTAGATAGACCGAAGTTTTCATTTTACAGAATTACGGAAACCAGACAACTTCCAGAGAAAAATCTTGAAGCACGAGAAAGATCAAGTCAAGCTTAGTCTCAAGCTCGAAAATCAACACGGGGTTATTCGTATAATTCCCAGGCAGTTACGCAACCAAGTACAGTATTACACACACACACCCATTCATAACACATTGGACTTCAGTGGTGAGAGACAGTGGGATAATAGCACATGCCACCCAGCGCTTCCCAAGCACGCATCTCACTGATACCATGGGTTGAATGACAAAGGGCTCAGTTATATTATCACTGATCTCCACGACACCCCCATATCAGATTTTACATCACCAATACACACGTAAAAGATTCACGAAGCTGATACAACATGTGGCGTGCAACAAATTTGGATTAAATGATATGGTCAAGTTCCTTTCGTTTGTATGGACCGATATAAAAACGAGGTTCGTACAGTACAAGCAAAATTAAACACAAGACAAGTTATCCTCTATCCAAACCATGCAAACAAGCTTGACCAATAAATTAATATTTATTATATTTAAACGGCAAGATGTACAACGATTGACCTTGTTTTGAAAAAGTTAATATTCATAAACATTGCTTACGACTGAATACAGAAGCTAGCAAACGACTGAAGACAAACGCGTAATAAAAGGCTTCTCTAAGTTTTTAGTTGTAGCTACAAAACACTTTCAATTTATATATAAGAAAAATATTCGAAATTATTTTTTTTAAACTTTATCACCTCTTGCACCGACGTTTAATTTCTTTCGAAATAAAATCATAACCGCGAGTCAATCAAAATGCTCCGTGTCAGAAATAGCAATGCTTAGTGTTTTGCACAATTTTCTGCGTTTTCACGTTTCTAGTTGAACGTTACTTGAAGCCAACCTCGTTGCCAGGGCCCTTTTGAAATTTAGAGGGCGCGAAAAGGCCCTGGCATCGGATGGTCAAAGAAATACTAGGTGTAATAAATTAGCAATTTAGTTAATGGCAGTCCCGGGGGAGAAGTTCATTGTAATGGCAGTCCCATTGTCCCGTTGGCGGTCCCGTTGAAACTATTTGATCATAACTGTCACAAAACTATGCATAATTATGTTTCCTAATGAATGTTTAAGAAAAGCAATGAACCAATGCATGGAAATGCAGAGTTTACCAGCCGATGGCAGAGCCTTTTTCCGCCCTACCAATTTCAAAAAAGCTAAGGGCCTGGGAACGAGGTTGACTTGAAACTATTGTAAAAATAAGATATACACTGTACGTTCAAAATCTGTAGTTACTCACCCTTTTATGTTCAACCATCCGACCAACTGATGTATGCGTTCTTAACACATCGTTTACGGAGTCTAACAATAATTTTATTGCACTAGCGATTTCTCTAAAAAAAACAAAAGCAATAGTCTGTTTATAAATACACTCAAAAGGACCCTCCCAGTCTTTCTGAGATTTTCCCAAAATATTTCGTCAAATTTGTTTTTTCCAAATTTCTCGTCAAGTATCAGTGAGTCACAAGATTTTAGCAATCTTATGGATAACAAAAACCAAAACCCTAACACTATAGTCAGAAATCTGGTTTACTGCCTAGCTTTTTTAAAAACATATATTTGACGACATGTTATGGAAAAGCCGCGAAAAGACGGGACGAATCCTTTTGAGTCATCCCTTTTAACCTCCGACCTTATAAATATGGTTCAAATGACTCCCGAAGTATACTCAAATACCGAGAATAGTCTTACACCAAGGTTAAAGTAAGTTTTAGTTAATAAAACAACGATATAGTCTATAAACCAAACAATTTTAGACAAAATAATACATCTTTCTTAAATTGTATAATTGCGTGTTAAAATGCACTCACTTGATTGTTTGTAAAAACTTTGTCCTGTCGTGTATTTCACCTGGAATTTTACATAAGATCCTCTTGAGCGCTAAAAAGAATTTAAAAATTAGAAAACCAATACTATTAAAAGGCTAAAAGTCCCCCACCCAACCCCATCCCCAACTCATTTCATCAGCATGTACTAT
Organism: Corallium rubrum; assembly: GCA_964035015.1. NCBI lineage: Eukaryota > Metazoa > Cnidaria > Anthozoa > Scleralcyonacea > Coralliidae > Corallium > Corallium rubrum. The sequence continues at coordinate 90,749,409 of OZ035997.1, forward strand.
CGTGTACTTTCAGGCATGTACTTCCATGCACTTCCATCTACTTTCATGCACTTTCATGTACTTTACACGCAGTTTCATGCATTTTCATGTACCTTCGAGCACTTTCATGTGCTTTCACGCAGTTTCATGTGCTCTTTCGTGTACTTTCAGGCACATTCAAGCAATTTCATACACTTTCATGTACTTTCACGCAGTTTCATGTGCTCTTTCGTGTACTTTCGTGTACTTTCAGGCACATTCAAGCAATTTCATACACTTTCGTGTATCAAACATTGTTGATTTTTATCAATTTCATTCTGTGAAAGGGACCTAGTTCCCCCTCGAATTCTTATTCTTATGAATTTGAAATGGCAACAACAGAAACAAGAAAAATAATTGAATAATTAAAGTTACAATGCTTAGAATGTACTGAAGTTTTAATCTTTTTTGGACCATTCGTTATGACTTCTTTATAAGCAATTATATTGTATCTGACATTCCACAGTTTCCACTAGATTCTATAATTGATAATTTGTTAAGTACCAATCACACAACACAGTACTTGCGAACTTACTTTGTGCATTTCTACTCAAGGTTCTAAATCCTGGTTCTGGGCGATCAATAGAGAGACCTAAAAAATGAACAAGTCCTAAACTTTGTGCTTGAAAATATATTTACCAAGAGGATGTTACAAGAGGATGTCTCTAACACGCGGACAACTATACAAGAAATATTTCTCTTGAGGTTCGCATCTTCGCATATGCCTCGCTTACTAGGCAATGTTTATACTAGATTTCAGTCAACTTAAACACGGGTGGTTCATTCTCAATTTCAATGATATTGATGTAGCCTACAGACGGCAGAAACATATGCCACAACCCGTAACTTTTCCCAGACCCTGGGTGCCGCGAGCCTGCTACAATACACCACGCACGCTTTATTTGTCCATAAACTGTAACCAAAGCTTGAGAAATTAAAGCCAAAGCCCAAACGGGTTAAAGTTGTGAGCAGGGTCGTATAAGCCATTAGTTCATATATATATATATATATATATATATATATATATATATATATATATATATATATACTTTGTCTGACTGACTGTCTGTCTGTCTGTCTGTCTGTCTGTCTGTCTGTCTGTCTGCCTGCCTGCCTGCCTGCCTGCCTGCCTGCCTGCCTGCCTGCCTGCCTGCCTGCCTGCCTGCCTGCCTGCCTGCCTGCCTGCCTGCCTGTCTGTCTGTCTGTCTGTCTGTCTGTCTGTCTGTCTGTCTGTCTGTCTATCCTATAACGAATTGCTACTAACCAAACATAATTAGTTACAAAATGTTTGTTAATAGTATAATGAATCAGTAACGACCAGTTGTCCTGTTCTATCTCGTATGTCAATTGGGCAAACAGCGTCAATGATTTTGTATATTCGGGTTTTCTCTCCAAGAACTACGATGATGAGACCGACCGAATTGACAAACTGATACAAATAAGCGTAAGTCACCCAAATAAGCGTAAGTCGCTCGGAAACCCGAGGTATTTGATGCGATAATTTTTGATGGAAAAGAGCTGGAGATAGTTAGTAGTGCCAAGTTACTGGGGCTCACTAAAAGCGATAATTTAACTTGGAATGCCCATGTGGAAGATGTAGTTAAGAAAGCGAGTAAGAAACTATACTATCTAGTGCAACTCAAACGGGCCAGATTGCCATCTATAGATTTAGTTCTTTTCTATACATCATGCGTAAGATCCACAGTTGATTATTAATGCCCTTCCGCAGTATCTAAAGAAGGAGCTCGTGCGTATCGAGAAAAGGGCGCTATCGATAATTATGCCTGGTACAAGTTACAATAATGCATGTGAAGTTCTGGGCGTAATGCCTATGGTAGATCATCACAGTCTATTGTGTAATAAGCTTTTTGGTGCTATAGTGTCCGATTCAAATCATAAGCTTAATAGTTTACTTCCGCCACTTAATAATCCAAGATACTTAATAATCCAAGAATTTTAGGAATTGTCGTTCGTATAGCCTGTCTCGTGTCCATACGAACAGAGCAAAAAACTCGTTTATTTTAGCAATGGCCCAACAAGCAAATGCCTTGTCTTAACCTAAGTATCCAGAACATTTGAACAAACTTTTGATAGGTTTTATATTATTATTATATTAGAATTTGTAATATATATAGCGTACATGTATACCTTTTATTATGTAAATAATTACGTAATTCAGCCTATGGGCTGCGATGTGATTTGAATAAACCATCTATCTATCTATCTATCTATCTATCTATCTATCTATCTATCTATCTATCTATCTATCTATCTATCTATCTATCTATCTATCTATCTATCTATCTATCTATCTATCTATCTATCTATCTATCTATCTATCTATCTATCTATCTATCTATCTATCTATCTATCTATCTATCTATCTATCTATCTATCTATCTATCTATCTATCTATCTATCTATCTATCTATCTATCTATCTATCTATCTATCTATCTATCTATCTATCTATCTATCTATCTATCTATCTATCTATCTATCTACAATCATTGACAAAATTGTTGTAACAAAAGCAACATTAACATGTTTTGCATCACTCCGCCTACATTACTCGACCCCCCCTCCCCCTAAACAATGTTGTATCACCACAAAACATTCGTGATTTGTTCTCTATAGGTTCTCATCACATTTCCGTTGATAGGAAGCCAACATTGAATAGGGGGGATGGGGGGATATAAAAACATTGTGAAATGTCTTACTTTGGTGCACATGTTCCAACTCATTTTGTCAATGATTGTCTGAGTTTTTAATGCAAAATTTTACGATTATTTTCAAGAGAAAAACAAATTTTAACTAAATAATTTCATCAAATATTACTTAGAATACGTGAAAATGAAGCACCTAATTGTTTTAATAAAGTATATTTTATAATATATTATACAAATTATGCATTTCAATTGATTTTTGTCATAATTCAGAAATCATAACTTGGCAAGTTGCGAACACGCGTTTACGTAACGTCACTTGGTAACAATATTTTTGTCTATTACCTTGTATTTTACATAATGCAAATTGCGAGAAATGGCTTACGCCATGCCCTCCTTTACTTTTATTATTCATGGTCAGAATGAGGTCGCAGTATTCCCTTAAAATTATCTCCAAAGTGTCATGGCGTACACTATAACACCTTTTCTCATATACACTGCCATTGTGACACCCACTTTGTCTTCATAGGAAGTGCACCCCTGTGGTTCATGTTTCGCACGACTTATATTAGATACTGTGCTATAACTTCCTATATTTTCTATTTTGTGTTAATGCAAAACCATCATGTTAATCCTTATGATGTAGCGTTTCATATGAGTACACTTTACCATAGGTATACGATTATTTTTCATACACTTTACCACACTTTACCACACTTTACCACAGCGGTGTTTATAAATTAAATTAAGTATCCTATTATTATACACTGTTTGTGGTAAAGTGTGGTAAAGTGTGGTAAAGTGTACGAAAAATTATGATTTTGCCATGGTAAAGTGAATTAATATGATATAATTCGATTTAACAAAGCTTGTTTAACCGTAAATTTTTAATAAAATGTATTTGTTACCATCAAAAACACTGATATAAAGTGACGGGTAACTGGATATGATATACGACACCATCGTTATTAAACACGGCTGAGTTGCATGGCAACTTCAAAACAATTAGTTTATTCCTTCAAACTCACATACAGTCTTTGAAATTCGGGTTATTTGTTATCACTAATTCTTAAATTGTAGTTTACATTAAATACAAATTATTATGACCATGTATAACATTGAATTGCTGTTTTGCACAACATGTGTTGATAATATCTTATCGATGTACTCTTTAGACGTTGACCAAATATTGTATTTAACTGCACTGCAGAACTCATCCCATGTCTGATGTGTGATGTTATTCTTTCTCACTTGGGCTTCAATGCGCTTTCTAACGACATGGAATATATTCTCAATCGGGTTAAGGTCTGGCGATCTTGGTGGAATGGCTTGCACGCTAATGCCGAGGTCTGCCAAACATGTTCTTGCTTTTGAAGGCGTTTGTGAAGGGTCGTTGTCCATCACAAATATTTTCTCGTCTGTTTCACCTTTTCCAGCTATTTCGAACAAATTTGGAAAATGTCGTGTTATAAATTGCGCGAAAAATTTTCCCTTCATCTTTTCGTATGGCTCGGCTAAAATTACTCCTTTCCCATATGATATGGCGACAATGAGATGCAATCGTTGCCTCCGGCCAGATCTTTACTTCCTTTCGTTGTTACAACGAGACCCTCGCTTCTTTTTCGCCAAACTCTGTTTTTTGGTTTCACCGCATCACTCATCGGGTTTCCTTTGTAGATGAAGGATACTCTGTCCAAATAAAATGCCACGTCTTTCGTCCAATAATCGGCATTTTTTGCACACATTGCCCTTGCAAATGTACGTCGTTGCTTTAGATCTTTTGCAGTAAGGATCCCCTTTCTACGCGTTTTTTTGAAATTGGCGGATTTTCGCAATAGCTCTTTTAAGTTTCCATTTATCACGCGCTGTCATAACCTGAGGTCTGCCAACTTTCCCCCCCGGCTGCTTAATTCTTTCCTTTTTTTCCCTTTCAATTTCTTCTGCATGTAGAAGTCGCCAAACACTTGTTCTCGACATTTTCGTCTTGTAGGCAATCTTTGCAAGAGAGTATCCCCCTTGCTGAGCCAACACAAGTGCGTGTGCGCATTGCAAGGCCGTAAGTCGTCCTTTGAACACCATTTTTGAAAGAACTCATTGTGACGTCATTTAATTTATCCAATATAATCAATTTTGATAATTTTAAAGAGGAATGCTAGCACTTTATTTGTAAAGCAGTTTCTTAACATTAGCGCATACATTTAGTTAAATTTTAAAGGTTAAACGTTAATACAAAGATACCATCATTTTCAGACAATCATTGACAAAATTGTTGTAACAAAAGCAACATTAACATGTTTTGCATCACTCCGCCTACATTACTCGACCCCCCCTCCCCCTAAACAATGTTGTATCACCACAAAACATTCGTGATTTGTTCTCTATAGGTTCTCATCACATTTCCGTTGATAGGAAGCCAACATTGAATAGGGGGGATGGGGGGATATAAAAACATTGTGAAATGTCTTACTTTGGTGCACATGTTCCAACTCATTTTGTCAATGATTGTCTGAGTTTTTAATGCAAAATTTTACGATTATTTTCAAGAGAAAAACAAATTTTAACTAAATAATTTCATCAAATATTACTTAGAATACGTGAAAATGAAGCACCTAATTGTTTTAATAAAGTATATTTTATAATATATTATACAAATTATGCATTTCAATTGATTTTTGTCATAATTCAGAAATCATAACTTGGCAAGTTGCGAACACGCGTTTACGTAACGGCACTTGGTAACAATATTTTTGTCTATTACCTTGTATTTTACATAATGCAAATTGCGAGAAATGGCTTACGCCATGCCCTCCTTTACTTTTATTATTCATGGTCAGAATGAGGTCGCAGTATTCCCTTAAAAATTATCTCCAAAGTGTCATGGCGTACACTATAACACCTTTTCTCATATACACTGCCATTGTGACACCCACTTTGTCTTCATAGGAAGTGCACCCCTGTGGTTCATGTTTCGCACGACTTATATTAGATACTGTGCTATAACTTCCTATATTTTCTATTTTGTGTTAATGCAAAACCATCATGTTAATCCTTATGATGTAGCGTTTCATATGAGTACACTTTACCATAGGTATACGATTATTTTTCATACACTTTACCACACTTTACCACACTTTACCACAGCGGTGTTTATAAATTAAATTAAGTATCCTATTATTATACACTGTTTGTGGTAAAGTGTGGTAAAGTGTGGTAAAGTGTACGAAAAATTATGATTTTGCCATGGTAAAGTGAATTAATATGATATAATTCGATTTAACAAAGCTTGTTTAACCGTAAATTTTTAATAAAATGTATTTGTTACCATCAAAAACACTGATATAAAGTGACGGGTAACTGGATATGATATACGACACCATCGTTATTAAACACGGCTGAGTTGCATGGCAACTTCAAAACAATTAGTTTATTCCTTCAAACTCACATACAGTCTTTGAAATTCGGGTTATTTGTTATCACTAATTCTTAAATTGTAGTTTACATTAAATACAAATTATTATGACCATGTATAACATTGAATTGCTGTTTTGCACAACATGTGTTGATAATATCTTATCGATGTACTCTTTAGACGTTGACCAAATATTGTATTTAACTGCACTGCAGAACTCATCCCATGTCTGATGTGTGATGTTATTCTTTCTCACTTGGGCTTCAATGCGCTTTCTAACGACATGGAATATATTCTCAATCGGGTTAAGGTCTGGCGATCTTGGTGGAATGGCTTGCACGCTAATGCCGAGGTCTGCCAAACATGTTCTTGCTTTTGAAGGCGTTTGTGAAGGGTCGTTGTCCATCACAAATATTTTCTCGTCTGTTTCACCTTTTCCAGCTATTTCGAACAAATTTGGAAAATGTCGTGTTATAAATTGCGCGAAAAATTTTCCCTTCATCTTTTCGTATGGCTCGGCTAAAATTACTCCTTTCCCATATGATATGGCGACAATGAGATGCAATCGTTGCCTCCGGCGAGATCTTTACTTCCTTTCGTTGTTACAACGAGACCCTCGCTTCTTTTTCGCCAAACTCTGTTTTTTGGTTTCACCGCATCACTCATCGGGTTTCCTTTGTAGATGAAGGATACTCTGTCCAAATAAAATGCCACGTCTTTCGTCCAATAATCGGCATTTTTTGCACACATTGCCCTTGCAAATGTACGCCGTTGCTTTAGATCTTTTGCAGTAAGGATCCCCTTTCTACGCGTTTTTTTGAAATTGGCGGATTTTCGCAATAGCTCTTTTAAGTTTCCATTTATCACGCGCTGTCATAACCTGAGGTCTGCCAACTTTCTCCCCCGGCTGCTTAATTCTTTCCTTTTTTTCCCTTTCAATTTCTTCTGCATGTAGAAGTCGCCAAACACTTGTTCTCGACATTTTCGTCTTGTAGGCAATCTTTGCAAGAGAGTATCCCCCTTGCTGAGCCAACACAAGTGCGTGTGCGCATTGCAAGGCCGTAAGTCGTCCTTTGAACACCATTTTTGAAAGAACTCATTGTGACGTCATTTAATTTATCCAATATAATCAATTTTGATAATTTTAAAGAGGAATGCTAGCACTTTATTTGTAAAGCAGTTTCTTAACATTAGCGCATACATTTAGTTAAATTTTAAAGGTTAAACGTTAATACAAAGATACCATCATTTTCAGACTGTCTGAGTTTTTAATGCAAAATTTTACGATTATTTTCAAGAGAAAAACAAATTTTAACTAAATAATTTCATCAAATATTACTTAGAATACGTGAAAATGAAGCACCTAATTGTTTTAATAAAGTATATTTTATAATATATTATACAAATTATGCATTTCAATTGATTTTTGTCATAATTCAGAAATCATAACTTGGCAAGTTGCGAACACGCGTTTACGTAACGGCACTTGGTAACTATATTTTTGTCTATTACCTTGTATTTTACATAATGCAAATTGCGAGAAATGGCTTACGCCATGCCCTCCTTTACTTTTATTATTCATGGTCAGAATGAGGTCGCAGTATTCCCTTAAAAATTATCTCCAAAGTGTCATGGCGTACACTATAACACCTTTTCTCATATACACTGCCATTGTGACACCCACTTTGTCTTCGTAGGAAGTGCACCCCTGTGGTTCATGTTTCGCACGACTTATATTAGATACTGTGCTATAACTTCCTATATTTTCTATTTTGTGTTAATGCAAAACCATCATGTTAATCCTTATGATGTAGCGTTTCATATGAGTACACTTTACCATAGGTATACGATTATTTTTCATACACTTTACCACACTTTACCACACTTTACCACAGCGGTGTTTATAAATTAAATTAAGTATCCTATTATTATACACTGTTTGTGGTAAAGTGTGGTAAAGTGTGGTAAAGTGTATGAAAAATTATGATTTTGCCATGGTAAAGTGAATTAATATGATATAATTCGATTTAACAAAGCTTGTTTAACCGTAAATTTTTAATAAAATGTATTTGTTACCATCAAAAACACTGATATAAAGTGACGGGTAACTGGATATGATATACGACACCATCGTTATTAAACACGGCTGAGTTGCATGGCAACTTCAAAACAATTAGTTTATTCCTTCAAACTCACATACAGTCTTTGAAATTCGGGTTATTTGTTATCACTAATTCTTAAATTGTAGTTTACATTAAATACAAATTATTATGACCATGTATAACATTGAATTGCTGTTTTGCACAACATGTGTTGATAATATCTTATCGATGTACTCTTTAGACGTTGACCAAATATTGTATTTAACTGCACTGCAGAACTCATCCCATGTCTGATGTGTGATGTTATTCTTTCTCACTTGGGCTTCAATGCGCTTTCTAACGACATGGAATATATTCTCAATCGGGTTAAGGTCTGGCGATCTTGGTGGAATGGCTTGCACGCTAATGCCGAGGTCTGCCAAACATGTTCTTGCTTTTGAAGGCGTTTGTGAAGGGTCGTTGTCCATCACAAATATTTTCTCGTCTGTTTCACCTTTTCCAGCTATTTCGAACAAATTTGGAAAATGTCGTGTTATAAATTGCGCGAAAAATTTTCCCTTCATCTTTTCGTATGGCTCGGCTAAAATTACTCCTTTCCCATATGATATGGCGACAATGAGATGCAATCGTTGCCTCCGGCGAGATCTTTACTTCCTTTCGTTGTTACAACGAGACCCTCGCTTCTTTTTCGCCAAACTCTGTTTTTTGGTTTCACCGCATCACTCATCGGGTTTCCTTTGTAGATGAAGGATACTCTGTCCAAATAAAATGCCACGTCTTTCGTCCAATAATCGGCATTTTTTGCACACATTGTCCTTGCAAATGTACGTCGTTGCTTTAGATCTTTTGCAGTAAGGATCCCCTTTCTACGCGTTTTTTTGAAATTGGCGGATTTTCGCAATAGCTCTTTTAAGTTTCCATTTATCACGCGCTGTCATAACCTGAGGTCTGCCAACTTTCCCCCCGGCTGCTTAATTCTTTCCTTTTTTTCCCTTTCAATTTCTTCTGCATGTAGAAGTCGCCAAACACTTGTTCTCGACATTTTCGTCTTGTAGGCAATCTTTGCAAGAGAGTATCCCCCTTGCTGAGCCAACACAAGTGCGTGTGCGCATTGCAAGGCCGTAAGTCGTCCTTTGAACACCATTTTTGAAAGAACTCATTGTGACGTCATTTAATTTATCCAATATAATCAATTTTGATAATTTTAAAGAGGAATGCTAGCACTTTATTTGTAAAGCAGTTTCTTAACATTAGCGCATACATTTAGTTAAATTTTAAAGGTTAAACGTTAATACAAAGATACCATCATTTTCAGACAATCATTGACAAAATTGTTGTAACAAAAGCAACATTAACATGTTTTGCATCACTCCGCCTACATTACTCGACCCCCCTCCCCCTAAACAATGTTGTATCACCACAAAACATTCGTGATTTGTTCTCTATAGGTTCTCATCACATTTCCGTTGATAGGAAGCCAACATTGAATAGGGGGGATGGGGGGATATAAAAACATTGTGAAATGTCTTACTTTGGTGCACATGTTCCAACTCATTTTGTCAATGATTGTCTGAGTTTTTAATGCAAAATTTTACGATTATTTTCAAGAGAAAAACAAATTTTAACTAAATAATTTCATCAAATATTACTTAGAATACGTGAAAATGAAGCACCTAATTGTTTTAATAAAGTATATTTTATAATATATTATACAAATTATGCATTTCAATTGATTTTTGTCATAATTCAGAAATCATAACTTGGCAAGTTGCGAACACGCGTTTACGTAACGGCACTTGGTAACAATATTTTTGTCTATTACCTTGTATTTTACATAATGCAAATTGCGAGAAATGGCTTACGCCATGCCCTCCTTTACTTTTATTATTCATGGTCAGAATGAGGTCGCAGTATTCCCTTAAAAATTATCTCCAAAGTGTCATGGCGTACACTATAACACCTTTTCTCATATACACTGCCATTGTGACACCCACTTTGTCTTCATAGGAAGTGCACCCCTGTGGTTCATGTTTCGCACGACTTATATTAGATACTGTGCTATAACTTCCTATATTTTCTATTTTGTGTTAATGCAAAACCATCATGTTAATCCTTATGATGTAGCGTTTCATATGAGTACACTTTACCATAGGTATACGATTATTTTTCATACACTTTACCACACTTTACCACACTTTACCACAGCGGTGTTTATAAATTAAATTAAGTATCCTATTATTATACACTGTTTGTGGTAAAGTGTGGTAAAGTGTGGTAAAGTGTACGAAAAATTATGATTTTGCCATGGTAAAGTGAATTAATATGATATAATTCGATTTAACAAAGCTTGTTTAACCGTAAATTTTTAATAAAATGTATTTGTTACCATCAAAAACACTGATATAAAGTGACGGGTAACTGGATATGATATACGACACCATCGTTATTAAACACGGCTGAGTTGCATGGCAACTTCAAAACAATTAGTTTATTCCTTCAAACTCACATACAGTCTTTGAAATTCGGGTTATTTGTTATCACTAATTCTTAAATTGTAGTTTACATTAAATACAAATTATTATGACCATGTATAACATTGAATTGCTGTTTTGCACAACATGTGTTGATAATATCTTATCGATGTACTCTTTAGACGTTGACCAAATATTGTATTTAACTGCACTGCAGAACTCATCCCATGTCTGATGTGTGATGTTATTCTTTCTCACTTGGGCTTCAATGCGCTTTCTAACGACATGGAATATATTCTCAATCGGGTTAAGGTCTGGCGATCTTGGTGGAATGGCTTGCACGCTAATGCCGAGGTCTGCCAAACATGTTCTTGCTTTTGAAGGCGTTTGTGAAGGGTCGTTGTCCATCACAAATATTTTCTCGTCTGTTTCACCTTTTCCAGCTATTTCGAACAAATTTGGAAAATGTCGTGTTATAAATTGCGCGAAAAATTTTCCCTTCATCTTTTCGTATGGCTCGGCTAAAATTACTCCTTTCCCATATGATATGGCGACAATGAGATGCAATCGTTGCCTCCGGCGAGATCTTTACTTCCTTTCGTTGTTACAACGAGACCCTCGCTTCTTTTTCGCCAAACTCTGTTTTTTGGTTTCACCGCATCACTCATCGGGTTTCCTTTGTAGATGAAGGATACTCTGTCCAAATAAAATGCCACGTCTTTCGTCCAATAATCGGCATTTTTTGCACACATTGCCCTTGCAAATGTACGCCGTTGCTTTAGATCTTTTGCAGTAAGGATCCCCTTTCTACGCGTTTTTTTGAAATTGGCGGATTTTCGCAATAGCTCTTTTAAGTTTCCATTTATCACGCGCTGTCATAACCTGAGGTCTGCCAACTTTCTCCCCCGGCTGCTTAATTCTTTCCTTTTTTTCCCTTTCAATTTCTTCTGCATGTAGAAGTCGCCAAACACTTGTTCTCGACATTTTCGTCTTGTAGGCAATCTTTGCAAGAGAGTATCCCCCTTGCTGAGCCAACACAAGTGCGTGTGCGCATTGCAAGGCCGTAAGTCGTCCTTTGAACACCATTTTTGAAAGAACTCATTGTGACGTCATTTAATTTATCCAATATAATCAATTTTGATAATTTTAAAGAGGAATGCTAGCACTTTATTTGTAAAGCAGTTTCTTAACATTAGCGCATACATTTAGTTAAATTTTAAAGGTTAAACGTTAATACAAAGATACCATCATTTTCAGACTGTCTGAGTTTTTAATGCAAAATTTTACGATTATTTTCAAGAGAAAAACAAATTTTAACTAAATAATTTCATCAAATATTACTTAGAATACGTGAAAATGAAGCACCTAATTGTTTTAATAAAGTATATTTTATAATATATTATACAAATTATGCATTTCAATTGATTTTTGTCATAATTCAGAAATCATAACTTGGCAAGTTGCGAACACGCGTTTACGTAACGGCACTTGGTAACTATATTTTTGTCTATTACCTTGTATTTTACATAATGCAAATTGCGAGAAATGGCTTACGCCATGCCCTCCTTTACTTTTATTATTCATGGTCAGAATGAGGTCGCAGTATTCCCTTAAAAATTATCTCCAAAGTGTCATGGCGTACACTATAACACCTTTTCTCATATACACTGCCATTGTGACACCCACTTTGTCTTCGTAGGAAGTGCACCCCTGTGGTTCATGTTTCGCACGACTTATATTAGATACTGTGCTATAACTTCCTATATTTTCTATTTTGTGTTAATGCAAAACCATCATGTTAATCCTTATGATGTAGCGTTTCATATGAGTACACTTTACCATAGGTATACGATTATTTTTCATACACTTTACCACACTTTACCACACTTTACCACAGCGGTGTTTATAAATTAAATTAAGTATCCTATTATTATACACTGTTTGTGGTAAAGTGTGGTAAAGTGTGGTAAAGTGTATGAAAAATTATGATTTTGCCATGGTAAAGTGAATTAATATGATATAATTCGATTTAACAAAGCTTGTTTAACCGTAAATTTTTAATAAAATGTATTTGTTACCATCAAAAACACTGATATAAAGTGACGGGTAACTGGATATGATATACGACACCATCGTTATTAAACACGGCTGAGTTGCATGGCAACTTCAAAACAATTAGTTTATTCCTTCAAACTCACATACAGTCTTTGAAATTCGGGTTATTTGTTATCACTAATTCTTAAATTGTAGTTTACATTAAATACAAATTATTATGACCATGTATAACATTGAATTGCTGTTTTGCACAACATGTGTTGATAATATCTTATCGATGTACTCTTTAGACGTTGACCAAATATTGTATTTAACTGCACTGCAGAACTCATCCCATGTCTGATGTGTGATGTTATTCTTTCTCACTTGGGCTTCAATGCGCTTTCTAACGACATGGAATATATTCTCAATCGGGTTAAGGTCTGGCGATCTTGGTGGAATGGCTTGCACGCTAATGCCGAGGTCTGCCAAACATGTTCTTGCTTTTGAAGGCGTTTGTGAAGGGTCGTTGTCCATCACAAATATTTTCTCGTCTGTTTCACCTTTTCCAGCTATTTCGAACAAATTTGGAAAATGTCGTGTTATAAATTGCGCGAAAAATTTTCCCTTCATCTTTTCGTATGGCTCGGCTAAAATTACTCCTTTCCCATATGATATGGCGACAATGAGATGCAATCGTTGCCTCCGGCGAGATCTTTACTTCCTTTCGTTGTTACAACGAGACCCTCGCTTCTTTTTCGCCAAACTCTGTTTTTTGGTTTCACCGCATCACTCATCGGGTTTCCTTTGTAGATGAAGGATACTCTGTCCAAATAAAATGCCACGTCTTTCGTCCAATAATCGGCATTTTTTGCACACATTGTCCTTGCAAATGTACGTCGTTGCTTTAGATCTTTTGCAGTAAGGATCCCCTTTCTACGCGTTTTTTTGAAATTGGCGGATTTTCGCAATAGCTCTTTTAAGTTTCCATTTATCACGCGCTGTCATAACCTGAGGTCTGCCAACTTTCCCCCCGGCTGCTTAATTCTTTCCTTTTTTTCCCTTTCAATTTCTTCTGCATGTAGAAGTCGCCAAACACTTGTTCTCGACATTTTCGTCTTGTAGGCAATCTTTGCAAGAGAGTATCCCCCTTGCTGAGCCAACACAAGTGCGTGTGCGCATTGCAAGGCCGTAAGTCGTCCTTTGAACACCATTTTTGAAAGAACTCATTGTGACGTCATTTAATTTATCCAATATAATCAATTTTGATAATTTTAAAGAGGAATGCTAGCACTTTATTTGTAAAGCAGTTTCTTAACATTAGCGCATACATTTAGTTAAATTTTAAAGGTTAAACGTTAATACAAAGATACCATCATTTTCAGACAATCATTGACAAAATTGTTGTAACAAAAGCAACATTAACATGTTTTGCATCACTCCGCCTACATTACTCGACCCCCCTCCCCCTAAACAATGTTGTATCACCACAAAACATTCGTGATTTGTTCTCTATAGGTTCTCATCACATTTCCGTTGATAGGAAGCCAACATTGAATAGGGGGGATGGGGGGATATAAAAACATTGTGAAATGTCTTACTTTGGTGCACATGTTCCAACTCATTTTGTCAATGATTGTCTGAGTTTTTAATGCAAAATTTTACGATTATTTTCAAGAGAAAAACAAATTTTAACTAAATAATTTCATCAAATATTACTTAGAATACGTGAAAATGAAGCACCTAATTGTTTTAATAAAGTATATTTTATAATATATTATACAAATTATGCATTTCAATTGATTTTTGTCATAATTCAGAAATCATAACTTGGCAAGTTGCGAACACGCGTTTACGTAACGGCACTTGGTAACAATATTTTTGTCTATTACCTTGTATTTTACATAATGCAAATTGCGAGAAATGGCTTACGCCATGCCCTCCTTTACTTTTATTATTCATGGTCAGAATGAGGTCGCAGTATTCCCTTAAAAATTATCTCCAAAGTGTCATGGCGTACACTATAACACCTTTTCTCATATACACTGCCATTGTGACACCCACTTTGTCTTCATAGGAAGTGCACCCCTGTGGTTCATGTTTCGCACGACTTATATTAGATACTGTGCTATAACTTCCTATATTTTCTATTTTGTGTTAATGCAAAACCATCATGTTAATCCTTATGATGTAGCGTTTCATATGAGTACACTTTACCATAGGTATACGATTATTTTTCATACACTTTACCACACTTTACCACACTTTACCACAGCGGTGTTTATAAATTAAATTAAGTATCCTATTATTATACACTGTTTGTGGTAAAGTGTGGTAAAGTGTGGTAAAGTGTACGAAAAATTATGATTTTGCCATGGTAAAGTGAATTAATATGATATAATTCGATTTAACAAAGCTTGTTTAACCGTAAATTTTTAATAAAATGTATTTGTTACCATCAAAAACACTGATATAAAGTGACGGGTAACTGGATATGATATACGACACCATCGTTATTAAACACGGCTGAGTTGCATGGCAACTTCAAAACAATTAGTTTATTCCTTCAAACTCACATACAGTCTTTGAAATTCGGGTTATTTGTTATCACTAATTCTTAAATTGTAGTTTACATTAAATACAAATTATTATGACCATGTATAACATTGAATTGCTGTTTTGCACAACATGTGTTGATAATATCTTATCGATGTACTCTTTAGACGTTGACCAAATATTGTATTTAACTGCACTGCAGAACTCATCCCATGTCTGATGTGTGATGTTATTCTTTCTCACTTGGGCTTCAATGCGCTTTCTAACGACATGGAATATATTCTCAATCGGGTTAAGGTCTGGCGATCTTGGTGGAATGGCTTGCACGCTAATGCCGAGGTCTGCCAAACATGTTCTTGCTTTTGAAGGCGTTTGTGAAGGGTCGTTGTCCATCACAAATATTTTCTCGTCTGTTTCACCTTTTCCAGCTATTTCGAACAAATTTGGAAAATGTCGTGTTATAAATTGCGCGAAAAATTTTCCCTTCATCTTTTCGTATGGCTCGGCTAAAATTACTCCTTTCCCATATGATATGGCGACAATGAGATGCAATCGTTGCCTCCGGCGAGATCTTTACTTCCTTTCGTTGTTACAACGAGACCCTCGCTTCTTTTTCGCCAAACTCTGTTTTTTGGTTTCACCGCATCACTCATCGGGTTTCCTTTGTAGATGAAGGATACTCTGTCCAAATAAAATGCCACGTCTTTCGTCCAATAATCGGCATTTTTTGCACACATTGCCCTTGCAAATGTACGCCGTTGCTTTAGATCTTTTGCAGTAAGGATCCCCTTTCTACGCGTTTTTTTGAAATTGGCGGATTTTCGCAATAGCTCTTTTAAGTTTCCATTTATCACGCGCTGTCATAACCTGAGGTCTGCCAACTTTCTCCCCCGGCTGCTTAATTCTTTCCTTTTTTTCCCTTTCAATTTCTTCTGCATGTAGAAGTCGCCAAACACTTGTTCTCGACATTTTCGTCTTGTAGGCAATCTTTGCAAGAGAGTATCCCCCTTGCTGAGCCAACACAAGTGCGTGTGCGCATTGCAAGGCCGTAAGTCGTCCTTTGAACACCATTTTTGAAAGAACTCATTGTGACGTCATTTAATTTATCCAATATAATCAATTTTGATAATTTTAAAGAGGAATGCTAGCACTTTATTTGTAAAGCAGTTTCTTAACATTAGCGCATACATTTAGTTAAATTTTAAAGGTTAAACGTTAATACAAAGATACCATCATTTTCAGACTGTCTGAGTTTTTAATGCAAAATTTTACGATTATTTTCAAGAGAAAAACAAATTTTAACTAAATAATTTCATCAAATATTACTTAGAATACGTGAAAATGAAGCACCTAATTGTTTTAATAAAGTATATTTTATAATATATTATACAAATTATGCATTTCAATTGATTTTTGTCATAATTCAGAAATCATAACTTGGCAAGTTGCGAACACGCGTTTACGTAACGGCACTTGGTAACTATATTTTTGTCTATTACCTTGTATTTTACATAATGCAAATTGCGAGAAATGGCTTACGCCATGCCCTCCTTTACTTTTATTATTCATGGTCAGAATGAGGTCGCAGTATTCCCTTAAAAATTATCTCCAAAGTGTCATGGCGTACACTATAACACCTTTTCTCATATACACTGCCATTGTGACACCCACTTTGTCTTCGTAGGAAGTGCACCCCTGTGGTTCATGTTTCGCACGACTTATATTAGATACTGTGCTATAACTTCCTATATTTTCTATTTTGTGTTAATGCAAAACCATCATGTTAATCCTTATGATGTAGCGTTTCATATGAGTACACTTTACCATAGGTATACGATTATTTTTCATACACTTTACCACACTTTACCACACTTTACCACAGCGGTGTTTATAAATTAAATTAAGTATCCTATTATTATACACTGTTTGTGGTAAAGTGTGGTAAAGTGTGGTAAAGTGTATGAAAAATTATGATTTTGCCATGGTAAAGTGAATTAATATGATATAATTCGATTTAACAAAGCTTGTTTAACCGTAAATTTTTAATAAAATGTATTTGTTACCATCAAAAACACTGATATAAAGTGACGGGTAACTGGATATGATATACGACACCATCGTTATTAAACACGGCTGAGTTGCATGGCAACTTCAAAACAATTAGTTTATTCCTTCAAACTCACATACAGTCTTTGAAATTCGGGTTATTTGTTATCACTAATTCTTAAATTGTAGTTTACATTAAATACAAATTATTATGACCATGTATAACATTGAATTGCTGTTTTGCACAACATGTGTTGATAATATCTTATCGATGTACTCTTTAGACGTTGACCAAATATTGTATTTAACTGCACTGCAGAACTCATCCCATGTCTGATGTGTGATGTTATTCTTTCTCACTTGGGCTTCAATGCGCTTTCTAACGACATGGAATATATTCTCAATCGGGTTAAGGTCTGGCGATCTTGGTGGAATGGCTTGCACGCTAATGCCGAGGTCTGCCAAACATGTTCTTGCTTTTGAAGGCGTTTGTGAAGGGTCGTTGTCCATCACAAATATTTTCTCGTCTGTTTCACCTTTTCCAGCTATTTCGAACAAATTTGGAAAATGTCGTGTTATAAATTGCGCGAAAAATTTTCCCTTCATCTTTTCGTATGGCTCGGCTAAAATTACTCCTTTCCCATATGATATGGCGACAATGAGATGCAATCGTTGCCTCCGGCGAGATCTTTACTTCCTTTCGTTGTTACAACGAGACCCTCGCTTCTTTTTCGCCAAACTCTGTTTTTTGGTTTCACCGCATCACTCATCGGGTTTCCTTTGTAGATGAAGGATACTCTGTCCAAATAAAATGCCACGTCTTTCGTCCAATAATCGGCATTTTTTGCACACATTGTCCTTGCAAATGTACGTCGTTGCTTTAGATCTTTTGCAGTAAGGATCCCCTTTCTACGCGTTTTTTTGAAATTGGCGGATTTTCGCAATAGCTCTTTTAAGTTTCCATTTATCACGCGCTGTCATAACCTGAGGTCTGCCAACTTTCCCCCCGGCTGCTTAATTCTTTCCTTTTTTTCCCTTTCAATTTCTTCTGCATGTAGAAGTCGCCAAACACTTGTTCTCGACATTTTCGTCTTGTAGGCAATCTTTGCAAGAGAGTATCCCCCTTGCTGAGCCAACACAAGTGCGTGTGCGCATTGCAAGGCCGTAAGTCGTCCTTTGAACACCATTTTTGAAAGAACTCATTGTGACGTCATTTAATTTATCCAATATAATCAATTTTGATAATTTTAAAGAGGAATGCTAGCACTTTATTTGTAAAGCAGTTTCTTAACATTAGCGCATACATTTAGTTAAATTTTAAAGGTTAAACGTTAATACAAAGATACCATCATTTTCAGACAATCATTGACAAAATTGTTGTAACAAAAGCAACATTAACATGTTTTGCATCACTCCGCCTACATTACTCGACCCCCCCTCCCCCTAAACAATGTTGTATCACCACAAAACATTCGTGATTTGTTCTCTATAGGTTCTCATCACATTTCCGTTGATAGGAAGCCAACATTGAATAGGGGGGATGGGGGGATATAAAAACATTGTGAAATGTCTTACTTTGGTGCACATGTTCCAACTCATTTTGTCAATGATTGTATCTATCTATCTATCTATCTATCTATCTATCTATCTGTCTGTCTGTCTGTCTGTCTGTCTGTCTGTCTGTCTGTCTGTCTGTCTGTCTGTCTGTCTGTCTGTCTGTCTGTCTGTCTGTCTGTCTGTCTGTCTGTCTGTCTGTCTGTCTGTCTGTCTGTCTGTCTGTCTGTCTGTCTGTCTGTCTGTCTGTCTGTCTGTCTGTCTGTCTGTCTGTCTGTCTGTCTGTCTGTCTGTCTGTCTGTCTGTCTGTCTGTCTGTCTGTCTGTCTGTCTGTCTGTCTGTCTGTCTGTCTGTCTGTCTGTCTGTCTGTCTGTCTGTCTGTCTGTCTGTCTGTCTGTCTGTCTGTCTGTCTGTCTGTCTGTCTGTCTATCTATCTATCTATCTATCTATCTATCTATCTATCTATAGAACGATAATAATAGATAATAATAGAACGGAGTATTATAACTCAAGTTTTGCCTTTACTGGTGCAAAACTTTGGAATTCTCTGCCAGACGAAATAAAAGAGGCATCCTCATTAAAAATATTTATCAAAAAATTGGAGTCAACTACTATCTGTGCCAACTAGATAATTACCATTTGTTTCAATTGATTGTAAATAATGTAAATATGTACAGTATTATAAGCTAGATCACGGCTTTTAGGAAGAACAAATGTATTTTTATATACAATTTGATAAAACTACCGTGTATAAATAAATATTTCAATTTCAATTTCAATCTATCTATCTATCTATCTATCTATCTATCTATCTATCTATCTATCTATCTATCTATCTATCTATCTATCTATCTATCTATCTATCTATCTATCTATCTATCTATCTATCTATCTATCTATCTATCTATCTATCTATCTATCTATCTATCTATCTATCTATCTATCTATCTATCTATCTATCTATCTATCTATCTATCTATCTATCTATTCTATCTATCTATCTAGCCAGCCAGCCAGCCAGCCATCTAGCCAGCCAGCCAGCCAGCCAGCCAGCCAGCCAGCCAGCCAGCCAGCCAGCCAGCCAGCCAGCCAGCCAGCCAGCCAGCCAGCCAGCCAGCCAGCCATCTATCCATCTATCTATCTATCTATCTATCTATCTATCTATCTATCTATCTATCTATCTATCTATCTATCTATCTATCTATCTATCTATCTATCTATCTATCTATCTATCTATCTATCTATCTATCTATCTATCTATCTATCTATCTATCTATCTATCTATCTATCTATCTATCTATCTATCTATCTATCTATCTATCTATCTATCTATCTATCTATCTATCTATCTATCTATCTATCTATCTATCTATCTATCTATCTATCTATCTATCTAACTATCAGTGACCGTGGTACCCAGTGGGAAAAAATAACTTAGCAAAACTTACCTTCTATTTCTGTTGCCGACAACATTAGAAGTATTTCATTCATATTGTGAGTAATGGATTCTACACAAAACGTTTAACAAAAAAACAACAACATAAAGATGACTCAGCATCTTCAGTTTTCTATGACACCATACTTCTTTATTGTAGAGTATTTTACTTCATACTATAACTAAATTAATACACTATAGACATATGTTAACGCGTATTAATAAGCGTCCGTTTTTAACTTAATTTTCCGTTATTTAATTTAGAACGGTACATTTTGTAAAACGTATAGCTGGCTGGGGCAATGCCTTTTTCACCTTGGACCATGGTGTTATCGTGATGTCATCACTCAGACACAATCGAGTTTAAGCCTCTCGTTTGAGAGCTCCGGCAAACGGCAAAGTTGGTTTTGTTACTATATATAGTTTCTGCAGTCACTCGTCACGTTGTGTTTTGCCTGTCTGTTTGTTTTATAATACAACAATAGAGTTGATGTTTGCGGACATACGTATGTTTTTGGCCGGACTCTGGCTGATTTTAGCCCGAGCCGAAAGCGAGGGTTAAAATTAACTCTGAGAATGGGGGGGGGGGAGGGGGGGGGATTTATGCCAAGAAATTAAAAAATTTCATGGGCATTTAGAAGAAAATCAAAGACAGTAAACGGTAAACAGTATCTTGAACAGTGCCACCTTCGCGTCGACGTGTATTTCCGTGCATTAAATATTCACATAACTCACATGTAACTTGGCAGAAAAACGCAACGTTTGTCATCAAAACAGTCTTAGTTTGTATTAATAAGAAAAGTACACAATTCCGAAAACAACAAACCGATAGTGATTTAGAACTGTTAAAACTGATAGGCTCAGATCAAGTCTTCATTTTAGTCCGCAAAATACCCCACAATGCCCGATAAAATTAGTATAATAGTTATTTCACATTATAGTTGAACGCGAAAAGTCTTTTCTTGCCATTGATTCTTTTAAACAAGAATTTTAACTTTGTTTGTCTTCAGCGTGCGAAAGCTCTACCACCAATAGACCACAAGTAGCTTAGCCAATCAGAATGCAGAATTTGTAATAGACCACTAGTTGGTTGATATATATATATATATATATATAAATAAATAAAACGAGCACGTGTGATTTTGTTCACGGAATGTTGGAAAATGTTCAATACCATAAAGGCAGAGCGAATATAGTATAGTTTAAGTGGGCTTACCTCAAAATCTTGAGTGTCGCAACTGGCAGTTTCACAGGAGGCGATCTTCAGGCGACGAAAGATCGCCCCGCGTGAAACTGACAGTTGCGACACTCAACATTTTGAGGCAAGTCCGCTTAAACTATACTATATATATATATATATATATATATATATATATATATATATATATATTCCCGCCAGGTGACGCCATCCTATGCCATTTTACGTCACTCATGATCTTCATACTCTTATAAATGCACGGAGCCCAGCCAATCAGAGCGTGACACCTTATTTCATAACATTTCATAAATATATATAACAATTATACATGCTATATCACTGTTGAGTTCTTATTGGTTATATTATTCACGTGACTTCAGGGGCGCCGGAGCTACGGGGGCAGCTGTCCCCCCCCCCCCCCCCCTGCCCTCACAGCGCGGGGGCAGCACGTGGGCAACCAATTTCCCTTTCTCGTAAGAGGAATCTTTTCTACAGGAATTGCCAATTGTATTATATATTGTATTAAATGACTTTTGTATTAATACCTCAAATGACTCACAAGGTAACTTATTAACTGCAGACCATGCAGAGGCAGCAAACTAATTTTGTCTTGGGTTAGCTGTGTCCAACCTCGTTCTCAGGGTGTTTTTGAAATTTGGAGGGTGGGAAAAAGCCCTGGCATCGGCTTGTCACAGCACCCAAAAATACTGGGTGTAATGTAAGTTAGCAATTTAGTTTATTTAATAGTTGAGTCGGTTTCCTTTGTTTTTTTGTAGGATGTATCTATGATAAATTTCTGGTAAGAGGTATATATACAGATATATATCTCTTCAAGACATATGTATCTGTATATATACCTCTTACCAGTATACCTGTGAATTTGCAAATAAGCAATACCATATATTGCCCAGTGCAAAGGGGAACTTGCCTAAACCATCTTGAGTGGAGCATGGTAGCGCCCAGAATCGAGAAGTAGAGACAAGCGTTTGCCTATCTAGAAGTGGGCTACGCTGAACCCGCTTGTAGCGGCCGCAGCGCCCTAAACGAGAGGCAAACTTTCATTGTGTGACTGGTCTGTTATCTCAAGAATTTATTACAGTTTGCCTAGAACATATGTATCTTGCATAAAGCCTCCATCCTCAGTATGTAACTCTTACTTAGTGTGCAAGAGTAATGGCAGCCCCGTGGGAGAGGTTCATTGTAATGGCGGTCCTATTTGTCCCGTTGGCGGTCCCGCAATCAACCAATGAAAATGCTGAATCCAACAGTCGATGCCAGAACCTTTTCCCACCTTACAAATTTCAAAAAGGCCCTGAAAACGAGGTTGAGCTGTGTCTTGTGCCCAGACAGTTAAAGTTGCCATGTTTTCTTAAAGGTAAATAGGAATGTAGCATCAATATGTACAATTCATTCGTTGAATTTTCTTTCTTCATTCATTGTCATTCATTATCGTTATGCTTTTTGGTTATTTTATGCTATAGAGCAAAATTGGCGAACATTATTTACCAAGTGCAAAAATTAATGCTGAGAAAAAGGGCCCTTTTTATATGGCTGCCCCCGCCGCCTTACGTAGCTTCCGGCGCCCTCACGTTATTATGACTACATCGTACTTTCAGTCTTACTACGTCCGAACATGCGGTCGAGATATGCATTGTATGTGTTTTGTATCGTCGTTATGTATTTATTAAAGGTTTGATAAATACGAGAGTGATTATTTTAACAGGTTATGGGCCCAGGACGTGAAAGTTATAGCTGTGAGATACGTATATTAGTCCTGCGTTGTGTGAGTTGATTTCTGAATAGTTGTTTATGCCGTATCATGGCATCACGAAGATCGAAAAGTTAAATGGAAGAAACTATCAGTCATGGAAATACAATATCAAGCTCGTTTTCATGGAGCGTGGCCTATGGGGATTCACTCAAGAAGGACAAGAGACACCTCCCAAAGACACTGCAACTGTTGCTGTTAAGAATGCTTTTCGACTACGTTCAGACAAAGCATACTCGTTGATCGCCCTAAATGTGGAGAAACATCTTCAAATACACATCTCTTCGGCAACAGACCCACTGAAAGCATGGCAGATTTTACAGAAGCAGTTTGAATTTGTGTCAGTCACACAGATTGTCCGTTTGAATCGTAAATTTTACGCAGCCAACATGCAGAGGGAGCGGATTTAATGAAACATTTACCTACATGACTTCACTTGCTGAGCAATTAGCCAATTCAGAAACTACACGGGACTGGTAACTAATTCATCACCCGCGATGAATTGTGGGGATGTTTTTTTTTGGGGGGGGGACGTTTGGTCTCCATCTCCTCTAAATACACAGTGCATAAGCAAATACCTTTATTCAAAATCGCTCTGACGTGTTTTAAAAACTATGGTTCTGAAGTGGAATTGCTGTGTGCCATTGTGTACTAACAACTGGAATAAAAGAGGATATCTCAAGGAAGAACTTTTCCACTGTTGTGTTGGGAAGTTTGCCAGAATCATATGACAATTTCCTGACCAGTTTGAACGCCAGAAAGGCTGATGAACTAAACTGGGATGATGTAAAAGGATTATTAATCGAAGAGTACATGAAACGGAAAGAGAAAAACGAAAAACATGATTCTGACAAATGCTTTTATTGCTAAAAGAGGCAGAAATTTCAACAGGGAAGAAATCAAGTGCCTATATAGACGCACTGAGATTCCCCGTAGATGGTCACAAGATTACAAACCATCATGGAACAACAAATCTCAGGAAACACGGGCGGCATAGCACGATGAACTGGAAAGAAAAAGGGTCAGATGTTTCAAATGCAGTCAACTTGGGCATATTGTTAAGAACTGTCCATAGAATAACAAACGAAACACTGACAAAAATGAACATTCAAATATGGCCAAACTGGCCGAACGTGAAGGAGTGGCACTGATATCAAGCACAGTGAATCGTACAAAGGAATGGTTTATTGATTCTGCGGCAACTAAGCATATGACGTACGATAGAAGCATTTTGGTAGATTTTATTGAATACCAACAGCCAACCGAAATATATTTAGGAGACAACACAGTAATTCATGCTTTGGGCGAAGGGATGGTTAGACTTCCTACAGGAAACGATGCCAGTGATGTTTTTCTTGATTTGCATAAAGTATTATTTGTACCCAAATTGACTAAAAACCTACTCTCAGTCCCTGCAATGGCCTTAATGGGAGCTGAAATTCACTTCGACAGGAAGAAATGTATTGTGTTGAAGGGT
This sequence comes from Corallium rubrum, assembly GCA_964035015.1. NCBI lineage: Eukaryota > Metazoa > Cnidaria > Anthozoa > Scleralcyonacea > Coralliidae > Corallium > Corallium rubrum. The sequence continues at coordinate 90,774,142 of OZ035997.1, forward strand.
GACAAACAGTTTGTTATTGGACAGCTACTAGCTGCCAAGCTGTACACACTCAACACTGCTGAGTTCGCACAAGCTTCAACAGCGTCTAGTGTACCAACACTTGGAGTTTGGCACCAAAGATAGGGTCGTTTAAACTACAATATTCGTCAATTGGCTAAGAAGGAAATGGTCGTTGGGATGAACTATAATGCTGATCAGCACCATGAGAAAGAATGTGAAAGATGTGTACTTGGAAAGATGCACAAGTATCCCTTTCCTAGAAGCAGAGTCAACATAGAGCAACTAAACCATACGAGATAACACACAGTGATGTATGTGGACCGATGCAAGTTGCATCAAAGGGTGGAAGTAGATATATGTTGACGTTTACTGGCGATTTTTCAAGATACACCACTGCTTACTTCATCAAGAAAAAGAGTGAAGTTCTTTCAAAGTTCTTTCAAAGTTCAAGGAGTATGTTAACTTTGTGGAAAAACAGTCTGGAAACGAAATCAAGAAACTGAACATTCAACAAGAAGATGGAAAGGTTAAAGCCCTCAGAAGTGATAATGGGGGAGAGTATACTTCTCCCATTTTCGCCAGATATTGTGCAGAAAAGGGTATTTCTCATGAATTCACGAATCCATATTGTCTGGGCCAAAATGGAGTTGCCGAACGTCTAAATCGTACAATCATCGAGGCAGCAAGATCAATAATTCATCAAGCAAAATTGCCTCTGCAATTCTGGGCAGAAGCTTGCAGCACAGCAGTTTACCTTCACAATCGAAGTCCTACGACAGCTCTAAAGGGTGAAACACCATTCGAATGTTGTTTTGGCGAAAAAACAGACATTTCCAATTCAAGAGTCTTTGGCTGTGTGTGTTACGTACACGTTCCAGACTGTCAACATAAAATCCCATACAAATAAAAAATCCCATAAAGCGATTTTTGTCGGATATCCTCAGAGTACCAAAGGATACAAGCTGTATGATTTGAAGAAGTCTTTTTCGTAAGTCGAAATGGTATATTCTTCGTTGCTGGAATGTTACTCTCGATGAACATTTGAAATCAGTTGGTTATCGTAAGAGTAATGCAGATGGTTGCATATATGTTAAGTCTACCAAGAATGCTGATGGACATATCAGTTTTGTTATACTGGGTGTATATGTAGACGATCTAGTTCCAGTATATAATGACATTTCTTTGCTGAAAACAGAGAAGGCATCATTATGTCAAAGATTCAAAATGGTTGACCAGGGTGAAGTACGTTATCTTCTTGGAATGTCAATCAAACGAAACAGGGAAGCTAAAATTTTGTCAATAAATCAACCAAATTACCTTGAAAGAGTGCTAAAAAGATTTGGCATGGAGAAGTGCAAGCCTGTCTCCACTTCTCTCGAGCCTGGTAAAAGATTTCAGCAATTGTCAACAGATGATGAATCTCTTGATATTGAAATGTACCAACAAGTAATTGGATACCTGGCATATGCATCAACTACAACTAGACCAAATATCGCTGCTGCAGTTGGAACTTTATCGAAATATACAGTATGTCCAAACCAAGTATAAGGATCACTGCACGGGGGTTAAGCGTATAATGCGATATTTGAAAGGAACATTGAACTATGGTTTTAAATTCCCTGTTGATAAGAAGGAAGCAGAGTTCTTTGTTTTTTCTGATGCAGATTGGGGAGGAGACATTGATAGACGTCGCTCTACATCTGGATATGTGTTTCAGTTCGGTAATGCATGGTACCATTAGCTGGTCAAGCCGAAAGCAAGCTACTGTGGCAAAGTCTTCTACCGAAGCTGAGTATGTTGCGTTGAGTTCTGCAGCACAAGAAGCTATATGGTTACGTCGTTTGATGAGTAATCTTGGACAAAAGATGGATACATCGACAACCATTTATGAAGACAACCAGGGAGCTATTGAACTGGCTAAGAATCCCAAGTATCATAAGAGAGCCAAGCACATTGACATTTGTCATCACTTTGTTCGTGAAAGGGTTCTGTCGAATGAAATCAAAGTGATTTATTGTCCTACTGGAGACATGGTAGCAGATATCATGACCAAAGGACTACCAAAACATACCTTTCATTGAGAAATTTCGAAATTCATTATAGGTGTTTATGTTGTTGTTTAAATATTTTTTGTATAGCATTAATAGCATAATTATCAAGTGGGAGTGTTAAGAATTATGATAATTTATGCTATATCACTGGCTATGAGTTCATATACGACGAGAGCGAATGGTATAATTGTTTTATTATATAGCGAAAACATTTATAAAAATAAAGAAAATCTTTTAATTCATAACGGAAATGAATCGCTTGAAAAAACTCGAACTTCCGCCACCCACATTTCTGCCATGCGCAATTACTTTCACTTTACGTAGCAAGGTTTTGTTAAGAATTATGTATTAGGTACGATTAGTAAGTAATCATGCATACCTAATGTTTACGCCAAAGTTCGCTTATGCATGTAATAACTAACAAATACATGAAGTGAACACTTATCGAATTCCAAATAGTATTAATCACAACTCAATAATTTATTCACTCTGAAGTTTACTCTCCTTCTTCCTCGGAAACCGTAATATAATTACAAAGTGATAGCATGGCATTTCGGTTGATTAGTGATTAAATGTCCCTCAAGCCTCCGGAAAAGTAAAGTCCCGAGGGCGAACTAAACCTCCCTCGGCTTTCGAGTACATTTAATCACTAATCAACCTTAATGCCATGCTATTACTTATAAATATTTCTAAAACTCATTAATAATGCATAATTAATAATTCAAATATTCAAATATTCAAATATTCAGACCTTGGGGATTTCATATTATAGTAAATTTACCTTGTTTAAGAACAGCAGACACAAACTCCTGAGCTATGCCAGGGGCCTGAACTTCGGCCTAAAAGTAAACACAACAAAATCTTGCTAGTTAAAGCATAGATTAGAACCGTAAAAATAGTCTTAAGGCCCGTTTATACGTGCTAGTTTTGATGCGATAAACATCGCCAACTTCTGATTTTGATTCATGTTACGTAGAAAAACAGTCCATGGATTGTACCGTGGTTTCATCTTCCTCACTTTTCTGCTTATTCGTAATTGGTTACCATGCATTTAAACCAGAAGTTGGCGCGTGTAAACGGGTCTTTACAAGTTATACATGTACTGTATAGTATATGAACTACTATACGTGAACTACTATATGTGAACATGTAAGTTACATAATTTATACGGTTGGTAAATACAATACATTAGCTGTCATTCAATAGTTTCAGATGTTATATTTATTTAGCCTAAACGACTTGCATCTTTCTAAATACTAAAAGTATATACTGGGAGTCTCAGTGTAAAATAACAACAAGACGCCTGCTTAGGCGTTCACTCGGGCTACTGATTTCTGCAACCTTGGCGCGGCCCCTGCACATCTAGAAAACCTGCCGTGCGAAACAGTGCAAAATATTTGACAAACCGAGCGAGATCTTCTATATTGGATCTTATATGAAGTGCATCGATGCAATCCCCCCCGTGGAGAAATGCATGTAAAGAAAGCAATGCGATGTGGCAACGGGCAATGTCGTATTTGTAAATTACAGCGATTAGACACTGTTTTCGAAGCCTACAATAATGAGATTAGGAAAGGTAAACCCGAACTGTCTTGCGAAATCATTAGAGGTATATAAATAAGATGACAATAGATGACTTGCAAAGGCTGTCTAATAAAGGTGTGTATTAAAACTCGGGTTTTTCTGCTCCAGCTTCGGTTCTGGTAAAGCGTCGATTCCGCATGGCCTTCTGTCCGCTAAATTGTGAACCTGTCGAAGAAACGCTGAAACGCGGTGTATCTCTTTCATAAGTCACAACTGTAATGTTTACACGTCATTTTCAAACATATCGGACGTTTAATACGTTCTCAGACGTTTGCGAGGCGCCAGGAGCCATGATAGAGGGAACGGACGAAGTCAACGCAGACAGATCAAATTACACTACGCATTCATGAAGATTCATAGGTGATGGGAAAAAATTGTCAATTTGTGATCACAACACTATATGATAGAAACTGAATACGAATAAATGAAGGTGCATTGCAGGAAGCAGTGACCGTGCAGTGTGTACAAACAGGGAATTCCCGACTCTGCATGAAGCTCTACCCGAGCATACTTTGATCCTGTGTTTACATGACAATTTCTAGTCCTGCTACCCGGGCTGCATTTATTTTACCACGCACGATACCCAGACTCGCACTTTTGCGAGTACATTTACAGACGAGCAAACAGAACTTGTGTAATACAACGTTGTCCAGAAAGAACTTCTATAGACAAACATTGTCGCGTAGACGGAGGTCTGACGTTCCAGCCCGGGTAAGTGAGCTAGACGCACAGTGACATCTCGGCTAGGCCGCTAGGCGGACTGCCTCGGTTCTCATATAAACGCAAGATGAAAATTAACAAGAAATTAAATAGTAACAAACACACGATCTCGGCAAAGCGGGCTAGTCCGGGTACCAATGTGTGTCTACGGCCCGTCTACCGCAATCGGTGTGCAATTGTTAGAATTGTGAGCGTATATAAGATCACGATACTTGCCAGCGACATTACTGATCAACAATTAAGTATATTTCAGTGAACAGCTCCAAGGACATCAGGAAAGTCAAGAAAGAAAGCATGAAGATTAGCATTGTAGCACGCATCAGTTTCGCAAAGCCTGACGGGATGACGTAATGATTGCCATTTCGAAACATAGACAAAACGAACGGAGCCGAAACCTAGACTCGTTCTACCATAGGTAGCCCGAGTAATTATAAAGGGGCTATGACTACGCTATTTTTAGCCTCGATTATATCTTAGGTTAAAATTGGCCTAAATTTGATTGCAGCCAGGCCAACAGAAATCAAGATGTCACATTTGCAACCCAGCCCTTTCAATCTCACTTTAATTTGGTCATCCGTCCTTCTGTGCAGGTTTCTAGTACATCTCTTTTATGTTTTTATATAATATAAAACCGTTATTAAGAGATTTTATGCAATTTTAAGACAATTTGTTTCTGTAAGAAATGCTAATCATTTAACGATGCTTGTGTCACGGGCGTCGCCAAATCATCAGGCCAGATATACGCACGAAGTCTTGCCTTTGAGTTTCGGGAAGTTTTGGTTTTGCAGCTATCATCTCGCACGTCAAAAAAATCAATCACAAACGTGATAACACCATTTCATGGTTTGGTCATTCGGCTCGCTGTTTAAAGCTGTATAGCTTGCGTCTCAAGTGTATTTGCTATGGCTAATTAAACGTGAAAAGTGTAAAAAGTTTTAGTGGAGATGGTGAAAAGGTTGAGAAATTAAGATGTTCTGTCTGCGAGGAGTTTTCGACAAGAATTCAATCAACCGCTGGATATTTAGACGCTTGGAGACAAGTTTAAATCACAGGTGTGAAAAGCCATGTTCAATTGTTCATTTGAAAATGTGTGGAAGTCTTAGCAATGTCACATCTCACAACGTAAAGCCGGTTTTCCACTGGTGAATTTTGTCATGCGAGGCGACATTTCTATTGTCAAAATTGAATAGATTGGAATAGATTTCTAATTAGTTCCACTCGAGAACTTATAAGACAAAAGAAAAAGGTCGCTTCACGCGACAAAATTCGCCAGTGGAAAACCGGTTTAACCTAAGATCTCACAACGTAACGTAAAGTTTCGCAACGTAACGCAAGATCTCGCAACGTAACGTAAGGTTTCACAACGTAACGTATAGATCTGACAACGTAACGTATAAGGTCTAACAACGTAACGTCTCACAACGTAATGTCATGAAGTCTCACAATGTAATGCAAGGTCTCACAATGTATTAAAACGTAAGGTCCCATAACGTAACGTAAGGTCTCATAACGTAACGTAACGTCTCATAACGTAACGTAAGGTCTCACAACGTAACGTAAGGTCTCACAACGTAACTTAGGGTCTCACAATGTAACGTAAGGTTTCACAATGTAACGTAAGGTCTAATAACGCAACGTAAGGTTTCACAATGTAATGTATACGGTCTAATAACGTAACGTCTCACAACGTAACGTCATGAGGTCTGCACAGTGTAATGCAAGCTCTCACAATGTATTAAAACGTAAGGTCTCACAACGTAACGTAAGGTTTCACAACGTAACGTAAGGTCTCACAATGTAATATAAGGTCTCACAATGCAACGTACATATAAGGTCTCACAATGCAAGGTAAGGTCTCCCAACGTAAAGTCTTACAACCGAGTCTTTCAGCTAAAGTAAGTTTTCACAGCATAGTAGGTTTTACGTTTTACAACTAAACTAACACGTTAAAGCGGAAGATAACATCTTACAACGGATATCAAGCAATACAGCTTTCTTTTCGTTTAAAAAAGGACAACACAGATGTGTAGAGAATATAAAAGTTAGGTCTGCCGTTCATATTACCATGCCATACCTGATCAATTTTAACACACGTGCGATTCGCATGCGCAAAGTTATTAATTTACGCGTTTTACGCGTCCGAATTACCACATACTGTACGTGCATTTTTCTTTACGAAAAGGCCTGTTAATTATCCAGCGCAAAATCACTGCATGCACATTCGCTTTTGTGACGTTCTAAAAATTCATACTCTCAGGGGCGCCTAAAATAAAAGTGTATTCTAACGAGAGATCTTTCAAAAAAATTACGAAGCTGTTTTTGAGCGCTACTGTAATTCGACCCCTGAAGTAATATAATTTAATTCCTAACAATTATATTTTAAGCCTCCGATTTAATGACTTAATGGTCATGTGACTCGTGTGACACCAGAAATGAGAAAGTTTTAATCATTGCCATTCTTATTCATTTTTCTGCTGGCAAGATATTAATTTTATTTAATTTTAACTTTATAAGACATATACTTAGACAAGATACAATGACACTCCAACTGGTGAAGTTTGAGCAAAAACATTTGTAGTCAATGAAGTACTGTAATGCCACATAAAAATGTGACTTGTGTGACGATCGAGTGGTGAATAACATAACAAAAAGTCAGTTTAAATAATAAAAAGTAAAGGGTTTTGTTTTTCTCATTGTTTGTTGGATCCATTAATGCCATTTGCAATAATAATTTAGAACAAGATTTAAAGCTGGGCAACTGGAAGCATATTTTTTAGAAATACCACAGTACCCCAAGATCACTATATACTATATGAGAATTTGTATACAGTTGTAAAATGACTTTAATAATACTGTTAAAGCAGCCAGTGTTGATTTGTTCCATGATCCACTCCATTCAACTGATATGAACGTCTCAATGGTTTTGAATTCTATGCTTGTGACTCGCATGATGTGACTCGTGTGATGAACTTGAGGGTGATTTTTCTCTGAAACTGCTGAAAATAGTTTCCTAGATTTTGGGGGATTGGTTTCATTAACTATAAGAGTACCAACTTGTGAAAGGCAGGTGTTTTCAATGTGGGCTAACAAAGCCGTTACATGCATGTACCTCACTTTGAAATTTAGAATTTGAAACAAGTTATCATATAGCAATGGCAAGTTCAATACATAAAATAATGAAGAAATTTAGTTTTGATACAAGCAATAGGACATTTTTCTTAAAAAGTAACAATTAATAATACTTGAATGTTCTAATCGATGTAATAATTATCTAATAATATGTTCTTATTTCTGTTCCCATAATGCCCATGGGTAATTGTGGTAATTTTTTTTACACATTCCAGAAGGGCAAGGTATTGTAGTACCCAAAAATGGTATTGTAGGTGTTATTTTGTTAAATTTAATTGTTTTTCAACAATGTGTCATTTCTGTGGAATGGCTGTGAGGATGATTCTGTAATGTTTAACCCCTTACAGTAACTTCAAAAGGCTGTTTTCCCTTGTTGAAACTAAAACCATTTTGTGTAATTAACAACAGTAAAGTACTATTAAATTACAAATTCAGAAGTCAAAGAATTGAAGTTATATGTCTGCTAAGAAAAAATATGATAAAAGGTATATTTTAACATTTTCAATTTGTATTTCTACCCTGCCTCACACAGCACACCACTTTTTATTCTTCCTTTTTGATAAAAATTATACCAGTTTATGTTAACAGACTGATTATAAAAAGTATTACCAATCTTTTATTGTATTACACTACAGTTATCTTATGTGAATAAAATTACTCAACACTAACTGTACAGTACCTTTTGAAATGCATTTTGAATCTGATCCAAAACTGTTCTATCAACTCTATGTTTCTAGAGAATTGTTTACAAATGAAATCATGAGTGTATTCTACTGGACCATATATATGTGATACATGAGTTGTTCTAGAAAAGATCCACACCATACCCCCCACAAACAAAATTTGCACTGTCCAGAGAGGGGGAGTAAAATTTACTTCAGGGGGGGGGGGATATAGCTTTGTCCAAAATGTTGACAATCTATTCATTCATACACACCATCAATGAATGCTCTATAGAGCATGAAATTTGTATCATGATAATGGCAGGAATTAAGCTTATCAAACAGCTATATATTGTCGGTAACCAAAATATTAATTGTTTTGTCAAATTTTGCTCAAAAACATGCTCGTGCCAGTCCACTTCCTCATTATGTTGCATGCCAGTCCACTTCCACATTATGTAATACAGCTGCCTCCAAACACAGTCTTGAAGTTGAACTGACATTGTAAATGGGTTTGAATATGTGTTTTTGTTAAATCATTGAAAATAACATATAGCTGAGGAGGGGGGATACAGTTTGGGTTTTACTGTCCAGGGAGGGGGGTTAAATTGTTCCCGGATATCCAAAGGGAAGGGGGGAGGCATTTTCCATTTCATCCATGGATCTTTCTGGAACAACCCAATATAAAGATACATACTGTATTACTGCATATTAAGCAATTAATAGATGATGTGGATATTATTATAATACTTACTACCAGATTACTATTGCCCTTACCATTACTATTTTTAGTAATTACTATTATTATTAAAATATTATTATTATACACTTAATGTCTGCTCCCGAGGGAAACAGTTAGTTTTGTTTTCCCAAGAGTCTTGATATTTCCCGAGACAAAGTCGAGGGAAACATCGAGACTCGAGGGAAAACAAAACTAACTGTTTCCCGAGGGATCAGACATTAAGTGTTTTGTTATATAGCTTGAGTTTCACTGAATAATTTCGACGTTTATCAAGGGAAAGTACACGAAAGACAAACGCTAAGACTTACCAAAACATTTCACCTGGCTCCGTAATTTCACTTCAACCAAACAAATATGAGTCTCAGAACAAAAGAACAGCGATACCTTTCTCCAGTTAATCTTCACACATGCCTTGAAGGCCTATAAATATTCTTTTTTTCATACCAAACAAGCTTTTGTTTATAGGATGCCATGAAGAGTTCAAAGTTCTAGCTGGCAAGTGGGCAACAATTGAAAACTTATTGACCGAGCAGGCAATAAGTTCTCAATTGTTGCCTGCTCGGTAGACATTGAAATTTAGCTAAGGTCATGTGACCACAAACCAACCAATGACAGTCATCGTTGCATCCAGTGAAACACTAGCTATATAACAATTGCTGTTATTGCTGTTGTTGTGGTCATAATGTTTTCATATGTCATAATTCACCAAAAGACAAAAAAGACATTTGTAAAACACAGTCAACTTAAATGTGTAGTAAATGAAAATGTGTGATAGCAATTGCCAAAGTGTCATCTTCTATCAATTTTCAGAAAAGTAAGTTTAGCACATTGTTTTGCCTTATGCTGCTATGTTAAATAGATCTAAACTTCTACTTTGTGAACTATTTAGGGTCTAGAAAATATTTTGCAAAATATGGACAAAAATGGCTCCTATTTTGTTACACTGTTGATATACCTTATCAGTAATTTCTGATCAGTATACACTGTAATTAGTTCATTGGTATTTACTAACAATTTATGCTTACAGTACGGTACAAGTTGCTCTTAAAAGACAGCCATGTTTAATCTTGTGTCGATTTCAAAATGAGAAAATCAGCTAAAATCTTTCTTGGTCTTTATATTTTGACTATTTAATACTATTCAAAAGTTTATTATAATAGACGTTTAATTAATAGCAACACAGTAACATTAATAAATATATCAAAGATATGTTTAATATTATATACGTTTACGAGCACATCTATGATAGATTAAAATAATATATTCAGTATTAAAAGAAATTAATAAAAAAGGATGAATATAAATAAACAAACTCGTAATTTCGACATACTTTAGAATTAGAAGTATTGTGTCACTGACACTGACAGTGACAGTGACAGGGACAGAAAACAGACCTTTATGTAACACCCACAGACATTCCACTTTTATTTTTACTATTGTAAATCTATTACCTCCGATGTTTCGTCTAAAACGGGTATCAATATAGCATTCAACGCTAAGTTTGGAATTGGTCCTCTCTCTTCTACTTCAGCTGCCATCCAAGTTCTTTTATGTAAACTACAATGTATTTAGATTTCGACAAGAAATGAACGTTGACGAAGAAAAGTTAATTCCGGTAAACAAAAAATTGAACAAGCCTTCTCGAAATTGGTAACCACGCTTTTTCACGCGCGGGCTTGCGCGCGCAACAATTGTAGAGCGGGCATGGCTAAAATAGCGTACTTGCACGTCAAATAATCGCAGGGGCGGACTTAGCGTTAGTCAAATCGGTCATACGACTAAAAATCACCAAGAAAAAAAATAAACCACTACGGTAAAAAATCACCAAGAAAAAAAAAAGATAATCGTATAGCTCTTCCCTAGCCTGCGTGCAGACACTCCTTCCCCCTCCTGGAATCGGGGAAACGGGGTCTGCGAAACGGCGTTCGTAATCGTGTTCTGGTCACGTGAGTCGTCACTGGATTTTAAGGACTAATATGTGATTGGTTGACAAAGGATAATTTAAAGTAGCCGATATTTCATTGGTCAAATTTCCGATCATTAGGAAATTCTCATGCGAACGTGCTATAGCGGCTTTTCCCTCCCTATATAATGTTGTCTCCCTTTGTGTCTATCCTACTTTGAAATGTCAACGTGTATTCTCTTTGAAACATAACGACAAAAACCTGGTTGGTGGTAAAGGTGCATTTAAAGTGAAAGAAGAAATAGCTACGCTTGAATTTATAATTCATTCGAAGTCACCATATATTTGCAAATCTTGTGTCGAGAAGCTTAAAAAACGTCGCGGTATAATAAATAATCTGCGAAAAGTCGAGGCCGACCTCTAGGATTTGCATCATTCAAGACTTCCATGCCAGCCGCTCAATGTAAAAAAGAGAAATCGATTGTGTGAGTACTACACGCGTTCTCCGTCGAAACGATCGACTTACTGATTGCGATTTAATATTGTCTGGATCCGGTATTGTCGCCGCTCAACATCAAAATAATTTATTTTTTAAATGAAATAGCAGTTAATGCCTTTAATAGAAAACCACACAGTGCAATTAACACGAAACAGCCGAACTTACCAGTTTGGGAGAAGAAACACAGATCTACCGAAATAATTCCCATGGTATTAATCAGTGAGCATCGTGGTGCTTGGAATAACACCGAGTACACATCGACACCAACAAAGTCTCAATTTCTTCGCATCCAAACGTTGAATTTTCGCCAGTTCGTCCATTCTCTCATCGATATAATCTCTCTCAGCACAGAACTGTCGACCAAAATGAACACTATATTTGCAAATTTCACCAGAAAACGTTGAAATTTAAAAACAAATCAATCAACTTGCGGCGTCATTTCAAAGCAACCTGTCAAAATCCAACGCCGCAAGTTGATTGAATTGTTGAAATGTTCAACGTTTTCAGATGAAACTTGCAACTTTCAAACGTAAACAAACTTGAAAATAATCGAAAGCCGTAATAATGGTGCTTGCAAATGCGAGTATTGGTGTGGTAATTATGCTAGCATATAAATTAATTATTTTGGTTCACGTGACCAGGAACACGATTACGAACGCCGTTTCGCAGACCTCCGTTTCCCCGATTCCAGGAGGGGGAAGGAGTGTCTGCACGCTACTCTTCCCTCAATCGATTAGGAGAGACCGCTGACCGGTTGTTTGTTTAACCGCACCGCTAGCCTGCATGCAGGCTCATATTACATGACGCAGGCAGTGACGCAGGCTACGGATTTGAGCCTATTGTATATTGGCTTACATGTGTTCACGTGATTCCCATTGTAGCTCTGCACGCTATAAATACGCGTGACCACATGTGAGTTGTTTACTAATTTCTCCTGACGAAGGGCGTTCGCTCGAAACGTCGAGAAGATTTTTCTCTGTTTTTCAGGCCATCGTGACTTAACCCTGGTAATATTGTATCAACCGCTGTGATTGGTTGAATTTCTGAATTGGCCTTTGTAGCGACCTGTGATTGGTTTGCCGAGTGTATCACCATTGCTGATTGGCTTAATTTCTCAACAGCGCTTTATCAAGAGCACGGATTGGTTTAGCGGCGTTTTTCTTTGTAGTTCTCGACTGATTTGTGGACTGATCAGTGATCGATTTTGACGAGACAACCGCCAGTCCGCCACTCGCAATGTTGCCACTCGTAGGGGAATTTGGCTAATTGTAGGTTGTAGGGGAAACCTACGGGGAAAACAGCCTATATGTAGGGGAATGTAGGTGAATTGACGATAATATAAAAGTAATTAGAAAAACCCCCATGAAAAACACGAATAAATAAAGGGGTCGCTGGCAGAGCTGCAGTGGTGACCCTCTTGTGCCCCCCCCCCCCCCCCCCCTAAACCCGCGCCCCAGAACAAGCTAAGAGCCTGACACGCGTAATACTATATGGCTATTTTGAGCCGAACATTTTTAAATTTATAACATTTTCAGTTCAGGTAACCCATAAACTTTTGTATAAAATAATTTATGCTTGTCTTTGATACATTCATAGTGTGTTAGAGTGATCCTCTAGGTTAGCTTGACGTTATTACTGACCTCAACTCAAAATACATAATAAACCAGTGTAATTAGTTCCCCTATTCCATCTACGTGTCTTTATTTCTAATTCTACATGTAATATCTGATAATTTAGTATTAGTAATTCTGTATATAATTGGGTAAAATATAAGCAATGAATCTAAATACATTTGTTGTTTTGACCTAAAGGTGTAGTAGCCTAGGTGAAGGGGTGCTTACTTTGTGTTTCGCGCACGAATATTTTATTCTCTGACCCTGACCCTGACCCTGAAAACACCCTAATCCTCAAACCTAATCCTAATCCCAATTCTAATTCTACCCCAACCCCAACCCTAACCCTAACCCTAATCCTAACTCTAACCCTTACCCTAACCCAATAACCGGGGAAGGTGAGTAGGGGGAAAATAAGTACCCGGTAGGTGAAATTGATAAGATAGCACTGGCCTGGCCACTCGTCTCACCGCAAGTTGTTTTGGCTGTATCGGCGCTGTACACGGTCTTTCGTTTGAACATGGCTTTGCCTAGTACAAACCCGATGGATCTTGCAATATTCTCTATGAAGAACAACGATGAGATTGTTTTGCGAAAGATTTTCGATGAGTTATCGTCGAGGGTCAACAAGCGAAGGATGCTTGGCGCCTGCGTGCAGACACTCCTTCCCCCTCCTGGAATCGGGGAAACGGGTCTGCGAAACGGCGTTCGTAATCGTGTTCTGGTCACGTGAGTCGTCACTGGATTTTAAGGAAGTAGCCGATATTTCATTGGTCAGATTTCTTCTGATCATTAGTAAATTCTCATGTGAAAAAGCTGTCGGGTTTTCCCTCTGTATATTGTCTCCCTTCGTCTATCCTACTTTGAAATGTTAACATGTATTCTCTGCTCTTGCGAAATTTTGAAACATAAGGACAAAAACCTGGTTGATGGTAAAGGTGCATTTAAAGTGAAAGAAGAATTAGCTACGCTTGAATTTATAATTCATTCGAAGTCACCATATATTTGCAAATCTTGTGTCGAGAAGCTTAAAAAACGTCGCGGTATAATAAATAATCTGCGATAAGTCGAGGCCGACCTCTACGATTTGCATCATTCAAGACTTCCATGCCAGCTAGATCTGTGTTTTTTTCTCCCAAACTGATACTGCGGAATGCGGTTGAGTGTTTAATGACGTCATCGCACACAGATAGTTGCAACGGTTGATCGATCATGTTGTCAAGTGAAATTTCGAACGTTGCTATGTGATCATTGCACGTTGCGGCCTTGTTGTCGGAGTTCGACAATGGATAACGTTATCGAAGTAAGAGTGGAGTATAACTATTATATTAAAAATCGAGTGATCCCAATATTCATTGCAAAATATGACTTGTTATCGTTGACATATTCGAAGGATTTTATGGATTTTTAAGTTCCTCCGTTTGACGAAGATGTCGTCGGAAGCCGTGTCACTTCGAATGACAATTGTGGACGAAAATAGTTCTGAGGTTGACATATCTACCAAATATTTTTCATCTCAGATGTTTTCGTTGCTCAATAAAGGAATGAATATACTTTTCGTCCGTGTTGCAGCGGCAGAATCGACAGTCGCGGTTTAGTACAAGACGTACAGAATCTCTTCTACACATTTGAGACTACGGCAGAGGAAATATTCAGGGAACGCGCGATGTCGGTGAATTTGCCAGGGAAGACACCGGGATCTGAGTCTCCGCTTTCAAGAATTATTTTATTTACTATTAGTGACCTCAAATCCTTCGATATTATTTTGGCGCCACATTTTGTTATTGTCAGTTAACCCTAGCAACATTCGAAATTTCACTTGACAACATGATCGATCAACCGTTGCAACTATCTGTGTGTCATGACGTCATTAAACACTCAACCGCATTCCGCAGTAAGTTCGACTGTTTCTTGGTGTTAATTGCACTGTGTGGTTCTCTATTAAAGGTATTAACTGCTATATTTCATTTAAAAAATAATTTATTTTGATGTTGAGCGGCGACAATACCGGATCCAGACAATATTAAATCGCAATCAGCATTGCAAGTCGATCGTTTCGACGGAGAACGCGTGTAGTACTCACCGAAATAATTCCCATGGTAATCAGTGAGCATCGTGGTGCTTGGAATAAACATCGAGTACACATCGACACCAACAAAGTCTCAATTTCTTCGCATCCAAACGTTGACTTTTCGCCAGTTCGTCCATTCTCTCATCAATATAATCTCTCTCAGGACAGAACTGTCGACCAAAATAAACAGTAAATTTGCAAATTTCACCAGAAAACTATGAAATCTAAAAACAAATCAATCAACTTGCGGCGTCATTTCAAAGCAACCTGTCAAAATCCAACGGCGCAAGTTGATTGAATTGTTTTTAAATGTTCAACGTTTTCAAATGAAACTTGCAACTTTCGAACGTAAATAAACTAGAAAATAATCGAAAGCCGTAATAATGGTGGCTTGCAAATGCAAGTATTGGTGTGGTAATTATGCTAGCATATAAATTAATTATTTTGGTTCACGTGACCAGGAACACGATTACGAACGCCGTTTCGCAGACCTCCGTTTCCCCGATTCCAGGAGGGGGAAGGAGTGTCCGCACGCAGGCTAGGCGCAAAGGCAGGGTTGCCAGATTGGCCTCCTGGAGGCCAAATAACTCGATTTTGGCTTCTTTTTTTCTTGCTTGGCCTCGAAAAAAAAGTTTGGCCTTTTGGCTTCTTTTTGGCCTCTCTTCACTTCAAAGCAATTGTTAAAAATGTTATTGATCTTTAATTGAAAAATAATTTAGTTGTAAGGTAAATGATGTGGATAATCATATGGGATAATCTAGTTGTGTTTTTAGCCAATCACAGTTTATGAAATTCAGCCAATTGTAATGCCGATAAAGTAACGAATAACATTGAATAAGCCATGCGTTCGCAGACGTCCGCCTCTCTTATCTTTTCTCCTTATTTTTCGAATATAACGCCCCGATTCAGTCAACCCGTACCTGTTACTTCAGTTCCAGTGCTCTTTTAGCTGACTATTCAACCGGGGAATCAAAAAGCCCTGGTACGAGCTTGCCATTTGGCTTCTTTTTGGACTCTTTTGAAAAAATAGTAGTTGGGCCAACCTCGTACCCAGGGCCATTTGTAGGGAACTGGGCCAAGATGGTGGGAACAAATGGCCCTGGTGGAGGCCAGGCTATCTCAGCCTCTGATTGGTCAAGAGCTTATGGCGTAAATCAGACGGTTTGATTTTGTTTTGTTTTTTTAAAAATTGTATTTTGACCTTGTCGGTTGTTCCTGCACACGGCACGGGAAATTATATTTTAAACCATGCAATAATTAGGTGTAATTAGGTATAATTACTGTGTAAAGAACTGAGTTCTAGTTAATAAAATGCGCAATATACTGCGCATTTTGGGCTAGCCTCCACATTTTGTTTTATTCGCCATCTTGGCCCAGTTCTCTACAAATGGCCCTGGGTACGAGGTTGTATATCTGGCTCCGAGCATGCGCTGGAGCCTGGCAACCCTGCGCAAAGGAGCATAGTATTTTATCGAGATTGGGAAGACGCTGCATAGAAATTTTGGCGCTGAGATATATGTTCCACTATACGCCAAGAAAGACAAGAAGAAACCACGTATTGCTCTCAGGTAAGCGAATTTTTCTTCCTTAATGACTTACTAGTTTCTTTAAGTTTATTCGGCCTATAAAAACGTTCATTCGCCAATGTTGAGACCACATGGCATGTCTGTCAGTGTAAACCTTTTATTTTTGTTGTGAGTCTGAATTCATTTATTAATATATCTAGCTAAGCTATTCTTTCTTAGTTGCTTTCCTAGTCTTACTATATCTACGTGTGTATGTGTAGCGCCAGTGGCTCAAATTTATTCAGGATTTCCCGACCCCTGCTTGTGTTTGTTTATAATCTTAAGTGTTTGAATAATACATGCTTCGGACCGCCATTTTGAATACATCTCATCACCCTATTATCAGCAGAATCGTTTAGCTTGTATTTCTTGCCACAATGCGAGTCTCAAAAATTAAATCATATGATATAATACAAACTAAAGGATTTTGGCTAAATTCCATAGTGCTGTACACTAATTTAATCATAAAATAGATATTGATTATTGAGGTCTTATACAGGCCTACAATCTAGGGTGCATTCCATGTAGGTCACGCCGAAGATCTTCAGCGTGAATTTCAAAAGTGCTCGCAACCTCGTACCCAGGGTCTTATCTCCACTCCCCCGCCCCCGCCACCACGCTGCGAAAAGACCCTGGTTGCAGCTGGTCACGTGCCGCCTAAACGAATTTTATATCAAGGGAGGGGTGGTAAGCTTTAGTAAGCTGCACAATCAATGCAACAACACAAGTCCAGTTCATGCTCGTCTTCTAAAATCTCATATTAGATTTAGATAAAGTTTAATAAAAAGAATGAAAAGCGCGATTCAAGAACTGTATTTACAGTACCTGAGTTTCTGTATTCTGTTGATGACAAATGCGAGTGAAAGGACAATCGACTTGATGTTGTATATAGTTGCGATCTTGCCGAATCGCTTCTTTCGGCACTTTTCGTTGCGCCGGTTATACGGGCAAAGACTGAAATGTCAATGCATTTTAGTGCGAGAGAAAGCGGTTTGGCTCTCGCAAACCAATTTCACCTTGAACTTTGTGAAATTTTGTAATCTTCTTTCACATGGCCTGCAGATTAAATGAGGATGAGCATCATCGCGAAGTCTTTGGCAGTAAAACATTTCGGCCGAATATTAATAAAGCAGTTCAAAATTTGCCTTGTCAGTGAACAAATTTTTAAGATACTTCACATCACCAACACTGCGACAAAGTCTAGACACGAGTATTCGACGGTGCATTTATAGACGATTGCTATATCTTCTTCGGGCCGTCGGGGTTTCTTTAACTTTTGGATTCGATATGATCTTTGACAATGTACACCACAGAAGAAAGCACGAGATGTTTTGTTATAAACAAGGTTTCATTCTAACAGATATTTTGCGATCAGACAGCCTGGCACCAGTCTGACGATGCCAGACGTAATATATTATTTGTATAAACAAAGGCGAAAACTTGTTATTGTGCCTTTGTCACTCCTCCCTGAGTATTTTTCAAACCGTTAATTAAAAAAACCCCAATTTTTAGGGGGCACGTGACCAGCCACAACCAGGGTCTTTTCGCAGCGGTGGGCGGAGCATTCTCGTCCCCAGAGCCTGTGGGAGGAGCAGCGGAGATAAGAACCTGGGTATGAGGTTGAAGTGCTCGGTGTGCTGGTGCACAATCACACTGTGGTTGGTGCACATATACAGCCATACAACTATACAAGTCAGTGGGTGGTGCCGGCGCTGGCGTGAGTCTTGACCTCCCTTGGTGCAGCACCTGAACACCCGTGGCTTATCTTCGGTGTGGGGGTGACATGGAATGCACCCTGGCCTACAATGTCTTTGACTTTGTTACCTTAAATTTGCAATCTCTGACATAGTATTAAAATGTTTTAGGTCTGAGGTGTCTGGAAATTGTTTATACAGTTCTGCTTCCTTGGTTCTGGTGGGTGATAATTCTCTTGTGGAGGAACTGAGAATTATGACTTCTATTGAGCTTTTTCTAAATTCTAATTTTTATTCTGAGCATCCAGCTTTTGTTTTGGCATTTACATGTACTGAGCACAATGATAAAGTTAGTAGCAGTTTAAAAAATCTTTTGCCTTTGTCAGTATCATTCGAAAGCTTTGATTCAAATATGTTTGGGAAAGAACTGGTTAGGGTGGAAGCCATTTCGAATTGTAAGGATAAGCAATGGTCTAGTTTTCTTTGTATCCTTGGTCTGTCTTCTGTGACCAAGAGGAAGATATTTTCTTATTATCCTGACTGTGGAGTGCATAAGTTTAAGCTTTTATTTAATCAGCAGATTGAACCTCGAAATCCTAATTTAAGAAATGTGCCTGATGATCTTCACATATTGTTCTGTTTCGAAGGTACAACTAAATCCGGTGAATCATTTAAACCAAATCATTTTGTTCCACTTATCTTAGGTATGTTTACTGGAGAAAAAAGGAAGCTATCTCATGTTTCCTCCAAAAAGCTACTTAAAAAAACTTGCTCTGAAGCTAAAAAAATACCATTCTTCTTTCCTGTTACTGGACCTAGTGATCCTGTAACTTCTCCATCAGCCTCATCCAATATAACTTTAGAGGGATCTATGAAAGTATGTATGAGTAACGATGATTCAGATAGTTGTACAGGTACATGTAGTTCTAATTCAAATATATCTAATCTCTCTCAGGCACCTTGTAACCTTGTAGCTTCTTTCAAACCATCTCCTGAACATTCTATGGCAGCATCTGAAATTCCTCCATTTCTGAATCCTCCAACTCAGATTCCTCCAATTGTGAATCCTCCAATTCTGAGTACTCCAACTCACAATACTCAAATTCAGAATAGTTCAGTTCAGGGTCCCACTATCTTGCTGCCAATAAATAAGTATGATGTTGCTTATTTCAGGGAGAAAGACAAATGTTTGAATAATGTGCAAATTGAAGATCTGATTCAAAATGTTTTTAAACCTGATAAATCATATTCTTTTCCAAAAACTGGTAAAAGGAGTTTTCTCCATAAATGGTTTGATTCATTCTCATGGTTAGCTTACTCCCCTAGTTTAGATGGTGTATTTTGTCTTCCTTGTGTACTATTTGGATATCAGTTTCCTGCTAAAACTGGTAACATTAAAAAGCTATTTTCTGAACCTGTTACACACTGGAATGATGCTACTGCTTGTTTTAAGCATCATGTAGGTTTAGGAACTAAGGCTGGTCCAAAATGTGGTTTACATGAAAGAACATCAGCACTGTTTACAAATATTCTTAGTCAAATATCAAGAAAAACCCAACCGATTGATGTTATGGTTGACCTAAATACTAAGAAATGTATTTCTGAGAATAAGAGGAAGCTTGTTCCTATTGTAGACACAATTAAGTTAATTGGCCATCGTGGTTGGGCCCTACGAGGACACTGTGATGATTCGCAATATCATCCAGATGTTGGAGATTATTCACAAGGTGGTGTTGGAAATTTTATTGAGCTTCTGCATTTTAGGGTTCGTGCTGGTGATACTGTTCTAGAAGAACACCTTAAAAACTGTCCTAAAAAGGCTTCATATATTTCCAAGAACACCCAAAATGAACTGATCAAGTGTTGTGGGGAAGTGATCACTGAACAGATTGTTAGTGAGGTTATAAAAGAAAGCAAGTTTTTTTCCATTATTGCAGATGAGGCAGCTGATTGCTCAAGTAAGGAGCAAATGTCTCTTGTCTTACGCTTTGCTGATAAGGATATGAATGTGAGGGAGGATTTTATCAGATTCATGCATTGTAAATGGGGTTTATCTGGAGAAAATCTTGCTTCTGTTGTTTTAGAAACTCTGGTTGATCTTTCTTTGAATATTGAAGATTGTCGGGGTCAAGGATATGATGGAGCTGGTGCTGTTTCAGGCTACATTAATGGTCTTTCTGCCCATATCTTGCGGCTTAACAAAAAAGCCATTTACATGTATACACATTGTTATAGTCATAGGCTTAATTTGGTGATATGTCAATCTTGTTCTTAAGCACTTTTCTGAGTTTTATGTGGATGACTTGCCTAATCCTTTGGCTTTAGATGCCAAGTTGGAATTATGGTGCAAGTATTGGGAAAGTTACAAAGGTTCTCGTCCCAATAGTGTTTCTGATACTCTAAGTTACTTCCTGTGAGTGTGAACGTTCATTTTCAGCTTTGCGGAGATTAAAAACCTATAATAGGAGTACAATGCTTAACACTCATTTAAATGGGCTGGCTCTCATGGAAATTCATCGAGAAATTGAGCCTGATGTCCGGCAGATCATTCATAAATTCTCTTCTGGCAACAGAAGAATGGATTTGAGATTGCAATAATTTTCTTCAAATCACTAAGTTTCCTGCAATTGTATACTCATGTTTAAAACTGTTCTACTGCAACTAGTGATCACATGCATACCAAGGCAACATTCTTTAATATTAACTTAACTAATCAACTTTAGCAAACATCTACAGTACATTAAAATATTATAATATATACTGTAACATCCTATATAATACATACCATCCTTTTACTCTGCAGTATACTGTACCTGGCAATATTACATACTTTCATAGGCCCATAGTATACTGTATTTGTGTATAATAATACTGTAGTTTATATTTATAGACTAGTTGCATGCTTAAATATTTATTTAATTTGGGGGGTAAAGGGTTAGGATGACCGGGATGGTGTGGAGAAATGAGCTACTTCACATCCATGAAATGTCCCATATGGTCTGCTTTTTTAATAGCCTCTCCTAGCCAAACTCCTTCAATGCTATTAAATCCCTGTTTCAATTAGATAGCAAAGGTGTGAAAGGCGAGTTTCTGGCGCCATAAAACCAGATTGCTCTGGGTAGGTGGAGCTCATAAGCCATGGCAGGCAGTCCACATAGGAGAAGGAAAACTCTGATTTCAAACCCCCCTGCTCTGGGTCATGTAGTAAAAAACTAGGCCAGGTCCTGTCTATGGGCCAGGCCGTCCATGTCGGACTCACTGATTTTATTACTATAAGTAGTATTCTTTCAGTGTTTCCTAGGCATGCTGACGAGCTCTGACATAGAGCGAAACGGTCTAACCTGCAGTATGGTAATCAGCTATTTAAAAATTAAAAAAAATTTATTTTTTTTTTGGGGGGGGGGGGGGGGGGGTATGCCCCCAAACCCCCAGAAAAAAATTGGACTAAGGTGACAAAAATCCTAGATTCACCCCTGCTGAGTAATCGGACGGACGTTAGAAAATTAGAGAAAAATCTTGTGTTTAATATTACTACACTGTCGACAAGCGAGGATATAACAGAAAACGAAGGTCATTCGAGATCCCGAGAGTCGACTCCGACCACGGACACCCAAGTTAACTGGAGAGCTGCATTTCAATCTCACGGATTCTTGGTTGGTCTTCAAGCAGCCATGAGTGAAGCACTGCGCCAAAACGCAAGTAGCAACCTGGGGTTAGGACAGATTTCCCGCTTGGAACAACTTGGCGAATCCCGTCCCTACTCAACCGAGCACCACCGCCGTTAATCCAGCCCAAGGCCCAGGTATGTTTACAGCTCCTAGTTTTCTACCAGTTGTCGGTTAAGTTGCGATCTTAATACGAACAGCTTAGGCATGAACCCACCTTGAACCAGGCGCACTCGCTTTCTACCACTATCCACCACAAAAGGGAGTGCTAGGTCGAGAAAGTATTGATCGTGCCATTTCATGCCAAAGAGATATCGATCAGCTGGCTACATACAGGTAGGAATAATCAACCTCGTACCCAAGCACTTTTCAACCCGAGGAATAATGCGATAAGCGTTCCATTCTCGTACCCAGATCTGGGTACGAGAATGTAT
Source organism: Corallium rubrum (assembly GCA_964035015.1). Classification (NCBI taxonomy): domain Eukaryota; kingdom Metazoa; phylum Cnidaria; class Anthozoa; order Scleralcyonacea; family Coralliidae; genus Corallium; species Corallium rubrum. The sequence goes on from OZ035997.1 coordinate 90,796,474, forward strand.
AGCGTTCTTGATATCTACTTGTTTACCAAGCCCACAGGAATTAAATTCGCTTTTGAGAAATACTGTTGAGGAACGAAGTATAACCTTTGTAAAGCCGGGCGCGTCTTTTGCTTGTCGCGTTTTGAGAAAGAAGGAAGCCATTTTTTTTTTGTTTTTATGTTTGCGAAGCTGTTTTAAGTCTTTATTGTGTTCTTGACTATCGGATTGTGACCCTCGCTGACCGTTCTACCTTTTGAGAACAAAGTTTGGCCCTAACGGGCCGGTTTGATTGATATTAATAGAGCGAGAGTTCACAATCGTCAATTTTGACGGTCAAACGACGATTTGTGAAAATGGCCACCATGAATACTGCCAAAGATAAAGACTTGCCTAGCGAAGCCTTACTGGATCTGGAGACCAAAGCCGTAGAAGAAGACATGTTGGACCAGGAAAGCAAAAAGAATGACGAAGACAGCGTCAAAATGGGAAGCACCGTAAGTAGTACAAAGCTTCATGCAAGAAAAAATAAGTCAGCCAAAAGCAGATTGACTAAACGGCTAAAAAACAGTTAAAAGATCTTCTTGAAAACCGATCATCTGATGCACCGTTACCAAGTAAGAATGCCGGCGAAGAGTCATGAACAAAATTAACTCGGAGATAAATATTATCGCAAAGTTAATTTGTAATATGCGAGAAATTTATGCTGTGAGTGAGGACAACGAGCAGACCAACGCAGTTATTATCGACACGCTGGACAAAGGACTTGAAGACATCGGACGTAATTATGGAGACTGCAAATAATCATTTGGAAGAAAGATTTGCCAATGGGGAGGCTGAGGCAGTGTTACTTAGATCACATGAAAGTGATGACAAATCTTCAGTGCCGTCCAAAGTTCCTTCACATGTACAGCAGAAGCAGTTAGAAGCTAAAGAAGCAAGTGAGAGACTGCTTAAAATGGAGCAAGATCAACAACAAAAAGAACAGCATCAACAAAAACTGACAGTGGAACTTCATTAAACTAAACAACGAACAGACGAAGCTACTGAGAAAGGTGGCAGCGCTCAATAAGTCAAGAGCAGAAGAAGCTGAACGAGTATTTGGCCCACGAGATAATGATACAGTGCAGAACTTCCTTGCAAACCATCGGTTAATGGAACAAAGTCCAGAACAGGACTGTATACAAGACAACCTGTGAAAAATATTTCTCAAATTCATGAATAATTCATGAGCTAATTAGCCAATCAAAAACAGGTACTTCGTCACGTGCGTGAGTTGCGAAACCCCGGTAATAAACGAAAAATTGAATTAATAATTAGGAAATTAGATAAACGCTTTAAACAATAAAAAGCGTACATTACAACATTTCTAAATTATAAAAACAGTCAAAACAAAGAAAACTGTATTATTACCACAATTCTAAATTATAAATGCAAAACTCAACACAGAAACCAATTAAGTTAGGTTATATAATAGCACGCCATCTAATTAGGGAATTCTACAACAATAGACTATTGTCAACTGAGAAGTTATTTCATAAACTCGTGGCTCGCGTTTTACCAGGGTTTCCAAACACTTGAGAACAATTGAATTCACTCGACTGCTCACCGCGCGATTTTCATAATTGTTCTCTCGAGTTTGTAAAACACTCAAGACAACAAAAACCACTCGGCCGTACCGGCCTCGTGTTTTCATTGCCTTTCGTGTTTTACAAACTCTCGAGAACAATTATAAAAATCGCTTGGTGAACAGCCTCGTGAATTCAATTGTTCTCGCGTGTTTGGAAACCCTGGTAAAACACTCGCACTCGTTTATGAAATATTACTTCGCCAATCAAACTGAAAGGGGTGGGCCTGCCAAAATTTTCAGGAGAAGACAAAGCTGATTATGAGTCTTGGAAGGCAACATTTAATTATGTCTATAGTTGACGGACTAGATATTCCTGTTGGTGAAAAGATGCTCAGACTACAAAGCAGTTTTTCAGGGAAGACACTGACGATGGTGAAGGATCTAGGATATTCCATTAATGCGTATGAAAAAGCGAAGGCCAAATTAGAGAAGAAGTATGGAGGAGAGAGGCGTTTACAAATAAAGCACTTGACAACCTTACGAAATTGGCCCCATTCGATACCGCAATCTAGAAGACATGGAAGAATTTCAAGCCACTGTGGGCCTTTGCATGGACAAAGCCTGACTTTAACTGCAAAGGAAATGTTATCTGAACAGGTCGTTCAAGCCTACAAATAGTAGCTAATGGACCACTCTCATGAAGAAAGCTTTGAATCATTGGTGGAATGGGTGAAACTCCGAGTGCAAATAATGGAAGAGGCAAACGAGGAGACAAATGGGATTGGAAAGAAGACAGACAAACACGAGGAGCGAGGGAATCGAAACAGAGATGATAGATCTCGTTTTAGAGGTTTTAACGCCAGAGCTTCAAGAACACGTTGTATCGTCAACACCTGCAAAGAGGACCATCCGCCATGGGTTTGTGGGATGTTCAAAGACCTGCCCGTGCAGAAGAGAAAGGAGTTGATTACAAACACCGGCCGTTATCGATGACTAGCTGCAGGACATTACAGCAAAGACTGCCGTAAAGTGAGAAGATGTGGAGTGGGAGTGTGCACAAGTACCAACCATAGCAGTTACCTCTACGATGACGCTTTTCAGAATGCTGCAGAGAACAGTGGCAGTCAGTTAAGACCCCACCATGCACAGAAACCGGATCGTCCCAGTCTGGTAGAACAAGTGATATCAAGGGCACACAAGACGAGCAATACTGAGAATGTTTCATTAATAGTTCTGCCAGCTCTGATTGCCAACGGCAAGAAAAAACTGAAAGTCAGTGTAATGTTGGACCCCTGTTCAACAAGTCTTTATGTTTCGGAAGATGCCGCAGACGAACTTGAACTGTGTGGACAACCGTTAAATCTGACGATTGCAGGGACAGGGGGAACAGAGATCCACAAACGTTCCCGCCGTATGCAACTGTCAGTGGTTAGCCTTAGTGGTACATTTTCAGCACCATTGCAAGCACACGTATTGGATAACATCGCCAGCGACACTCCAGCCGTCAAATGGTCAGAATTAAAAGAAAAATGGGCCCACGTGCACCAAATACCTTTCGACAGCGTATCAAAGCGACGCCACATTGACGTGATGATTGGTAGCGATCACCCTATATTCCATTTTGTGTTAAAAGAAGTTTGTGGTAGCCAACCGAATGATCCCATTGCTCGTTTGACCAGTTTGGGCTGAGTATGCTTTGGTCCTACATTGGTAGAAGAGTTTCGTCGTGATTCGCGATCTCCCTTCACACGCACGTACCGTAGTGACCAGGTCAACCAGCAACCTCCACCTGATGACATCCTTCGCAAGTTTTGGGAGCGTGAATCTATAGGGATCAAAGAACAAACTGACCAGTTTATGACAGTCGAAGAAAAAGCGGCGACCACAAAAGTAGCCGAAAGCCTGAAATTTGAGAATGGACGATACGAGGTTGGAATTCCGTGGAAAGATGGAGAACTGAAGTTGGCTAACAGCTACGTAGCTGCTTTGGTGCGACGCAAAAGTCAAGAGAAGTCCAGAAATTATGAAAGCCTACAATCAGGTCTTGAAAGATTATGAGAAGAAAGGATGCATACGGAAAGTACCAAAATCCTAAACAGAAAAGCAGTGCTTTTCTCCCTCACTTTCCTGTTATGAGACCAGACAAAGACACGACCAAGGTCCGTGTGGTGTTTGACACCGCCATGAAACATGCAGGGCCAAAACTCCAAGGAGAAGTTGTAGATGTTCTCACACGATTTCGTCGAGCGCCAGTGGCCCTGACAGCGGACATATGTTCCTTCAAGTTGGTCTTGAAGAAAAGAACCGTAAGTATCATCGATTCCTTTGGCGTGATTTTGATACCCTCAAGACAGCCTGACGTCTACGAGTTTCAACGGCTGCTGTTTGGAAATACCACATCGCCTTTCTGTTCTCTGTCCTTCATACCCATGCACAAGCTCACGCAGTGGAATTCCCAGACGCAGCAGAATGTGTAGACAATTCAATGTACGTTGATGACGTGCTGGACTCGAGTGAGACAATCGACAGTGCTCAACACTTGCAATGCCAACTACCTGTTAGTTATGGCAGGTTTCAAGCTGAGAAAGTGGTCTTGGAATGAACCAGCAGTCAGTCTTGAGGACGCGCGTGTTCCTGCAAGTGATCGGCTACCTGCTCTCGAGATAAATACGACACTGCTCTCGACACATACGACACAGTTCAGACCACGGATCCCAGCTAAGCCCTAGGTGTTGATTTTACGGAGGGAGGAAAACCGGAGAACCCGGCGAAAAACCCTCGGAGCACAGGAGAGACCAACTAAACTCTACTCACATGAGTCCCAAGCTCGAGAACGGGGTTGTTCTCAGACGGTCACCCATCCAAGTCCTAACCTCGTCTAACCGGGCATAACTATTGGTGAGAGACAGCGCCCTAACAGCACACGCCATCCGTGCTCCCCTGTACTAATACCTATTTATCCTTGTTAAAATCATGGCGAAACTCGCGAAGTAAGAAGTGTATCGCTTCCGGTTTTGTCGAATTCGTCTTTAATCGTCGTTTGGATCGCTCTCCTGTGAGCTGGTATGTTCGTTCTTTGATTTTGGACTATTATCGCTGAAACCCTACCTCAACTGAGGGGTGGCTGCGCCGTGGGACGCGGCTGTTTGTCGATTTTAGCCGAGTCAAAACACATTGCTGTATAGTGGGATAATGCGACAACAACAAACGCAGTCCAGAATGTGGGGTGAAGAAGTATTATCTTAAAATTTTGGTCGTTAATAATCACCAGATTTAATCACCAGATTTCGGCAGAAACTAGCCTTCAACGCCAATGGTGTCAAATTTCCCAAATAAAATTGCTTCGTTCTTCAAAATAAATTACACGTTTAATTCGATAAAAATACAATATATATTTGCTATTCTATCTTTAGTTAGACTTAAACTGTATTTAAAGAGTTTCCGCTCTTGTTTTGCCCTGTATACTATATGCGAGTTAGCGTGTACAAATAATAGTCAATAGAACAGAGAAATAAACTCGAGTAACCCGAAACGCAGTAAAGCTTTCCTGCGGGAATGGAATCTTATACATAATAGTGATAATACACTTCGTTTGATAACCAGAAAGAGGATATTTCAGACCTCAGACGATGAAGATGAACCTCTAGTTACTATACGCTTGAAGTTTGAGTGATTTACAAGAGAGTTGGATGTAAAGTTTTACATTGCGTTGCTGAAATCGTCACTCAGTCGTGCCCGTCATAACAGCGCAGCCACTCCTCAGTTGAGGAAACTTTAGTATTATAAACTCTCAGGCATTACAATGCGGTTTCCACGCATGATCAACCGTCCCAAGACCCACAGTTCATCTGATACTGCTTTATACATAGTACCAGAGAGACGACTCCAGTCTCCACTAGTGATTGCATCTCGAACTAGCATCAAGGTTGTATCTTTTTCCGAAGCAATCTCAACTTGTTTTGGGGTGAGAGCACCAGGTGCTGTTTGGCTTGCAATGCTGCATATGCTTTGGTCTCCCTTGCATCGTTGTTCTGGACAGGACCGACTGGGAGGCGGCTTAGAGCGTCAGCTGAGTTGTCTTTCCCTTGTATATGTGTGACGACATAACTGAATTGCTGCAGGTAAAACAACCACCGTTCGATTCTGGCTGATGGAAGTTTAGAATTAGTCCTAGCACGGTGAGCAGGGGCTTGTGGTCTGTACGTATCTCAAACTCAGTTCCATAAGAAACCTATAGAACTTTTCACAAGCCCACTTCACGGCTAGTGCTTCACTTTCAAATTGGGAATAGCGCTGTTCGACCTGGCTTAGCTTGCGACTTGCATAGTAGACTGGTCGGAACTGACCATCGGGTTGTTTTTGCTCTAGTATTGCTCCAAGACCTACTGGGGACGCACCGATTGTGACTCTGGTTGTCGCACCCTGTGTGAAATAAGCCATAACTGGAGCACATGTTAGTAGGCTCTTGATCTACGTAAACGCTGCTTCTTCTTTAGCACACCAATGCCATGTTACATCCTTACACATAAGATCCCATAGGGGAGCAGAAATAGTTGCAAACTGTGGAATGAACTTTGCACAAAATTGCACAGAACCAAGAAAACTTCGTTACCTCAAACTGGTTCTTTGGAGCTGGTGCCTCTGCGATGGCTTCGACTCTCTTTTCTGACAGCTGCAGTCCGTCAGTTGATAGTATATTTTTCATGTGGACCATGCTGCTGGCTCCCACTATGCATTTCTCGTACTTGGTCAGACCACTTTCTTCTAGTTTTCGAAGAGTTTTCTCAAGGTTGTCGTCATGCTCCTCTTCATTCTGGCCCACCACCAAGATGTCATCATGCAGATTGTATGTTCCAGGACAATCTTTGAGGACTTGCCAGATCAGGTTTTGGAACTTCTCAGTGGCCATGTTGATCCCAAGCAATAACCGCTTGTATACCTGTAGAGGCCAATGATACTAAAACAATTAGACAACTCGCCCTCATTTTCTGCGAGCAGATAGTCAACTTCAAACGTGATTTAAAGTCGTCTAGTTGTAAGTATATGCATGAGTTTTCCTGTATATTTTACGGAAAAAATAGTAATATATAACAATGTTTTCCGACGGTTAAGCGAGGTGAAGACAACAGGGGTAATGTAGAGTAGCTGTATTTGTTATATTACTAATAAAGATTTTGAAACACTGCTCAGTTTAATGGTCAATGAACAAGTCATATAGATATACATATTGATCTTATGAACGAGGATATGAACAGTTACATGTTAACAGTATGCATTTCTATGCCATATAAAATAAATCAGTTATAAAATAGAATATAGTAGTTACTATATATATATATATATATATATATATATATATATATATATATATATACCAAGAATAAACAGTAACAAATGAGTCACAGGATTGGCAAATGGATAGAAAGCGCTCAATACCGTGGTAGGTAGAGCGAATATATTTATTATTGGTGAAGATAGCTGTCGCTACTCCGAGTTTCACGCTATTGCGATCATCAGGCAACTGACAGAACTGATAAAATTACTCGCTATTTACAATGTGCTACTAGGTGTCTAGTTACATGTCGGCATTTGTTGAAAAGTTCTGATCGTTTGTTTAGCAGTTTTTTGTCTTTCATAATCAGGAGGAAATAATCTCGAGGAAAAACTGCTGATTATGAAAGACAAAAAACTGCTAAACAAACGATCAGAACTTTTCAACAAATGCCGACATGTAACTAGACACCTAGTAGCACATTGTAAATAGCGAGTAATTTTATCAGTTCTGTCAGTTGCCTGATGATCGCAATAGCGTGAAACTCGGAGTAGCGACAGCTATCCTCACCAATAATACATATATATATATATATATATATATATATATATATATATATATATATATATATATATGTATGTATGTATGTATGTATGTATGTATGTATGTATGTATGTATGTATGTATGTATGTATGTATGTATGTATGTATGTATGTATGTATGTATGTATGTATGTATGTATGTATGTATGTATGTATGTATGTATGTATGTATGTATGTATGTATGTATGTATGTATGTATGTATGTATGTATGTATGTATGTATGTATGTATGTATGTATGTATGTATGTATGTATATATATATATATATATATATATATATATATATATATATATATATATATATATATTATATAATATTATATTATATTATATTTAATGCACACAATCGTTGCGTTCCTGCACATACTATTGAAATTTGCTAATTTGTGCGCATAATTTGGCCATATAAACTTGAACAGTCGTGTAAAAAGGAGTTACCAAACGCCACCTCCAGCTAGCTGGAGAAAGGGATTCGAGGCACGAAACTATCTCCAAAGGCGTTTATTAAAAGAGGGACTGCTGGTTACACCGGCCAGATAGCGGGCGGTGGATTGCAGCATGTCCGGGAGAGTACGAATATATCGCAAATAGGCATCGCTCGTCCATCGCCCGAGGGTCTTGATCAGATGATCCGGAACACCAGCGAGAGCCGCTGGGGTAGCAGCATCAATTCTAAAACTGTGACTCGAGTAGTGGCCTGGTACACCAGCGGCGTTAAGAATGGACCGCAGCCATGCATTAACAATGATCGGCAACAGTGGTGCACCAGACTGACAAACAAATAGTGGACCCGATAAATTCCCACTGACGCGGAGATACGATAGAATGGCGTAGACCGGGCAAATCGGCTTGCCCAAACGGCCCAGATAAACAGAACAACTCCGACGAAACGGACCTGTCTTGGAGGACTTAAGTAACAGACGAATGCCCGAATCAGGCAGCAGAACAACATCAGCAAGTGCAAGGTTACGGGACGCATCGAAGGAAGTGGAACAAGTAAATTTACTGACTCGGAGGAATCCAAAATACGTGAGATAACAGGCTGCCCAGAACATGATGTGGTCGAACGAGCCCGAGGCCAAAGACGCTTGGATGACGTGCACGAGGCTGTTGTTGATAGGCAACCGAACGCAAAGAGTTGAGGAACCAGAGCATTTTATCCCCCTGACAAGACGAGCCAAACGAACGGAACCGAGCATGGCGTCAACAAAACCAAAATCGATATGAAGTGACCTAACAGTGGCAAGGTACGTCACAATGGACGAAGGAGCTAGGCGGCGAACATGATGTAGCCAGGTAGCGAATAACATAAGGGACCACTCCGACGTAGGACAAGGAGACACACTAGAGAGGGAACAAAATTCGAAATACAGTCGTTGACCAGAGGAGTAGACTTTGCGCGTTGACGGAGCCAAGCCCTGGGCCAACAAGTGGTAGCACTGGTGGATTAGTTCGGGGGGATAAGTTGGTCCAGAACCGTCTGGGGAATAGGACATGGAAGTTGGTTGACTGCTGGGAGCAGACGTCGAAATTCCTGCAGGTTGAAACGAGACAATGCGTCATCAGCTGCGTTAGACCTGCTGGGAGTATGTCGGGCAGAAAAGGAAAAATTATGCAGACAGGCCATCCTAGTCAGGCAGCGGAGGAGATGCATAAGGTCGTGGGTCACGGGACGTGCCAGAATTGATCACGCAAACAACGGAAGAATCAGAAGCTACTGAAACACGTGAAAGAAGTATGTAGGAATCAAGGAAAGGTCTTCACAGCTGACGGGTATATTTTTGTAAAGCATAATTGTTTGACAAAATCCACTCAACTCAACCGCAGCGGCAACCGAGTCGAAAATAAATGGCGCAGATCGTAACCCAAAAGGGAGGACCAGGTCAACAAAGAACTCGTTTTGCCATTTCATACACAACAAGTGACGGTCATCCGGATGAATCGGAATATTTCGGTACGCAGCCTCGACATCAAACTTGGCCATAAGAGCACCCGGATTGAGGTCGACAAGGGCCCGAATGGCATCATCAACAGTAATGTAGTGCAGTGAATAGGGGTCCTTGGGAACCCCATCATTAACGCTGTGGCCCGTAGAAGAAAGGTCGAGGATAAGCCACCATTTTCCTGGCTGATATTTCTTCGGAATAACAGCAAAAGGACTAACCTGGAGGTTGGGGAAGAGTGGCTGAGAGAGAGGCCCGGCAACGCGGTTCTTTTGTACTTCCACGTCGAGGTATTTGCTTACCATATCGGGGTGATCTGTTGCGGACTTCATATTATTCGGGCGTGATTGTAAAGGGATCGAACCCTTGGAAAAACCCCGCTGGTTTCCTGACAAGACAGTCCCTTTTGCTCGCTGGGTAAGCAGCGAGTTCTTCTGCAAAGGCTCCATAACACAGTGGAGAGACTGTAGACAAAGGAAGTGCAAGCACGCCGGGCGCCGGTGTGGCTGCAACAGAACACAAGCAGAAAGAAAACAAGAACTCGAGGTATGCTTAAGCCTGGTTCTCATATGTCGCCGATCGTCGCCGACCCATGATTTAGATGCATGTTAAGTAAAAGAATAAAAGCACTGCTTTCCTGCATTGTTCTTTATTACTTAACATGCTGCTGCACTTCCCGTTTTAACGTGCATCTAAATCAAAAATCGCCGACGATCGGCGACATAGGAGAACCAGGCTTTAAAGACTGCTGAACAATTGCAAACTTAACTAAAAGAAAGCGTATGCGACAACCGGGGGGCGCGTAAAAGATGGGGGCGCGTGGCGTAGCATCAAGGGGGGCGTGGCGTGGCAGCAACACACAATACACAGAATGACAATGCAAATCAATGTTTATTCAAACAAACTGTCTAATAATATCACTTGGCAGGTACCAAACAAATCTGGCAATAACAATGCACAGGAACAAATTCCATCAGGACTTCCGGTACTTGAGTGGTCGCGGGAAGGAGAAGTCGCTGGCCGCGTCTGCGATCGCACGGGACAGCTGAGTTGGCGGTGAGCGCCCTGGCATTGGAGCGTGTCACATACGTGGCGATACCGACAAAGCCAAGCGGTATAAATGCATTGACCTGAGTTCCAGGAACGACAAATGAACGGAGACGACGGGGTACCGGGGGGCTCCGAGATTGACGACACACCCTGAGGCGGGGGGTTGGCCCTGCCACTGTAAGCAGACGTATGAAAATTGTATAGTTCAACATTCATGTGGGACCAGTCTATAATATGACGAGCGGTTAATTATATTTATTTATTTATTTATGCATAAATTCATTTAAGCGCATCAATTCCTAAGATTATGTACAAAAACATCGCCCCCACTCCCTCCATTCCGTCGCAACAATCATTTGATTTCTTTTTTGTTGTTTTTTTGTTTTGCTGTGTCTTTTCGTTTTGGTTTCTTTTTGTTTTGTTTTGTTTTGTTTTGTTTTGTTTTGTTTTGTTTTGTTTTGTTTTGGGTTTGTTTTTGGGTCCTTTCTTAATTTCGTTTTTGTTTGTTTGTTTGTTTGTTTGTTTGTTTGTTTGTTTGTTTGTTTGCTTGTTTGTTTGTTTGTTTGTTTGTTTGTTGTTTGTTTGTTTGTTTGTTTGTTTGTTTGTTTGTTGGTTGGTTGTTTGGTGGTTTGTTTGGGTTGTTGTTGGGTTGTTGTTGTGTTTGTTGTTGGGGTTGGGGTTTGTTGGGTTTGTTGGGTTTTGTTTTGGGTTTTTTTTGGGGGGGGGGGGGGGGGGGGTGTTCCCTTTTGTTTACAATAATTTAACTTGAAGTTTTTGGTGGTGTTTAATTTGCCCTGGCTATACGCTTAGGGATTTTGTTGGTGTTATATTATAGGCGACTATGCCTGATGGCATTACGCAAAGTCATTCCGCCTTTTACATTTACAGGTTTGGTTTGCTCTTTTTCCTTTCATTATTGTTAGGTGCATGAATCAACACGAAGTATCAAGGAAGAAAATGAAGTTTACCAACTACATATAATGTCTAACAACAATGTATCAAGAGTAGATGCTGTCACTATTATTTGAAAAAATAAAGTCAACGGATAATTTTCTGATTGTCAATTATTTTGTTACTGGAGCTGTTTGACATTGTAAAGCTTATTAAAACTCTCAATTGCAAAACTCTCAATAATAAAGGTGATTCCCCGTGCGAACTGTGCATGGTCACGAATTTTGTTTACATGATATAAATCGTTTTCATGTGACTTATATATATATTGGTGTAGCAAAAACAATGAAATGGCGGTCATATTGGTGCACCATCTTTATCTCCGTTCTGTATCTGTAAATTTTAATAACAAACGCGCGTCTAACAACAACAACAACAACAACAACAACAAAATAACAATAACAATAACAATAAAAATATATAGTAATAATAATAGTAATAATAATAATAATAATAATAATAATAAAAATAACAGTTTATTCTTATTCATCTTTAAAAAACACAGATTTACAAATATATATATATATATATTAAGTACTTATTAACCGAGCGCGAGGTCCGTACGGGAAAATATTTTGCTTGAGATCTTTTGAGTACAGACCACAGGGAGCCCATCTTGGCAGCACTTGGGCACCTGTGGCGGACTCGAAAGACGCGCGGGGGACTGTGGCAGGGGATTTAAAAAAATACGGAAAACGGTTACCGGAAGCGAGGGAAAAACGGGGGGAAAGGGGGGGAGGGAGAGAAAAAAATATAACGGATGAAACACCAAACGTTCAACGTGGAATGTGTTCCGCAAGTAGCCAGGACATCTCGTATCGTCGGGAGCCACCGTTGGAATACTGAAACCTACTGAAACTCAGAGTCAGATGAATGTGCAATAAATCAATAATCCTGAGACTTCCCGCTTTATCCGAAAAGCTTATCGTAGGATTTCGTAGCTATCCGAAATGTCAACGATGACGTAGTGTCCTAGCTACTTGCGGAACACATCTCTCGAAAATACGATATGTAATTTAGCTGCAAAATCACGGCTAAAAGGTGAGATTTTGCCTCATTTTGATTATATTTTGATAAATGAATCATTATCACAACTACTTCGCTCAATTGTCTTACAATTTTAATACCTATAGCCGCTTAAAACGATGTTCAAAACAAGGAAGAATTCGTGTTTCATCCCTTTACTAGAAATACATAAACACAACAACCCCTCGCCCACTTTTACATGCTTTTTTGAAACACCCCACCCACCCACTCCCTGATTAGAATAAGCACTCCTGATATACAGCCAATATAAAAACAAACAGATATAAAAACAAATTATATTAAATCCTTGGGATAATTATAGAATTTATGGATAGGATGACAAAACTTATTTAAATCATTTAATGAAAGTTGAGCATATCAAAGCAAAACTTAGATTTCATTATTAAATTCTGGTTGTAAAAATTATATTGTTTTTAGTTTTCAAAATGGATTCTTTTTAGCAAGCCTTTAAATGGCTTGCCTATGCAATAGATGTTTTGCAAAGGCAAAATTAAAAGTTAACAGCTCAAAAATTACATTTATAATAGTCTGAGATAAAAACAATTCAGTAGAATCAGATTCCAGAAAGAAGTATTAAACAGACCAACGTTTCAGTCGAAAAATTGGAAATACAGGCAAGAAAACCGACAAAGCCCATGCGTATGTTTAATACTGAATAAATTACAAAGTGCATGCAAAGTCAATGAAAAACATCACGTCCACGTAAGCCTAAGGTAGCGGTTTAAGTTAGCTTTAGTTAAGCTAACTTATGGTTTGGACGAGCAAAGGGAAAGCATGAAAACGTGAAGCTGTATATTGTTTTAGGACATAAGGACAAAATACAAATTACAAATCCCCTACCGTTAACTTAATTGAGACCACGGAGTTGTTTACCATGATACAGCGTTTGGTTTCTTCAGGTTCTCTTGGTTTCGCTTCAAAATATATTAAACCGGCTGTTTGTATCCTTTTCTTCGTTGTTCACTTTTATTATTTAAGTAGAGCAGACTCCATTTAGTTAAACGAAAGCAAAATACTGACAGATTTATTAGTTTTCTTCGTCGCTAGTCACCAGTGTCCAACTATTCTTACCGCGTGACACCGTACCAAACATATATATATACAAACAAATAAATAAACTATTTCACAGATTTCGTCTCCCTCGCTTTTTCTACACGCGTGTAAAATGGATTCCACGCGTGTCGAGATTAGCACCCTCACCGGGCTCCGGGCCTTCGGCCCGTCGCCCGGCTCGGGGATTATTTTCCTAAACACACCACGATCGAGGAGTGTGCCACAGGTACCCACGCTCTGCCAAGATGGGCTCCCTGTGTACAGACCGAGCCCGAAGGGCGAGGTCTGTACTCAAAAGATCGAAAGCAAAATATTTTCCCGTACGGACCGAGCTTGTGAGGTTAATAAGGAATTTATTATATGTCTCCACAACAACGAGAAATAATTTAGAGAAAATATTATCGTCTACAATACGTCTTGCGAGGTTGCGAGGTTTGCCCGGCGTTTTAAAATGGCTCAGTTGCTTTTTTTCTCTAATGTACTCTGTGTCCGTAGCATTTAATATATCATCTTCGTCGGTTAGTTCCTCCGGATAATAGAATTGGTCGTCCATTTTTCGCTATTTCGTTTAATTTTGCTCACAAATTGTTTCGCTGTAGTTTGTTGTTTTTGTGCGGGTCCGTACACGAGTCCGTACGGTAAAGTACGGACTCGCACATTAGCCAATCAGCGTTCAATACGCCAGTTCGGACTCGCAAGACATATAATAAATATATATATATATATATATATATATATATATATATATATATATATATATAATGTTTACAACACGAGCGGCCGTGTTGTATTGAATTATACAATCACGAGCCGAAGGCGAGTGATTGTATATTCAATACAACAAGGACGCGAGTGTTGTAAACAACTTGTGAAATGAATAAATAGTAAAAATCCCTCTGGGATAATCATACTGAGATGCTAATTAGTTACAAGCACTAGTGGTTTGTATGGGGTTTACAGGGGTATACATGTGACGTAATTTCTGAAATTGGATTGGCTGCAAAACTCATGAATTATTAATGAATTTCACAAATATATATATATATATATATATATATATATATATATATATATATATATATATATATATATATACGTATTATTTAAAAACCGCGCAGGAGGACTTTATCGGATATAAAACACGAGGCGATGGCCGAGTGTTTTAGAGCCGATAAATCCCGTACTGCAAGGTTTTTAAATGACTTAGGGTTAGGGTTAGGGTTAGGTTCTAAAATTCATCACTTCATACGTTCATTAACGTAGTAATTTTGAAAATTAAGCTTATCTCAGCCGTTAAAAACCAGCGAGAAACTTAGCGAGTCTATATCACATATATAGATCCGATACGCTTATGATTTCTCTTTGTGTTTTCTGCATGAATTATTAATGAATTTTAGAAATACGTATACATATACACGATTATAAAATAGATCTTTTCAAGGGTTTTTCCGCCATGACGCAAGGGGTGCAAAACCATTGGGGCGAGCGCGCGGCCATAAATCATGGCGAAACCCGCGAAGCAAGAAGGATATCGCTTCGATTTTTGTCGAATTCGTCTTTAATCGTCGTTTGGATCACTTTTCTGTGAACTGGTATGTTCGTTCTTTGATTTTAGACGATTATCGCTGATAACCAACGTATAGAAACGCTATAATACGAAAGTTTCCTCAACTGAGGGGTGGCTGCGCGATTGTGGCGGACAAGGAACGCGACTGTTTGTCGATTTGAGCAGAGACAAATCGCCTCGCTGTACAATGGGATACTGCAATACAACAAACGCAGTCCAGAAGAGGTGTTGTCTTAAAGTTTTGGTTCTTAATAAGCGGCCAAATCACCAGATTTCGGCAGAAACTTGGCGGAAAAAACCTTGAAAAGGTCTATTACTACAACTATGTACAAACTAGACTGTATGTAGTCGCTGCTTTATTTTCCAAAACAAAAGTAACGTTTCACATCGTATTTTTGTTAATACCAAATAATAAACATCCTATTTTATGAAAACGTATAATATATCCATTTTGCCTGTGCAGGCGAGTTTCAGGGTGTTGCGCGCGCATCATTTAAAAAAAAAAAAACTGGCAAGCTCCACTTTTGAAACCCAACGTTCAAAATAAACAAAGTATATAGATACAGTTCCTGGATGTTTAACACTGTTATTCTGCTGTTGTTGGCTCGCTAGCAAGCCTGTTAGCCATTGCTTACTTTGTGAGGAGTCTTGCAAAATGAGGCGCCAGCAATACCCTGAAATTCGCGAACTGATCTGTAAACAAGTTGTGACAGCTTTTGGCGTTTTATACAAGAGCGGATAAGACGTGGGTGGCTAAGAGAGGGCGCGTCTTACACAAGACGCGAAACATTCGTATAAAAGGTACAAAGGGTCTCGTTCGCGTCCTACACAAGCCGCGATTTGTTCATAAAACGCCGTATAAATGGGTCAGGTCGCGTTTTGTGCAAGCCATGTCTTATCGGTTCTTGTATATAAACGACCATATTGACAGTAACTAACAATTACTGTTCCGCAAAAGTAACTGACAATTACATTTAATTGCTCTTATAAAAGCTTTACGGTATTTTCTTATGCGCCACGCATAGACAATAGGATTTACTACAAAATTCAAACAGGCAAAAGCATGAGAGTAAAGAGAAGCCTTCAGGTAAGTTTCTTTGTGAATGTTTTGAAGTAGTTTGTTATCAATCAAGTGGTGTATCAACCATAATTGATAGCAAAGAATAAAAGGTAACTGTGTTATTATAATAACTCCCATCAAAATTATAACAACAGTTGACATTTTGTCGTGTTGTGGTGTGCGCAATGATCGCTGATTCATGGACTGCGTGGACGCAACTGCGATAAACTGACGTTGTTCTCTTTTCCTTAGGACTGGATAGATAAATAAACTGTTACCAACAAACATCAAAATGCACAATTCGACGAAAATCACAATGGCCAGTCGTGTTTGCATGGAATAGAAATGCATCGTTATGGCACCTGCAACAGACACCAGCCAAATAACACCAATGCTAATTATAGTGCGTCCGATTGTAAGAATGTTTGACCAGCTTAGTGAGTAAACGACAATAACGAGCCTGTCCAGGGACATTAGGAGGAGTGTAAGGAAGGAACCTTGTACGGTTGTCCAATTCAAGAGCACCACATACCGTCGTATTGGATGTGACTTTTCCAACTGTAGAATTTCATGAAGCCCAAGATACGCGGTGCTTAAACCAGCTAAGCAATCGACCACGGCAAGATTAATTATAAAGTACGAAACTCGAGTATTGAAAAAGATCTTTCGTTCTCTTATCATGACGAGAATAAGAAAGCCATTTAGGACTATAGCCAATGTTGCTAATACTAGTCCTATAGATAATGGTGCCACATCTGGCATGTAACTGCTTCCACTGGCTCCAGTTTTATTAGCGGTTAGATTTCGATCTGTCATCGAAAAGCTAGAATATTCCTGTAATAAACCGGGAAAACAAATTAATCAGATATTTATAAGTAAATCAGATATTAATCAGATAATTAATAAGATATTTATAAACTTAGCGATAAACTATATATGTGATACGAATTAACTGAAGACGAAGAAGTTCCAATGTATATTTACACTGCACACAGGCTAGGTGTTCCTAGAAAGTTCAGGTGTTCTCCGGGGTGTCCGCATAGGTTCCAGATTGTTTTGGGTGGATGGTTCCGGCTTTTACAGACACCCAGCAAGGTTCTTATGTCCTAACTAATAATTCTAGTAAGAAATATTATTGCCCAGCATACGCTTTAAACAAAACCATACTGATACAAAATAATTTTGAAAATATTTACTAACGTTTTGTTACTACACGTAACATCAACAGAGTGATGATGGGAAAGGTTTGAATGTCCTAGCCACGTGACCGCTTGGCCAAACTGCGTGGC
Source organism: Corallium rubrum (assembly GCA_964035015.1). NCBI lineage: Eukaryota > Metazoa > Cnidaria > Anthozoa > Scleralcyonacea > Coralliidae > Corallium > Corallium rubrum. The sequence goes on from OZ035997.1 coordinate 90,813,857, forward strand.
AAGTCGAGAGAAAGGCAACGTATTCTTGGTTTTCATCTGACGTCACGGCGGCCATATTTGTGCACAGAAACAATGAAATGGCGGCCATATTCTTATTCAAACATTTCGTGTTGTTTCACCACCCCAACCGGGCCACCGATCACGTGAGTGAAAACGAGATGACTAACAGCGCGATTAATTAGACCAAGTTGTGCAAACATCGTTTCCGGTTTCGTAAGTTTCCTATCCAGTTCCCCTTCCATTATCTATGAATGAACAAGATGGCTTGGTCATGATGGCGCCATTTTGCAAAGGATATCAATATTCCAGTATTATATCAGACATCAGTGATTCTAGCTCGTCGACTAACAGCGCAATTAATTTAGACTCATAAATGTCTATACATTTATGAGTAACACTGATCACATGATGTTAGAGAAACGGCGTCCTCGCCATGTCGGCGTCAGACGTTTCCATAAAAAATTCGTAGGTCGGCGGCACGCGGAATAATATTTTGGGCTCGCTTTTCTTAAATTTGCCTATGTAACCACGCCTTATTCAATATGACCGCCTCTGTGATTATCTTATGTTGTTTATATATATATTAAGTGTCAAAGTCCGTTTTTCTAGCTCTCTGATTGGGCGATGTTACCTATTTTACCTAACGCAAATAAAACCCTAACCTTAGTCAGAAACAGAGTTTACCACATAGCTTACTTCCTGGCAAGTTTACTGTCTAGCTAGAAAACACCAGAAAAGATGGAGCCAGTTAAATATTGACTAATAATAATGAAGTCCAAACCTCCAGTGCCTTTATTTAGCGCCAACTTGAGGCAATGAACCCTGGTAAACTCACTAGTGGGTCGATCAAAATCAATTTTCAGCTCATCGAATGTACTCTTCATTTGTAGTGTTTTAGTGAAAAAAGTTTCCAATTTGGATAAATTGTCCGGTTTTTATGGCGTGTTGAATTTGGCTTTTGGTGGCCCAGTGCCGTCGTAATTTTTTATAACCAGGAGCCTGGATCTACAATCATTGACATAATTCTTGAAACAAAGCTAACATGAAATGGTTTCATGTTCCCCCTCCCCCCCACTTCAATGTTGTGGACCTCAAAACGTTTGCAATTTGCACTCAGTCACCTGCCATTACATTTAAATGTTCAGAGTATCAACATTGAAAAGGGGGGACGGGGGGATAGCAATTCATGCAAAAAAGAGGCCTAGCAATTAACATGGCATGATTCACTCAAGTCGTTTCAACTAATTTTGTCAATGATTGTCTGAATTTACGTTAATAATTCTCCGTACATTTTTCGTTGCAGAGAAACGGCATATTTTACCCACGACTGCGCAAAGTGATCTCACATACATTTAACACATATATTGATCGCTAACAACAAACGATAAACTTTAAAGGTTAATTACATGACGTCACCATGACGTCCTAATGTTAACTGTCACTACGCGGAAATCAGGTTCAAAATTATTGTCGGTTTAAAAGCTGCGCACGCCCTCTGTATTTCCATGATGAGTTTATAATTCTGACACAAAACCTACACGTAAAATTAAAATCTGTCGATAACTTTATTGCAGACCTATCATGAAGGATAATGTATACCCTGCACTTGCGCAAATCATTAAAATATTTGACCATTCATGCTGATATAAAGAGAAAAGTCGGGAAGAAATTGTCTTAAGTTAATGCCCAAAAGAACAGAACAAATTGTTTGTAGCAAGGGGGAAAAAATTCTTTCACCAGTTGCATTCATTAAAAACTTGTCAATAGAATAATTACCCAAGGCTTCGAATTCATCTCAAGTTACAACTGGCACCCGTGTTATAAAAGAGCTCATATGTCAAGGAACATAAATAAACAATGAATCGAGGAGTTCAGCTCGATTTCAACAAAAATAATCGATACCCAAACCTTTCTCCTTATACTTTTATCATTACAAATAGTTGACAAATAGTTGACAACACATATATACTTCTAAGATATCATTGCACTTTGCTGTGTACGAGACCGCTAAAATTAAGCTCAGCTTACCACACTTTACCACAAACTTCGCATAATATTCAGTGCAATTTCAACTGAAATATTCGTTACACAAAGATGTTTTTAAACTTTAGCTCTATTTAAGCATTAAGTGGACATAATTGTTGCATTTGATCACACTTTACCATATACTTACACTAAAATTTAGTACACTTTACCACACTTTACCACAATCTGCATATATAAAAGAATCATAATCTAATTTATTAACATAAGCATGGTAAAGTGTGGTAAAGTGTGGTAAAGTGTGGCAAAATACAGAATTGATATGGTAAACTGAATTGATATAAAACGATGTAGCTAAGAAATTACTATAAACAGTTCATTTCACTCGAAATAATTCTATAACACTATTTATTTGTCCAATATAGCGAATGCTAAGCAGCAAGGCGCCATGTTGCGATAGACCCCCTGGGAGATTTGTTCAAAAAACAAGACATGTCGGGCTCATTTCTCCGGTTGAACGTAATCGTATACGATCGACTGCAGAAACCGCCTAAATTCCATGTTATTCCTGACGCTTAAATTTTATTTACGAATAATTCCTGTTATGCTGCCACACTAATTCCACTATGTTCTTTCGCGAAAAATGATCATTCAAAGTAACTGAGCAACCAGCGGCACATGAGCCACTCGACTTCGCCACGGTTCTATAGAAATTCAATAGGACGAGAGTTCCTTTATCAAACTACTAATCTTTTTCTAAATGACTTGGTAATTTCTTAACTAGAGTGGCTTCTTCGACTTGTTTTGTCACATAGGTCATTATGCCTGTGAGCCGTGGCATACGCAACTTCTTTTAAATGGCTACTACTGTAATTAATCGCTTGCTCATCGCATAAAACTTTAACTTCAAATGCTTACAAAAAAATTATTGTAATCCCGTTCGACAATATAATATGCATATAAACTAACCACATATTCTTCTTTAGCATATTTTAAAACATTAATGGTCAATCCATCAGAGAAAATGGATTTTTATGAATTAAATCTGTTGCGTTTGCGTCCAATTTGTTCTCAGACAATCATTGACATAATTCTTGAAACAAAGCTAACATGAAATGGTTTCATGTTCCCCCTCCCCCCACTTCAATGTTGTGGACCTCAAAACGTTTGCAATTTGCACTCAGTCACCTGCCATTACATTTAAATGTTCAGAGTATCAACATTGAAAAGGGGGGACGGGGGGATAGCAATTCATGCAAAAAAGAGGCCTAGCAATTAACATGGCATGATTCACTCAAGTCGTTTCAACTAATTTTGTCAATGATTGTCTGAATTTACGTTAATAATTCTCCGTACATTTTTCGTTGCAGAGAAACGGCATATTTTACCCACGACTGCGCAAAGTGATCTCACATACATTTAACACATATATTGATCGCTAACAACAAACGATAAACTTTAAAGGTTAATTACATGACGTCACCATGACGTCCTAATGTTAACTGTCACTACGCGGAAATCAGGTTCAAAATTATTGTCGGTTTAAAAGCTGCGCACGCCCTCTGTATTTCCATGATGAGTTTATAATTCTGACACAAAACCTACACGTAAAATTAAAATCTGTCGATAACTTTATTGCAGACCTATCATGAAGGATAATGTATACCCTGCACTTGCGCAAATCATTAAAATATTTGACCATTCATGCTGATATAAAGAGAAAAGTCGGGAAGAAATTGTCTTAAGTTAATGCCCAAAAGAACAGAACAAATTGTTTGTAGCAAGGGGGAAAAAATTCTTTCACCAGTTGCATTCATTAAAAACTTGTCAATAGAATAATTACCCAAGGCTTCGAATTCATCTCAAGTTACAACTGGCACCCGTGTTATAAAAGAGCTCATATGTCAAGGAACATAAATAAACAATGAATCGAGGAGTTCAGCTCGATTTCAACAAAAATAATCGATACCCAAACCTTTCTCCTTATACTTTTATCATTACAAATAGTTGACAAATAGTTGACAACACATATATACTTCTAAGATATCATTGCACTTTGCTGTGTACGAGACCGCTAAAATTAAGCTCAGCTTACCACACTTTACCACAAACTTCGCATAATATTCAGTGCAATTTCAACTGAAATATTCGTTACACAAAGATGTTTTTAAACTTTAGCTCTATTTAAGCATTAAGTGGACATAATTGTTGCATTTGATCACACTTTACCATATACTTACACTAAAATTTAGTACACTTTACCACACTTTACCACAATCTGCATATATAAAAGAATCATAATCTAATTTATTAACATAAGCATGGTAAAGTGTGGTAAAGTGTGGTAAAGTGTGGCAAAATACAGAATTGATATGGTAAACTGAATTGATATAAAACGATGTAGCTAAGAAATTACTATAAACAGTTCATTTCACTCGAAATAATTCTATAACACTATTTATTTGTCCAATATAGCGAATGCTAAGCAGCAAGGCGCCATGTTGCGATAGACCCCCTGGGAGATTTGTTCAAAAAACAAGACATGTCGGGCTCATTTCTCCGGTTGAACGTAATCGTATACGATCGACTGCAGAAACCGCCTAAATTCCATGTTATTCCTGACGCTTAAATTTTATTTACGAATAATTCCTGTTATGCTGCCACACTAATTCCACTATGTTCTTTCGCGAAAAATGATCATTCAAAGTAACTGAGCAACCAGCGGCACATGAGCCACTCGACTTCGCCACGGTTCTATAGAAATTCAATAGGACGAGAGTTCCTTTATCAAACTACTAATCTTTTTCTAAATGACTTGGTAATTTCTTAACTAGAGTGGCTTCTTCGACTTGTTTTGTCACATAGGTCATTATGCCTGTGAGCCGTGGCATACGCAACTTCTTTTAAATGGCTACTACTGTAATTAATCGCTTGCTCATCGCATAAAACTTTAACTTCAAATGCTTACAAAAAAATTATTGTAATCCCGTTCGACAATATAATATGCATATAAACTAACCACATATTCTTCTTTAGCATATTTTAAAACATTAATGGTCAATCCATCAGAGAAAATGGATTTTTATGAATTAAATCTGTTGCGTTTGCGTCCAATTTGTTCTCAGACAATCATTGACATAATTCTTGAAACAAAGCTAACATGAAATGGTTTCATGTTCCCCCTCCCCCCACTTCAATGTTGTGGACCTCAAAACGTTTGCAATTTGCACTCAGTCACCTGCCATTACATTTAAATGTTCAGAGTATCAACATTGAAAAGGGGGGACGGGGGGATAGCAATTCATGCAAAAAAGAGGCCTAGCAATTAACATGGCATGATTCACTCAAGTCGTTTCAACTAATTTTGTCAATGATTGTCTGAATTTACGTTAATAATTCTCCGTACATTTTTCGTTGCAGAGAAACGGCATATTTTACCCACGACTGCGCAAAGTGATCTCACATACATTTAACACATATATTGATCGCTAACAACAAACGATAAACTTTAAAGGTTAATTACATGACGTCACCATGACGTCCTAATGTTAACTGTCACTACGCGGAAATCAGGTTCAAAATTATTGTCGGTTTAAAAGCTGCGCACGCCCTCTGTATTTCCATGATGAGTTTATAATTCTGACACAAAACCTACACGTAAAATTAAAATCTGTCGATAACTTTATTGCAGACCTATCATGAAGGATAATGTATACCCTGCACTTGCGCAAATCATTAAAATATTTGACCATTCATGCTGATATAAAGAGAAAAGTCGGGAAGAAATTGTCTTAAGTTAATGCCCAAAAGAACAGAACAAATTGTTTGTAGCAAGGGGGAAAAAATTCTTTCACCAGTTGCATTCATTAAAAACTTGTCAATAGAATAATTACCCAAGGCTTCGAATTCATCTCAAGTTACAACTGGCACCCGTGTTATAAAAGAGCTCATATGTCAAGGAACATAAATAAACAATGAATCGAGGAGTTCAGCTCGATTTCAACAAAAATAATCGATACCCAAACCTTTCTCCTTATACTTTTATCATTACAAATAGTTGACAAATAGTTGACAACACATATATACTTCTAAGATATCATTGCACTTTGCTGTGTACGAGACCGCTAAAATTAAGCTCAGCTTACCACACTTTACCACAAACTTCGCATAATATTCAGTGCAATTTCAACTGAAATATTCGTTACACAAAGATGTTTTTAAACTTTAGCTCTATTTAAGCATTAAGTGGACATAATTGTTGCATTTGATCACACTTTACCATATACTTACACTAAAATTTAGTACACTTTACCACACTTTACCACAATCTGCATATATAAAAGAATCATAATCTAATTTATTAACATAAGCATGGTAAAGTGTGGTAAAGTGTGGTAAAGTGTGGCAAAATACAGAATTGATATGGTAAACTGAATTGATATAAAACGATGTAGCTAAGAAATTACTATAAACAGTTCATTTCACTCGAAATAATTCTATAACACTATTTATTTGTCCAATATAGCGAATGCTAAGCAGCAAGGCGCCATGTTGCGATAGACCCCCTGGGAGATTTGTTCAAAAAACAAGACATGTCGGGCTCATTTCTCCGGTTGAACGTAATCGTATACGATCGACTGCAGAAACCGCCTAAATTCCATGTTATTCCTGACGCTTAAATTTTATTTACGAATAATTCCTGTTATGCTGCCACACTAATTCCACTATGTTCTTTCGCGAAAAATGATCATTCAAAGTAACTGAGCAACCAGCGGCACATGAGCCACTCGACTTCGCCACGGTTCTATAGAAATTCAATAGGACGAGAGTTCCTTTATCAAACTACTAATCTTTTTCTAAATGACTTGGTAATTTCTTAACTAGAGTGGCTTCTTCGACTTGTTTTGTCACATAGGTCATTATGCCTGTGAGCCGTGGCATACGCAACTTCTTTTAAATGGCTACTACTGTAATTAATCGCTTGCTCATCGCATAAAACTTTAACTTCAAATGCTTACAAAAAAATTATTGTAATCCCGTTCGACAATATAATATGCATATAAACTAACCACATATTCTTCTTTAGCATATTTTAAAACATTAATGGTCAATCCATCAGAGAAAATGGATTTTTATGAATTAAATCTGTTGCGTTTGCGTCCAATTTGTTCTCAGACAATCATTGACATAATTCTTGAAACAAAGCTAACATGAAATGGTTTCATGTTCCCCCTCCCCCCACTTCAATGTTGTGGACCTCAAAACGTTTGCAATTTGCACTCAGTCACCTGCCATTACATTTAAATGTTCAGAGTATCAACATTGAAAAGGGGGGACGGGGGGATAGCAATTCATGCAAAAAAGAGGCCTAGCAATTAACATGGCATGATTCACTCAAGTCGTTTCAACTAATTTTGTCAATGATTGTCTGAATTTACGTTAATAATTCTCCGTACATTTTTCGTTGCAGAGAAACGGCATATTTTACCCACGACTGCGCAAAGTGATCTCACATACATTTAACACATATATTGATCGCTAACAACAAACGATAAACTTTAAAGGTTAATTACATGACGTCACCATGACGTCCTAATGTTAACTGTCACTACGCGGAAATCAGGTTCAAAATTATTGTCGGTTTAAAAGCTGCGCACGCCCTCTGTATTTCCATGATGAGTTTATAATTCTGACACAAAACCTACACGTAAAATTAAAATCTGTCGATAACTTTATTGCAGACCTATCATGAAGGATAATGTATACCCTGCACTTGCGCAAATCATTAAAATATTTGACCATTCATGCTGATATAAAGAGAAAAGTCGGGAAGAAATTGTCTTAAGTTAATGCCCAAAAGAACAGAACAAATTGTTTGTAGCAAGGGGGAAAAAATTCTTTCACCAGTTGCATTCATTAAAAACTTGTCAATAGAATAATTACCCAAGGCTTCGAATTCATCTCAAGTTACAACTGGCACCCGTGTTATAAAAGAGCTCATATGTCAAGGAACATAAATAAACAATGAATCGAGGAGTTCAGCTCGATTTCAACAAAAATAATCGATACCCAAACCTTTCTCCTTATACTTTTATCATTACAAATAGTTGACAAATAGTTGACAACACATATATACTTCTAAGATATCATTGCACTTTGCTGTGTACGAGACCGCTAAAATTAAGCTCAGCTTACCACACTTTACCACAAACTTCGCATAATATTCAGTGCAATTTCAACTGAAATATTCGTTACACAAAGATGTTTTTAAACTTTAGCTCTATTTAAGCATTAAGTGGACATAATTGTTGCATTTGATCACACTTTACCATATACTTACACTAAAATTTAGTACACTTTACCACACTTTACCACAATCTGCATATATAAAAGAATCATAATCTAATTTATTAACATAAGCATGGTAAAGTGTGGTAAAGTGTGGTAAAGTGTGGCAAAATACAGAATTGATATGGTAAACTGAATTGATATAAAACGATGTAGCTAAGAAATTACTATAAACAGTTCATTTCACTCGAAATAATTCTATAACACTATTTATTTGTCCAATATAGCGAATGCTAAGCAGCAAGGCGCCATGTTGCGATAGACCCCCTGGGAGATTTGTTCAAAAAACAAGACATGTCGGGCTCATTTCTCCGGTTGAACGTAATCGTATACGATCGACTGCAGAAACCGCCTAAATTCCATGTTATTCCTGACGCTTAAATTTTATTTACGAATAATTCCTGTTATGCTGCCACACTAATTCCACTATGTTCTTTCGCGAAAAATGATCATTCAAAGTAACTGAGCAACCAGCGGCACATGAGCCACTCGACTTCGCCACGGTTCTATAGAAATTCAATAGGACGAGAGTTCCTTTATCAAACTACTAATCTTTTTCTAAATGACTTGGTAATTTCTTAACTAGAGTGGCTTCTTCGACTTGTTTTGTCACATAGGTCATTATGCCTGTGAGCCGTGGCATACGCAACTTCTTTTAAATGGCTACTACTGTAATTAATCGCTTGCTCATCGCATAAAACTTTAACTTCAAATGCTTACAAAAAAAATTATTGTAATCCCGTTCGACAATATAATATGCATATAAACTAACCACATATTCTTCTTTAGCATATTTTAAAACATTAATGGTCAATCCATCAGAGAAAATGGATTTTTATGAATTAAATCTGTTGCGTTTGCGTCCAATTTGTTCTCAGACAATCATTGACATAATTCTTGAAACAAAGCTAACATGAAATGGTTTCATGTTCCCCCTCCCCCCACTTCAATGTTGTGGACCTCAAAACGTTTGCAATTTGCACTCAGTCACCTGCCATTACATTTAAATGTTCAGAGTATCAACATTGAAAAGGGGGGACGGGGGGATAGCAATTCATGCAAAAAAGAGGCCTAGCAATTAACATGGCATGATTCACTCAAGTCGTTTCAACTAATTTTGTCAATGATTGTCTGAATTTACGTTAATAATTCTCCGTACATTTTTCGTTGCAGAGAAACGGCATATTTTACCCACGACTGCGCAAAGTGATCTCACATACATTTAACACATATATTGATCGCTAACAACAAACGATAAACTTTAAAGGTTAATTACATGACGTCACCATGACGTCCTAATGTTAACTGTCACTACGCGGAAATCAGGTTCAAAATTATTGTCGGTTTAAAAGCTGCGCACGCCCTCTGTATTTCCATGATGAGTTTATAATTCTGACACAAAACCTACACGTAAAATTAAAATCTGTCGATAACTTTATTGCAGACCTATCATGAAGGATAATGTATACCCTGCACTTGCGCAAATCATTAAAATATTTGACCATTCATGCTGATATAAAGAGAAAAGTCGGGAAGAAATTGTCTTAAGTTAATGCCCAAAAGAACAGAACAAATTGTTTGTAGCAAGGGGGAAAAAATTCTTTCACCAGTTGCATTCATTAAAAACTTGTCAATAGAATAATTACCCAAGGCTTCGAATTCATCTCAAGTTACAACTGGCACCCGTGTTATAAAAGAGCTCATATGTCAAGGAACATAAATAAACAATGAATCGAGGAGTTCAGCTCGATTTCAACAAAAATAATCGATACCCAAACCTTTCTCCTTATACTTTTATCATTACAAATAGTTGACAAATAGTTGACAACACATATATACTTCTAAGATATCATTGCACTTTGCTGTGTACGAGACCGCTAAAATTAAGCTCAGCTTACCACACTTTACCACAAACTTCGCATAATATTCAGTGCAATTTCAACTGAAATATTCGTTACACAAAGATGTTTTTAAACTTTAGCTCTATTTAAGCATTAAGTGGACATAATTGTTGCATTTGATCACACTTTACCATATACTTACACTAAAATTTAGTACACTTTACCACACTTTACCACAATCTGCATATATAAAAGAATCATAATCTAATTTATTAACATAAGCATGGTAAAGTGTGGTAAAGTGTGGTAAAGTGTGGCAAAATACAGAATTGATATGGTAAACTGAATTGATATAAAACGATGTAGCTAAGAAATTACTATAAACAGTTCATTTCACTCGAAATAATTCTATAACACTATTTATTTGTCCAATATAGCGAATGCTAAGCAGCAAGGCGCCATGTTGCGATAGACCCCCTGGGAGATTTGTTCAAAAAACAAGACATGTCGGGCTCATTTCTCCGGTTGAACGTAATCGTATACGATCGACTGCAGAAACCGCCTAAATTCCATGTTATTCCTGACGCTTAAATTTTATTTACGAATAATTCCTGTTATGCTGCCACACTAATTCCACTATGTTCTTTCGCGAAAAATGATCATTCAAAGTAACTGAGCAACCAGCGGCACATGAGCCACTCGACTTCGCCACGGTTCTATAGAAATTCAATAGGACGAGAGTTCCTTTATCAAACTACTAATCTTTTTCTAAATGACTTGGTAATTTCTTAACTAGAGTGGCTTCTTCGACTTGTTTTGTCACATAGGTCATTATGCCTGTGAGCCGTGGCATACGCAACTTCTTTTAAATGGCTACTACTGTAATTAATCGCTTGCTCATCGCATAAAACTTTAACTTCAAATGCTTACAAAAAAATTATTGTAATCCCGTTCGACAATATAATATGCATATAAACTAACCACATATTCTTCTTTAGCATATTTTAAAACATTAATGGTCAATCCATCAGAGAAAATGGATTTTTATGAATTAAATCTGTTGCGTTTGCGTCCAATTTGTTCTCAGACAATCATTGACATAATTCTTGAAACAAAGCTAACATGAAATGGTTTCATGTTCCCCCTCCCCCCCACTTCAATGTTGTGGACCTCAAAACGTTTGCAATTTGCACTCAGTCACCTGCCATTACATTTAAATGTTCAGAGTATCAACATTGAAAAGGGGGGACGGGGGGATAGCAATTCATGCAAAAAAGAGGCCTAGCAATTAACATGGCATGATTCACTCAAGTCGTTTCAACTAATTTTGTCAATGATTGTAGTCGTCTTTTTGACGTCACGCAAGGTAGTCGGTTTATAGCTTTGATGCATGCTGTTGCTTCGATGATCTGAGCTGCTTTGATTTACATATCATTCCATCGATTCGGCCAGCGCTCGACAAACTTCACATTTTTAAAGTTCTAAGTATTGTCTAGCAATCCTGTCTAGCAGTGAATCAGATTCTGAAATCAGTTATCACTCAGTCTGATGACTCGAACATAAACTTTACGCCGTGGTTATAATTCCAACACCAGAACTTTAGGTTCGTCGCTACAGTTTATTATAGATCGCAATACAGTTTATTTCACGCTTATAGTCCTCGTCGGATCTTTTCAACAACAGCACAGGATCCGACATTATCACTCAGTCTTAGATCATCGATCGAGACATCGTAGCATAAACACTTGGGAAGACTGACACAGTGCAGCGATTATAGAAATATTAATGCGGTTACCAAACTGACGAACTTACAGCCGTGGTTGAATTTAAGTTGGTCAATCTGTAGAATTCGTTTTTTGCTTTGAAACAGACTATAGGTTCTGTCAAATATCAAAACTGTCTTTTAAACTTTAATCATTTGAGAGAGGGAGACCGAAAGACAGAGAATGTCAACGACAATGCATCTTTCAGACGAGAAACATAAGTATGAATAAATTTTCCACGCCTGTTAAGTTTTCTTTCTAACCTTTTGCAAAACTCAAAAGACTATAATAATGTCGGGCCTTGTGCTGGTTGTTGAAAAGATTCGACAAGCACTAAGTTCAAAATAAACTGTATTTCGTACGCGTTATGTCAATGTCGGATCTATAGCCATCGAACCTAAAGATCCGGTGTCGGAACTCACGGCGTAAACTTTATTCGTGGATATGGTGTGATAGAAAATGCAGAAATCAATGTTGGTGAAAGTCAACATGAATATTCAAGTCGAGAGGAAGGTATTAAACTCCAGCTTAGAATATGCCGAACACTTTGGCCGACGAAGAACTGGTTGGAATATTACAACAGAAGAACAGTGGAAATAAGCGAATGGTGTTTAGCGATATGTTGTCATGAATACTTGGAAATACACAAATCCTGAGATGATCAGTCCTTAATTTTTGATAGATCGGTTTTGTTTGACCATGTAACACGCAATATCTTCTCTCGAATTCCTTAGGCTTGAAATTACCTGAGCAAAGTGTTGAAGTTTTCGAAGGTTCGAAGACACGTTTTGTCTTCACGAAATCTGAATCAACCCAAATTTTTCTTCGCTTCTTAGCGTCAGATTGGTCATCGTTGAAATATGGAATGGTTGTGAAGATTTGCACCATTCTTGAGACTATCTTTATTCGTACAATTGGTAGCAACACAACTAAACACCATCTTTTCACAAGTTTTCTAACGATACAGCAAGCGCAAATATTTGTAGATATCGAAATTTTTAGCATAAAGCCTTGAAGGCGCTATAGTCTAGGACTACCTTGCGTGACGTCACAAAATACACTCGTTCCAGCCTCCTCGAAACGAATTATTTTCACGGAAGTGTGCCAGCTGAGATCGCTGTTTTGCCAATTTCAAACTGCCATAAAAATCGGAGTTTTTTAAGAAATTAAATTTTGTTTTCGCAGAAACACTAGAAATTATGCCACGATTTGATATAGCTAAAAAAAGTTTTTGGGGTTAGGGGCACTTTAAGCGGTAAACTCATTTCTGACCGGCTAGGATTAGATTTTTTGTTCCTGTTAAGAGACATTAAGAGATAATCACAGAGGCAGCCATCTTGAATAAGGCCTGGTTACATAGGCAAATTTTCAAAAAGCGAGCCCAAAATATTATTCAGCCAGCGGCGGCGGCACCGCAGGAACGTTGAAAGTTGAACCAAATTCAACTTTTCTAGTGCCGCCCTCGATGTGACTGCGATACCGCCGGCATACTGGCGCAATCTGTTTCCTTTAAAAAATTCCTTGCCGGCGTTAGGTCGCAGGTTAAGTCGCCGAGATATGGAAAATTGGAAACCACAGGCTTAAGCAGCTAATGCACTTAACGGGTGGTCCCACATGGCCAGAATCAGCTATTGCTGAAATTAAACAATAGTGTAATATCACGTAAGTTCAGCAGTGTCTGATTTTAATAGCCAATCGAAATATGTGTATGAGGAGAAATGTTGATTAGCTAAAACATAATCAGTCAGCAAATTAAGCTAACACAATTTTTATGTGTGAAAGTTTATAAGAAAAACAAATTCCTAAATTGTACCAAATACTGATAACACAAATTTAAATAATTACCTATAAAATTATATTCTCGATCTTGGAGTTCTAGCTCGCGAAATAGAGTATGATATTGACCATTGCATATTCCTGTCTTTGCCGAAATATTTCCCATACCCAAAATTTATGCTTGCGTTTTGTCTTATATTTCCTCTGACGATACCTGTGGTATAGAAGTAACAGCTTAACTTGGTAGAGCAACAAGAACCGTTTGTTCATGGCAGCCATTTTTAAAAGTCCCGCCACGTAGTTGCCAATCAGACGCAGGCACGCACCACAGTCACATTCCCAACTTTGCCGGCGATGACTGCGGACGGCAGAACGCCGGCAAACCGGTGGCTCTGGCGGCTATATGGAAACCAGGCTTTATTTAACAAATAAAACATAAAGCTCCGTGTATATGTACTCTTATAAAGGCACGTTTGACGTCATTTGAACACGAAAGAAGTTGAGTAGAGGCACGAGGCTCTGGCCGAGTGCCTTTACACTTCTTTCGTGTTCAAATGACGTCAAACGTACCTTTATAAGAGTACATATGCACAGGAGCGGTATGTTTTATTTGTTTTATAAAATAAGAAGAGGAAAAATCAAACTAAAAGTGAGGTAGTTTAGGAATTTGGGGGGCTTTTCCTGCCAGCTGACGCCATTTTACGTCATTCATGATCTCTGTTCTCTTATAAATGCACCGAGCCCAGCCAATCAGAGCGTGCGTAGAGGACACCTTATTTTATAAAAGTGTATAATTACCATAGCAAGTTGTGCAAACATCGTTTTAAGCGGCTGATTACATGAGTCGAGCTAGCCCGGCTAACAGGGCTGACTCGTGTCACGGATTCGAAATTCTTTCTTCGACCACAAAAGGAGATTTTAATGAACGTTAGGGTTCGTTTACATCTAAACTAAACCAATTCTTCTTTGTAAATTTAGTTTATGTGGAGTTTCAAAACCACCGTGAGATCCTAATCAATCGCGTGAGCCCGGTTAACGGGGCTAGCCCGGCTCATATATAATCCACCCCTTAGTTTCCTATCAAGTTCCTCTCGGTTGATCACAAAATTAACCAATCGCAGGCCGGATTTTGGTCAGCCGTCTCTGAGGTGTAAAAAGAGCATGGAACCAATCTTTACCAGTCTCCACAGGGAACCCGTTTTGGGAAGCCACAGATTTGCCTGCGGAGGAAGCTAATCTCAGTCTCAGAGAGTTGCCAAACATGCATTTTAAAAACTAAACTCTAAACCCCAACCTCGTAAACAGCTTTTAGTCTAGTGTGAACCACCCTATAGTCGTAGCTCTGACCTAATTGGTCATCGCTGGTTCGTCGCATGCACTGACCTCTCTATATAACTGGACTGCGGGTCATCGTTATTTTGTATTACATTAAGTGTCCCCAATTGAACGGCGCCAAAGTAGCCCGAAGTGTTGACGACTCACGCCGATAACTCTCTTAAACCAAAAAAGGCTTTGAGAAAGACGTTTGCTCAGAAATTTAGTTCTTTTTTAAATTAAAAAGTTCAAACTAACTGAAATACATGTAAATTTTGGTGTGAAACAAAGCTTCAGTGCAAAATTCCAAGCTTTATATATATATATATATATATATATATATATATAGTTGAAAATATGTTCAGTTCAACAAATCTCGTTTAAAGCTTTTAATGATCAAATAACTTGCGTGTACGTACTCTCTCTCACATCTCGGTTCTCTCTTTTCGGCTCCTTTTGGGTCTCGATATTTTAAGTCTCTCTTCTGTCTCGCACATTCCTCACATTTCCACGCACTCGCCTATCACTCATCACCAACAACTAATCACAAGATATTTTTACTAAACTACACTAAACTAAACACATATTAACTTTTAAACATGCACAAGTTCCAACACACTCCCCTGTTTGTCTACAGCGTTGACAAACACATTCAATTGTGCACTAAACTATAACGTAACAATAACAATAACTGCATGTAATGCTAGTTCAAATGAGCTTAAATCAAAGAGTTAAAATGTAAATGTTTGAATTAAATGTTAGATTTGTTCATCCCTGTTCATCCTCTGCGTTGTCGCGTATTCGAATCTCGGCTGCAGCAGCGGCATCTCGTTTGGGTCTGAAGACTGGTGCGTTCACGTTCAACGTTGTCTCTTTCGGTTCCTTGCGCTCTCGATCGCACGAAAGCTCCAATGGATATAGGTGCTGGACTGGGCGTTCAAGATGAGATTTTCCAGCTCGCAGTTTTGCTGCTCGGACCTGTCCATCTCTACCAGTGATCAGTTCCTCCACTATTCCGAGGTTCCACTTTCCACGGTTTCTTTCTTCCCCCTTTATGATCACTACATCGCCGATTTTCGGGACGTCAGGTTTGCTTCCTGTTTTGCTTTCGTGTCTGTCCCGTAGTGCGCGGACATACTCCCTCGTCCAGCGATTCCACATCGCGTCTTTACACCTTTTCAAGTACTTGGCTCGTTTTCTCAAATCGACATCTACATGTTGATGATTCTGTGGCTCAAGGAGGTGACTAGGTCGAATAAAGAGTAAGGAATTGGGAGTTATGACTGGATGTTGTACGTCGTCTTCAACATAGCCAAGAGGTCGATCGTTGAGTGTGATCTCCACGCTCGTAAGGACTCGCCGCAACTCCTTCCAGGTCAAATAGCCGTTACCGATCACCTTGTAGAGGGCTGCCTTCATCAGACCGATCATTCTTTCAAACTGGCCACCCCACCATGGGGCGCGACTCAGATTGAATTGCCACCTTATCTTGTGCTTTGCCAGGTGGTCCTGCAGTTGCTCATCTTGCATTACCGCTTTCACCCATTTTGCTGCGCCGATAAACGTGCTTCCGTTATCTGAATAGATGCGTTCGGGACGTCCACGACGAGCGATGAACTGTTCTAAACTGTCAATACACTCGGTTGTTTCCAGGCTTGGTAGTAGATCGATGTAGGTCCCTCTTGTAAAACTGCAAGCGTACAGTAGGATGTACGCTTTGCCTTCCTTTTGTTTAGAGACACGATAGCGTATCGGTCCGGCGTAGTCAATGCCAATCACTTGAAACGCAGTTGTTCCTTCGGTACGAGTTGTTGGCAGGATTCCAGGTGGTGGTGCTTTGTATGCTATGGCGTGAAATCTCTTGCACCCGGTACACTGTTTGACAACTCGCTTCGTCAGCCTTCTAAGACGAGGTATCCAGTGCCGCTCTCTAACTTTAGCCATTGTAAGGCCCATGCCTCCGTGCAGTGTAGTCTTGTGTGCGTGGTGGACAAACTTTTCGGCCAAGGTTGATTTATCCGGGAGGTAGATTGGATAGAAACCTTGCACCCTGCCTTGGCACTCCAAAATTCCATCTTCGTTTCTTTGGAGGTTTAACTTCAGACGATCTTCTTCAAAGGTTTCAGAACCACGTCGCTGGACTCGCAGTACCCACAAACGTTCTTGAGCTTCGATTTCTTCGCTAGTGAGTGGTCCGCTGGTTCTTTGTGCTTTCGATGTCTTGGCATTATGCGCAAAACGAGAAACCCACGCACACACTCGCATACATTGCCAGTAACTTTTCTTGGTTAGGAGGGCGTCAAGCTTGTCATCACCAGGAATGGCCAAGGCAAACAATTGTTTTGTTGCCTTTACTTCCGAATTTGATTCTTCAGTTGCAGTTGTTACAATGTTAGGTGGCCATTTCTGTCGATCGCTTAACCACTCCGGACCATTCCACCACAGCCAATTCTCCTCGTTCGTTTTCCCGCCTCTGCTGCCCAAATCTGCCGGGTTTTCGTGCGTTGGTACATGTCTCCACACAACGTCGCCATGTTCTCGAATTTTCTTGACCCGATTACTCACGAATTGTTTATATTCGCCACCTCCTCGCACCCAATGTAAGGCTACACTGCTGTCGAGCCAGCAATGCAAGCTTGTCACGGGAAGATCTTCCAGTGCATCGCGGACATTGGTTAGCAGGTTGACGGCCATGTGACCCGACACCAACTCTAGGCGAGGAATGGTGAGTCCTTGCTTTGCTAGCCTTGACTTTGCTGCAACCAGGCCTTGGTTAACTCCCGACGATTGGGTAACCACGGCATAGACAGCCGCAGCTACTCCTTTGCCACTGGCGTCTCCAAAAGCATGGAGGGCGATGTCATCGATCGGTTCTTGGTGACGTGCTAGCGCTCGATGGACGTTTACTTGTTCAGGAAGACTGCTTTCCCATTTCTTCCAACGTTGTGCTAGTGTGTTGGGCAACGGTGCGTCCCATGCACACTTCTCTTCGCAAGCTTCGCGGTACAACATCTTCCCTTGGAGTGTGGTGGGCGAAACGATACCAAGTGGGTCGTATATCTTAGCCACTTTACCGAGAATAGTTCTTTTTGTTGCTTGAGGAACATTCTCCGGGTAGGCGACTCCGATTTCGTTTGTTCGTTTGTTCCACTTTAACCCAAGAAGTCCGCACTCTCCACTCTTGCTCCCCAACTGTTGTTTGGCGTAGCTCAGATTGTCTTCAGGATTTCGTGTTAAGTCAAGTTCTAACTCTTCTTCGTTGGAGTTCCACTTGTGCAGAGTGAAGGTGGCTTGACGGAATATCTCGGTGATGGTGTCTTTCTTCTCGCGTACTTGCTTGACGGTGACTCCTCCACTCACTAAATCGTCGACATACAACCCGCGCTCGATATCTTTCACGCTACTAGGATGTTCGGCTCTACAGTCATCCAAATGCTGCTGGATAACTCCACCGAGCAGGAACGGCGACGGTGCTAAGCCAAACAGTGCTCTGGTAAATCTCAGGGTGCGCACTCGTTGAGGATCTTTGTCACGTAGCCAGTGGAACCGCAGCGCGTCTCGATCTTGGGCCCGAATTCGCACTTGGAGAAATGCTTTGCGGATGTCACCAAGAAGTGCTACGGGGTAAAATCTACCTCGTACAAGCACCTTCCACAGTTTGTTTTGTAGTACCGGTCCCGTATCGAGGCAATCGTTGAGAGAGGGTGAATCTACGTTGGCTTTCGAGGAGGCATCGTAGACAATTCGCATCTTTGTTGTTTGCGCATTCTCCCGGACGACAGCTTTGTGTGGTATGTAGAACTCTCTCCCCGTTGCTGGCATTTCTGCATCCTCGACCACGCCCTCTTGTAGCTGCTCTTGGATGATTGCATCGTATTCATCAAGTCGTCCCGTCTTCTTCAGGCGTTGTACCAAGCTCCCCAATCGTCGCAGGCTTCCAGCTTTGTTGTTTGGCAAGGGGGGGTGGTCTTCTTTCCAAGGCAGCGCCGTTTCGAACCACCCCTCTGGGCTGCGCTGGAGTTGCTCTAAACTCGGCGTGTACCACGTCTTGATCTCCGATTGGTTTGTCTTCTAGCCCAAGGACATCCAATCTACATAACATTTCGTAATCGGTCGTGGCGGTCTGAGTAAGTAACATGTTGCTTACGTCAGTTTCAGCACCCGCAGACATCAAAGTCCAGCCAAACTTAGTGTATTCGGCCACAGGTTCGCCCATTTCCCCGGTTCTCTGGGCTTTGTGCGTTTTAATCTTTACATATTCGCTTGCGCCGAGGATAATATGAACCGGAAGAATGCTCTTCGTGTCGGTGTCTTCCATTTCCACGCCACTCAAGTGGGGGTACTTACGAATTATCTTTTCATAATTTGGGTTTTCGGTCGACGAAAGTTCTCCTCGATTTACTCGTGTCGCGTGCACTGGGATCACACAGTGCCCTTTAGTGTCACTGATAGTCAAATCATAGATTTCAATTTTCTTTGTTACAACTCCCACAATGGTCTGAATAGATCGCGTGACCGCGCGCACTGGCGTAAGTTTAAGTTTATCGAGAATATATCCCGAAGCATATGAAACAGTTGCTCCGGTGTCTAATAACGCGCGACACGTCACACCGTTGACCTTGACTAATACGATTGGATGACATACCTTTTCGCTCTCTTGTAGTGTAGCTGTCAATCCCAATCCTCCGTTTTCTGTACTCGTTTCTGTATTTTCTGGTTTCTTTTCTTCTCCATTTGCTTGCTCGCAAATCGAGGAGTGATGTCTTTGCTTGCAATGTTGGCAGTTTGTGCGACTACGACACTGAGCGGCTCGGTGCTTATCTCCGGTGCAATTAAAACATCGATTTTTCATTTGCAACTTCCGTCTACGCTCCACGGGGGACGAAACTTGAGTGCACTCGGACGATTTGTGGGTCTGGTTATCGCAATAAACACATGCTTTCGGTGGTAAGGATTGTGCGTGAAAACTCCTTTCACGGGGGGGTCGCTGGTTTCCAGGAGGTCTTCTCGTTTCTTCGGATTTCGGATGAATCTCTCTCCAAGTTTGCAGCGCTTGTAATAATTGGGCGAAGTCCCACTTCTGCCAGTCCTTTTGACCATTTAGCAACTCGGGCTTGATGTCTGGCAATTTGTCTAAGGTTGTGCGAACCATAGACAAACAACCCGATAGCTTACCCAAAGTTTCCAAGGACTGTACGTTGTACATCAGCGTGTGATAAAATTGATGTATTTTGGCTGGGTGTTTTCCAGTGACGACAGGCAAGTTCCTGATGTTCTCAACGTAGGCATGTTCGATCTCATTAATATTGCCATAATTGGATTCCAGAATGTTCTTTGCTCGTTCATAGCCTTCGGAAGAAAATGGCAAAACCGTCAATTCCCTCGCGAACTTTCGGTTGTAAAAATTCCTTCAAAAACGCGAATTTCGTAACTGAGGGCAGGTCTTGCGAGTCGACTTCTGCTTTGAAAGTGTTCCAGAACGAAAGCCATTTTTCGAATGTTCCGTCGTATTTCGTAATAGCCAGTTTGGGTAATCTGACGAGGCTATTCTTTCCTGATTTCTCCGGTTTATCGACTAATTTCATCTCTGCTTTCTTTTGTTCGAACTTAAGTTCTTCTTCACGTTTGCGTGCTACTAGTATCTCCTGCTTTTCCAGTTTCGCGTTCTCGGCTCTCGTTTCAGCTTCTTCTAGACAGTGTGTTAAAAGGGTTACGTTGTTGTCGGCTTCATCGACGCTTTTCTCAATCTCCTGTCCCCATGTCTCTACATCGTCAATACTCACCCCTTCTTCGAGTTTCACCTTTTCGACTTGAAGTTTTAGCTCGTCCACCGCACTGATGATTCGCGCGAGAGTTTCCTTGTGTCGCGTGATCTTCTCGATGTTTCCTTTCTCCACGATATTTTTCGTTTTGTTACTAGTCAGTGTCATGAGCTGAAGTTCCGTTTTTAGTTTTTCGTCTGCCATGTCTGAATAAGTTCCTTATATCCCTTCGTCGGAGGTGCCACGTGTTGAAAATATGTTCAGTTCAACAAATCTCGTTTAAAGGGCCTTCGCTCGAAACGTCGAGAAGATTTTTCTCTGTTTTTCAGGCCAACGTGACTTAACCCTGGTAATATTTTATATATATATATATATATATATATATATATATATATATATATATATATATATATATATATATATACAGTATATATGTTTGGTTTAGTTGCACTTTTCATTACCGACAATCGTTTTTGGCTATCAAAATGTTTGTCGGCAACTCTCAGCTGAGTCAGCTCGTATTTTTAATTTTTTGTAAATTTGGTACATCCCATGCCTCTTTTTAATCTCATAAGACACGGTTAGCCAAAAGGTGGCCTGTGATTGGTCAGTTTCGCGGCTCAGACCTAAAGTCCCAATCAAACGAGAACGCAAGTCATCGCAAGTTTTAGCCTGTGCTTGCTTGTGTCTCGTTTGATCGCCAGCTTGCGATGACTTGCGTTAGCTTGCGACTATTTTGATTTTGTTCAAATTTCATCGCAAGTTTTCTTCAACTTGCGAGAGCTTGCGAAACGTTTGAACACAAAACACAAGTCGATGCAAGTCTTTCGTGCTCCGTCACTATAGAAACTACCATGAGAACTAGCGAAAAGGAACGAACTTGCGATGACTTGATTAGTTTGATTAGGGCTTAACAAGATGGCGCCTGATGACGTGCCATTTTTTTCGCGGGGCACCCGCAATCCAGTTATAGAGGTCAGTGGTGGCTTGCAGGAATTCCCGATGCAGTGACGTCAGGCGCATTCCAAACATTCCAAACTGTCGTGCCCGACTCAAGGGCCCTGGGAACGAGGTTGCCCAGACTCATGGTATAAACCTAATAAACGGCTTGTCATTTCACTCATTTAATTCCCCTCCTCAGCAACAAATCTCGTGTATAAATCTCGTGTAAATCGTATCGTATCCATCATGAATCGCGAGGTAAACAAAGCTATGCGTTAGAAAGAACGGGACAATCTAGATTAGTGTTAAAGAGAGAACAGAAAGATGTCATAACAGCCATCGTTCGACGTTCGCGGTGTTTGACTAGTCTATAATCTAAAATAAAACGAGGAACATCAGCCCACTCTGGGAAGAAAGTGTTGTTTTGGTCAACTCAGTTTTAAACGTACTCATCGAAGACCAACTGGCGAAACGAAAGAATATGGGATTGAAGGCAGTTGTTTTGAGAGACGATCGCAACATGATAAATATTAGTTTATAGTACTATATTTTCGAATTTAAACGTGGTGTATTGCTGTTATTAGATTTGTCAAATTATATCAAACGTACGTTTATGGCAAACAGAGTGTAGATTGTGAAATTCTTATTTTGTTGAATTTGTTTGAATTCTTTTCATTGTTTCGCAAAGCCAATCAGAACGCTCATAATTCCAGAGATTCCCAGAGCCACTTCACGCATTAGCGCGTGGGTCTGGGTACGAGAATGAAATTCCTCGTTCTGAGTTCAGTAAAGCTATAACTATACTAGGAATTACTATCGCAAGTGAAGTGCTGCCTCAGAAGGCATGGGACATGGGTAGCCTAATATAAACAGGCTTTACCCAATTACGGCCTGAATATTTCAGATACATCGTCTTAACGCAACCTTCCTCAAGCTACAAACTATATAATCAAACTAAATATTTGATGCAATAAACCAATAACTCACTATGGAGTTCGCCACAGCAATATACTGCTAATTATTGAAGTTCCTTGTCCCTTGATGAAGTTACTATAGATCCTTGCGCACGTCGTTTTAAACGCTGGCTGATTTTCTGATCTATGTCAGTCATGTGGATATAACTAGAGTAGTACAGACGTGATCAGTTAATACTGATCAATAACACTGATAATTCACACTTGACTTATTGAAATCATTATCCTTTGTCCATTTGCCAAACAATCAACAATTTCTTCTGACATCTGTTACTTCCTAAATTAAACTGAGCTCAAACTGTTTATGTATTATATAGTACATACAATTGACATACCTAATTTTCGTTAAAGTTGATAAAATATCTCCTGGGTTTGCGTCTGTTGTTCACTTAATCCAGTACAATCGAGTTGATGTTGTCTTGGTGAAAGGTGAATCCTTAGTAATTCAGTTGAACTTCGGCTTAACAATTATAAATAACCGGAGCTCTTGGCTACGTATGACAACCGTCACGGAAATGGGGGAAGAGGTGCGTCATCAGAAATATTAATATTTTGTATAATCCGACCTCATTATGAAATGATTAATTTATATCAATAACCTGCTAGAAACGCAAGGTGTTTATGCTAATGCCATTCAAATGTGCGTGACCGAGAACAAATTTAACGTAATAAAAAACAAACTGAAGAAACTGTTGTGATTCAGTTCCACTTCCAAACGATTTCAGACATTTCCGGAATGACATGGGATCCAAGTGGTCGGCATCGAATGTCATACGCCCATATAGCTTGTTTATCTAGACCCTTCTCACCGTGTTTACCACTTGCAGGTTTTCAAACATGGCGCGTTGCATGCTTTCTGCAGTTTTAGCCTAAAACGCTAATATGACTTACGAGCGTTGCATGGTTTAATTGTGTGAAGAAAACTCATTTGGCGTAGCAAAAAGCTTATAACTCTATTAACGAGTCAGATCAGTTAGTTATAAGCTAGACTATAAATCTACAATTAACCCCTTTTTGTCACATTTATAGCCTTATCATCTTACACCTGCAGACGAGACGTCTTGCCGGTCTTGAAAATACTGGAGCCCTGTCGCAAAACTCGCCTCTCAATTAAATGATCTTGAAAGATTTTGGCATTAATTTGGCATGCTATATATACAATTTTCTGGGTTACCTCTAAACTAATGTGCCTCTACAAACTCCTAACTCTAGTCAAGTAGTAATGGCATACTACTGGCCGCACTTATACATCTGACCATGTCAAGGTTAAATTAAAAAGTCTGATACGTAAACGAGAGGAAATTGAACTGTAAAATTAGATTCTGAATCTGACAGCCGCATGTTTAGAGCGATAAATGAAGATTTCTATCAAAGCCATGCAAGTTAACACCACTCGTGTCGATCAGGGGCGCACATTCGAAACTTTTTTTTTTGGGGGGGGGGGGGGGTGCTTTTCGTTCTGGGACCGACTTTTTTATCTAAGTGTCGAAGCTATGTACGCACCTTCCCAGATCAGCGGTGGGCGAAGCAGCTGAGATAAGACCCTGGGTACGAGGTTGATCAGTATCTTGGGGCATGCCCCTCAAGAAAATTTTGAAATTTGGATGCCCTGAAACACCATTTCCAGCACTCTCAGGCGAATATTTCGTTCAAAAAGGCACGGTAAATTGATTGTCATTTTACGCTTTTTTTCCATGAAAAATGAAAACTGACAAATTTACCGGGAAATAAATGCCTGTGGAGGAGGTAGCTCAGCTTCTTTCTTTCATAAGGGGGTGCAAATAAATTAAAAACATCTGCGGAGGAGGTAGCTTACCGAGTTAAAGCTCGATAAATCCCATACTATACCTACTCAAATTAAGTTTATCATGCTCGTATGAATCAACGTGGACGAATGAAGTTTAAAATTAAACATTTTAAAATTTTGTCAAAGTTATTTTGAATTTCCGTGAGCCAACACTATGGAGTACAGCCCTATAAAACAAGTACTTTCTCAGGTATATGGAAACAGACCTCTATCGGGATACAAAAAATCCCGATTGAAGACCAGATTTATGAAATCGGGATTTTTCTCCAGTATCGCGATCGAGGTCACGTCGGGATTCGGGATTTTGAAGCAAAATCGGATAAACACCCGAGGAAATCGGAATGGTTGGATACTCTGGATCAGTCTATTTGATAATTTTAACGACCATCTCTCCTTAAACTCATTTCCTCATGATCAAGTTCCCAAAACATCACACCGTCCGGGTCAAGACGGACCGAAAAGGTAGTCGGATCGACAATTCGGGACCGACTTAATTTTTCAACCGACTCTCAATTGTTGGGGGGGGGGGGGGGTGGTGTCACACACACCACACGCCCCCTAATGTGGGCCCTGTTGTCGATCGACGATGATCGAGTACCATCCTTTTTATGAGCGAAGCGAATAATTATGTATACCCGAAGCTATATATGTATTTGTTCTACTTTTAAGTCAAGATTTATCAAGTTTCTTTTATATAGTTGTGCCATTTAGAAAATGTCTGTTGCTTGTGTCATGCCGGCCTTATATAGAAATTAATCTGATTTGTTAATATGAAAACTGACAGCCGGATTGGCGAAATAAATATTATTTATATATAGTCCTAACACCACTATCAAAACGAAAATAAGTTTTCCACACTGAGTAAATTACAATTATAGCCGATTCAGAATTTTAGAAGGATTTTAATATTGTTAACGTATATACTAACTATAGATGGTATAAATTATAGAAAATTGTCACCCTAAATAGCAAATGAATAAAAAAGCAAAATCAATTAATATTTGGATTGTTTAGATCTGCATGTAGTTAGTTGTTCAAAGAAACTTATAGGATGTGTTTATTTCAAGTCGTGCTCGAATTATTAAATTTATTTCAAAAAACACAAAGGAATCGAAATCAGTACCATGTCCGTGGTTTTGATATATAAAGAACCTAAAGAATCCTGAAGAATCATAAAGAATACTCCTGATTTACATAAACTTTAGCTTTGATTTTCTCGGCTTAGACAACGTTGTTTTTCAAATTTACTCCGTCAATGATTATGAACTTACCAAATAGGTCGTTTTTGAAGCAGTACTTAAAACATTCGCAGTGCGTACGTGTTCTATGATCTACTGAAAACACTCGGTTATCGCCTCGTGTTTTAAATCGGTTAAATCGGATTAAACACTGCTGCATGCTCATGTTTTAAATATTACTTCAACTGGCATTTGCTGTCGGTGTTTTAAACACTACATATAAAACCAATCTTTACTTTTGTAAATCATATATTATTACTGCTTATTATCTCCATCGAGTTAAAGCCAGTGAAATTGAGACTGGCGAGTCCAGAATGTGGAAATACTTAATTTGCACGAGGGGACAGAGTCAGATCGCACTGTGGTCAGATTCACTATGGGCGTCAATTGGTGGAAGACGGGGAGATCGAGCAGCCGTCAGATTTTTTCCACCCTTCAGTATAGAAAGGGTAAATATAACTTGGCACATTCTGGCTGGCAACAGATCCAACTTTTATAGTTTAATTATTCCACTAAAGTGAACTCATTTTTATAACGCAATACGAATGTTCCATACAGAATCTTCTGCGTTAGCCACAATAAAATACCAAAGATCATTTAGACAGGAAAGACTTGCAGAACACTAGAATATTGACTGAGTGGACTAATAATTATTGCCAACAATTAATTAATGTAGGCGAGAATTGACAAGATAATGATTCAGAAAATGAAACCGGAAAGTCATGATTTACTATGTTTACTTTTATCTTGACGTTGCGGTTATATATTGTAGTAATAATGAGTTTTGACCTGAGTTTGTTTTTATCTTATTCAAGCTATTGTTTCGAGGTATTCTCAGTCACGACAATGACGACATGTCACATGTATTAAAAAATCCACAAATCCACTGGCATTATGTCCATACATGCATGTAACCACCTCTCTAGTTGATTGAAAAACTGATTATTCGATTTTATATGAGAAAAATATGAATAAAAACGTTTCTCGACGCCGCAAGGTTAAAACATCAGAAATATACTGTGATTAGGACTCTTTTACTCATTCCAATTACTCATTTAGTATTTAAGTGTGAGTAATACCTGACGATTTATTTTGGTCGACGTGCCATACACTCCCTATACAGTGCCATACACAGGGTCGGAGCTAGGGTGGGGTGTGGGTGTGTGTGACCCCCCCCCCCTCCCCCACCACCACCACCACCACCACCACCACCAAGAATTGCTTTATTTGTTCCATAGTCGGCAGACAAGAGGTCTCACTCGGCAGTCTGCACCCGCCAGCGGCCAGACTCGGCGAGAACGAGTACTGACGAGTGATGATTATGTGGCAGTCGGCAAAATTGAGCGTACCCCCCCCCCTGCAAAATTTTCTGAGGACGGCCCTGGCCATACACTCCCATGAAACAAACACAGATGAATTATTTGATACTAGATAGAACTTTTGTCGCACAACAGACGAATTTAATTTAGACGAATTTAATTTAGACGAATTTAATTTAGACGAATTTAATTTAGACGAATTTAATTTAGACGAATTTAATTTAGACGAATTTAATTGTTTGAATTTTATTCGATGAAACTGCGACTCACCGACGTATAACTAACTGGGTTAAATTCGACACACGAATTCAATTCGTCTGACTCCGACGCTCTGAATCAGAAGGATAGTGCGACGATAAATCGATTCGGGTTACACGACGAATTATCGTCGCGTCGAATTAAATGTTCGCCGCGGTTTAGGTCCGAACGCGTGCGCAATACAGTTTATTTCGACTTTGCCTGTCGCATCTTTTCAACAACCAGTACAAGGTCCGACATTATTCTGTCTTAATCGAATCTCAAACCCTAAAAGCTTGATACAACACGCGCGGGGATCCAATAAAGTCACAAAGAAAAAGATTACGAGTGCAACCTATGCCGTTACTGCGATCGAATTTAAATTTCTCTCGGAAGTTTTATGTTTTCTACTTCGAACTGGTTTCAGTTTAGATTTCTTGAATCAGAACAAGTATCTATGTTCCTTTTTTTATGTCGAATACCGTAAATGAACCGTAAATACTAAATAATTAGGAGAAAATCTTACGGACAAGAAAGTGAAACGTCGGTATAAATACATATGAGTTCATGCCACACGAGTTCAGTTTTATTGGTAAAATAAAATAGCCATGTGTTCTGTTTCACGGATCTTTCAAGCCAAAGTCCAAACTACGTCGGATCTGACAGGCAAAGTCGAAATAAACTGTATTGCGCACGCGTTCAACGCGTGCGCAATACAGTTTATTTCGCGGTCCTGTCAATGTCGGACCTATAGCTGGAGAACAACAAACGTTTCTCTTCTGTCTGTGACAATTCGAATCGGTGCCATGTTTTCAAGAAGTTGTTTTCAGCATCCACGTCAGTAACCCCACGTCGCATTAGCGACTACGTTAGTTCGAATTAAATTCGTCGTTTGTGCGACGTTTAGCGCAGGCCTAAAGGCCGATTTCCACTAGGCGGAATTTTCCGTGCGGAGCGGAAATTTTCTTTGTCTTGTGATTTCTCGGGTGGAACTAATTAGAAAAAGACAGATTAAGAAAAATTCCGCTCCGCGCGTAAAATTCCGCCTAGTGGAAAACCGGCTTCATGAGTTAGGATTAAAGCATCCAGACAATTTTAATCACGGTTGTATGCAAGAGAAAGGGTTTCGATTGTTCTGTTTACGAAGTGGCTCCCTCCTCCGGAGATGCTTTTTGTTGATCGAAAGCTCGGCCGGAAAGGGCGTAGGTAATGCAAATCTCCCTCGGCTCACTTCCTCTTTAAATAATGGTGCGCTTTTGTCTCACAAATATACAATGCGTATAAACAACAAAGCTGCTGAGCAAAGAGATGAAGTGGAGAGTGGGAGTGTTAGGGGAGAAGGTAGTTTCCAAATACGTATATGTCTAAATCAGTCGGTGGAATATATAACATGGCCAGATATTAGCGTCGCGCATGTGCCTCGGTGTTTTGATATATACTTCGAAAAATTGAAGCGACTTTCTCAAATAGTTTACATGTTAGAACAGTCGACCCTGCA
This sequence comes from Corallium rubrum, assembly GCA_964035015.1. Taxonomy (NCBI): domain Eukaryota; kingdom Metazoa; phylum Cnidaria; class Anthozoa; order Scleralcyonacea; family Coralliidae; genus Corallium; species Corallium rubrum. The sequence goes on from OZ035997.1 coordinate 90,842,659, forward strand.
AAACCATTGAGACAAGCGCGCGGCCATCAGTGCTTCCTTGCAAAAGGAAATTTTGGCCTTTTCAAGAAAAAATTCAAGGAAATCAAATTTACAAGGAAATGGCAAGGAAATTTGATCTCAGAGAAGGAAATTGAAATTAAATTTGGAGATTCTTCTAATTGTTAATAAAAACCCCACTTATCCTGCGATTGAGACTCAGGAAGGGGAGGGGCGTCGCGTGGGGTCACTTAAATATGATTGGTAATATGATACGATATGATGGTCGCACTATAAAGTGTACTAGAGTACAGGAAATTCGGTTATTTTTAGGGTGTTTGCAAGGAAAATTACAAGGAAATTTGGTGATTTTTGCAAGGAAATTTACTCCAAAAGAAGGAAATTCAAGGATCGTAAAGGGAAATTTCACCAACAACTTGTCACTTGTGGAAGCACTGGCAGCCATTCCTATTTACCCTTGTTAAAATCATGCTGAAACTCGTATAGTAGTTTTCGCTTCGGTTCAGAGGCGGACTGGCCCACCGGGATACCGCGGGAACTTTCCCCGTGCGCCCCCTTGTTTTCCGTTTCAGGCGCCCACACAAAGACAATGCACAAAATACAGCTCATAACGTAAATATTATGAAATACAGATGTTACTAGTTGCATTGCTAGGTTACTAGTTGCATTACTAGGCTACTAGTCGTAATCTCCAAACACAATGATATACAATTTGTATTTTCTAAACTACTGACTCTGCATGTAATTGTGTTATCTTTTCTTTGTTATTCACTCTTCATAAGATGTAACCTTATGTAATTTTTCTGGTATATAATAAAGTATGTAACTGTTGGAACAGTAATCCACTTGTGACTTAACTTAGATATACTCATACATAGTATATGATATATTATTGTCTATTAAATGTTGTAGTCACCAAAACAAATATGGGCATACACAATACACAAAATTGTGCTTAAAATTATTAATGCCGCTCTCGAGGAAATACGATTTCAGAGGCTCTTTCATATAATTTCCCGGTAAGTTAAGTTTTCTGCTGCCAGTCTGCCCCTGCTTCAGTTTTGTCAAATTTGTCTTTAATCGTCGTTTGAAGCAATTAATATTCGTTTCTTAATTCGAAACCATTATCGCTGACAATCAACCCGAAGAAACGCTATAATACGAAGACTTCCTTAGTTGAACGGTGGCTAGCTGCGCTGTTGGCGGACACGGCTAACTCACGACTCCGTGACAATGTAAAACTTTTTCTCCAATTCTATTGTAAATCACCCGAACTGCAAGCGTATGGTAACTAGAGGTTCATCTTCATCATCTGAACTATGAAATATCCTCTAGATCTAGTCTTTCTCGTTATATACGTGTGTTTACTCGTGTTGACTTTGTAGCCAAATTTGCTTTACGTTTTAATTTGAATTTAGGCAATAAGAGTTGTAACTCTTCAAAAACTAAAAGTATAATGATAAAATCGCACGTATTTGCTGTGTTTTTATCGAATTTAACGTGTAATTTTAAAGAAAGAAGCAATTTTATTTGGGCAATTCGACACCATGACACTTGTTTGCGCCAGTGTCACAGCGGATTTGGACCCCCCAGTAGATTTGGACCCCCGGTCCAAATCTCCTAGTAGATTTGGACCCCCCGGTCCAAATCTCCTAGTAAATATGGACCTCCGTTGGCGGATTTGGACCCCCCTTTTCAAACATTTTTTATACCCAAAACAACCCAGAAAATGATGAATATGTTACATTCATTAATTTTCATATCCAAAGCCAGTTATAAACCTCACATAGTCGAGCTTATTGTGTTGCAATAGCGAATAAAAAAACATTGTACGTTGGGCGACATTTTCATAGTTCGAAAATTTGGTTCGTTGACGTACATGCATCAAATAAAACGCTATTGCCAGTAACATCTAAATTCAAAAATCTTAACACTGGTAGTACGTACTACAAAAAACTAGAAAGTTACCAAATGGAAAATATGTATACAACTACAAGGATAAATAAACATGATCGCTAAAAATGGAGAGCGTGGAGATCGCTTTTACTAACTCTGGTAGCGGTTTCTATTTTACGGTTTGTGTTCTTTATCACAAATATAAAGTGACAAAAAAAACTTCAGACTGTTCGCTATTATGAATTTTGTTTATATTATTGTGTTCACACTACATATATTTAACTTTTGGAGGGGCCATATTTACTAGTAGATTTGGACCCACGGGAGTCCGAATTTAGGGGGGACGTCCAAATTAACTGGGACACGAGGTTTCCGGCAAATTCTGGCACTTTGGCCACTTATTAAAAACTAAATTTTCAACATAATATCTCTTCACCCAATATACCAGAAAACGTCCGTCGTTGTTGCAGTATTGCAGTGCACTGCCACAGCAAGGCGTTTTGTCAGCTAAGATTCAAACAGCGGCGTTCCGTGTCCGCCATAACAACGCAGCATGCACAGTTGAACTAAGGAAATCTTCGTATTATAGCGTTTCTTCGGATTGATTGCCAGCGGTAATCAATGGTTAAGAAACGAATATTCCAGCTCACAGAAAACTGTTCCAAACGACAATTAAAGACGAATTTGACAAAAATCGATGCGATATACTTCTTGCTCTACGAGCTTCACCATGACTTTAACAACTGAAGGATAAATAGGCATGGCCGCGCGCACCCCTTGTCTATCAGTTGCATGTAACGAATTTAAATCACTGCTATAAAAAAATCGTTAATATGTCTTTTTGAAATGTGTCGTCGGAATTTGAAAGTACGAAAGGAAATACATTAAGATTTAAATAACATTACTCATTTCCACAAACACTTGCTTTAGGTGCGCCAATCTTGCTGTGAGCAACCAAAAAAAGCAAAAATAACATAGTTACTATTTGGTCAATTTTCTCAATGGACTTTCGGACTTTTGTGAATTTTTGCGGACTTTTTATAAAACTTATTAACGATATCTTCTCTTTATTTTTCATGTTCTGACCGAGCTTTCAATGGGAAATAATAAAGGCGTAGGAGCCAAATAGGAGAATAGTAGGGAAATATTATATATTCATGAACTGAACAGTGAAATATGAAAATATAAAAAGTAAAAATAAAAAATAAAAAAAAATAAAAAAATAAAAAAATAAATTACAACAAAAACTACATAAAGTACTGCAGGAATTCGTAGGGAAAGTTTCTTCGAATTTTCTGGGGATTTTGAATTTTTGATCACTTGAGTCGGATTTTATGGACTTTCAAAGGATTTCCATGGATTTTTTTGAATTTCGATGGTTTTCTTGGATTTTCAAGAATTTTGGGGGATTTTTTTGATTTTTAAGGATTTTTAAAATTCCGCTGGACTTTTCGCTGATAAAATCCGATAACAACCACGTGTACTTATCACATGGCTTCGATATCTGTTTGCAAGAGTACTTGGTGTACATTTCATCAGGTATAAACATTAAACAATCAATTCAGGGCAAAAATTATATAACTTAAAAGCCAACTCTTTCACTACCGAGACCAACACCGCTGCCAAACGTTTTGCACATGCGCGACGTCCGAGCTCGTCCCAGGCTCGTCCTCAGAAAAAGAGCGGGAAAACACTGAAATATTTGGACTTGTCCAAGAGTCCGACACAAAAGTTAAAATTATAAGCATACTACCAAAAAGATAAGGTAGGTAATTTGTGCATGGTTTCTTTGTCAATATTGTAACATATTCTGAGTTTACCCCTTCGTAATTTTCTTTTTCCTTTTTTTAAAACACAAATGAATAGTCGTGACTCGTGTCAGGCTTACTTGGTCTTCACTGTCTGGTTGTTGTCGCCACGGCTAGTTCCCACTTCTTTTGCAATGTTTATTCTAGCGAATTCACGCATGCGCAAACGTTTGACAGCGGTGTTACCGAGACATCTTCACTTGACAAGTACTGCAATTGATAATTGTGTTTTGGTATTTTATGCCAAATATTTTTTTTTGTTCTTGATTTTTTAAATTTTAAGAAACTGCATAGAGCCACCTTAATAGGCCTGGCTCGCCGCGTGTGCGAGCATGAGACCTGGAGTCGAATATTGTTCTTTCAAAAATATGGCGCGTTCTCTGATCAGCTATACATGAGTTTCTTGTTTCTGTTGCCTGTGTTCGCGGTTTCCTCAACGTAGAGTGTGTTCGAAGCCATGAAAGGTGACATACGTCGATTAAACTACAAGAAGTACAACGGAATGCTACTAAAATAACCAACCATGGTCACGGGAAAAGCGTTGTAGTTTCTGTCGTATTTTAATAAACACTTGTATACTACAGTATTTGTATATCCCATTCGTACAAGTTCTGGCGATGTAAACTGAAGTTCCTTTGGTTAAAGCATGGCAAGAAAGCCAGATGATTCGTTGGAAACCAGTCAAACAAACATGGCTGCGACAACTATGACGGGGACATCCATTTTAACTGGGAATTCTGGATTGAACACACCTCTAAGACCAAGTACTGGTATGGTAAAACTGTTTAAAAATACACGTATCTAAGTCAAATCTTATTGTATGTGATTAAAACAATTGTAGGATTTATGGTAAAAGTATGTTTATGACACTTTGTTGGGTTAACCATGGTTATTTAGGGTTAGAATTTATAGGGTTTTGTGAGGATAGGTTTAGGATAAATAGTATATACAGTACCACAGCTATAAATATAGTACAGTAAATATAGCCACAGCTTTTTAGACCCCGTTTACACGGTACAGGACGAATTCAGAACCAGTCTCAAATTAGGGGCTGACCATTTGACTTGGGGGAGGGTGATCTGGTTTGGGCATGAATTTTTTTTCAGTTTGTACCCATATTGCTGAAGAATATTTTTTCCCCAGGATGCAACTATGTGTGAAATTTTCCCCACCATTTTAGCTTTGGCAAGATTTTTTTTTGAGCATTTTAGTTTAGCTTTTATCCACCAATGATACGGGTAAATAAGCAATTCTTCAGACTTTTATTAAATAAGCCCTGTTTATACCTTGCATATTTAAATGTGCAAGTCTGGCAGATGAAAGTAACGTGTGTTGTAATTTTATACGATTATAGTATATTTTCACCGAAGCTCGAAATTATACATTGGAATAGTTTTTATGCATTTACTGGAAATCCATGTGTCTGAGAAGCAACACATGTATCAGACACTGGTTACAGATGTTTTATTTGTGTGGGGCACATGGATAAAACATCTGATCTGGACGCATTTATTTTAATTCATTTTAGACATCGTTCTATACATGTATATTACTGTAATCATAAAGGAGAGTAGTTCCGAACAGTGCCATATCCAGAGATGATTTGGGCACACTGGTTAGCGCTGAAGGCCTGAGAACCCTCTAGGGGGTCCAGGGCATGCACCCCTGGAAAATGTTTAAATTTAGAGTCTCGGAAATGCCATTTCCTGCATTCTGAGATGCGATTTTTAACATTCTGAGGGGTGATTTTTAAATTCTTGTAGGGTTTTTGAAGAAACCCTTGTCTATATTTTTTTGGCACCTCGGTTTGGGTGCCCAAACTGGTGTTCCCGGCATCTCAAACCCCCTCAATATGGCCCTGCGAACAACTACATTGAGCCAAAACAAACTTACTGTACAGTAACTACTAAAAAGTATAAGATAAATTTAATAGATAAATTTAAACAAAATAACAGTTATTATTAATAATACAGTTTATCATTTAAGAGATGAATGTATTGAGACCATCCTACAATAAATTTGTTTACTTTTTAAAATAATAAACTACTGTATTAACTAACATTCAACTATGTTTTTGAAAAGTGATTTTCAATTTTTTTCTTGCTCAAACTTGATGTAGGATATTTTTTTCTCTTTGTGATTCAACCCAGGTGACAATCTTACCTAAGATCTTACAAGATCTTAATAAGATCTTGGTAAGATCTTGTAAGATCTTAGGTAAGATCTTGCAAGATCTTTGCAAGAAATTGCAAGATCATGCAAGATCTTGCAAGATCTTATCAAGATCTTATCAAGATCTTGTCAAGATCTGATCAACAACTTGCAAAATCATGCAAGTTCTTACACGTGTTATAAGCCCTTGCAAGTTAAAAAGTACACAAAACTAACAAGATCAGCTGTCATACCTTTCAATATCTTATTACAAGATCTTACAAGATCTTGCATAATCTTATAAGATTTTGTATGATCTTACAAGATCTTGCACAATCTTACAAGATCTTGCATAATCTTATACGATCTTGTAAGACCTTACAAGATCTTGCATAATCTTATAAGATCTTGAAAGATCTTACAAGATCTTACATAATATTACAAGATCTTGCATAATCTTATAAGATCTTGTAAGATATCACAAGATCTTACATAATCTTACAAGATTTGACAAGATTTTGCAAGATCTTGCTTTCCAATATACATGTAACTATATAATATTTGTAATTTAAATTAAGCAAACAAGAACATAACATTAGTGCAAAGTTGTTTAATAAATAATTTTCTACAATTTTCAGTTTTAATTAATAATAAGTCAGTTTGTTTTGTTCAATGTATTAATTTTCATTTTCCTTATTTTCTTCATTGGTTTTTGGTTTTGCATCCATTCACCGCTTGGCATCTCGGCACTTTTGGTTGCATGCATCAATGATTTGCTGGTGAGACTTGTTGAGTTTGTCGCCATACTTGATACGAAGAACATCTACCAAATGAAAGCAGAAAGAACAATCTATTAGATAAATAAATTAAGAAAGGTTTACTTTGTTTTATTATTATTATTATTATTATTATTATTGGTATTATTATTATTATTATTATTATTATTATTATTATTATTATTATTATTATTATTATTATTATTATTATTATTATCGTCAAGATTTTTCAGCACTTTTTCTAGCCTTTTTTCTAATCTACTCGGACTTGATCATTGTCATTAGATTCATTGCCGTCTGATTCTTCATCGGAAGATTCTACTTTAAGCCTTTTATATCGATTCTTTTTGGAAACATGTTTAATTGAAGCTACAGAAACTATGTAAAGTTTTTATTATACCCAGCTATCTATACATTTGCGTCGTCACTTCACCTTATGGTTCACTCTAGAAAAACGTTGTAAACGTATACTTCGCTTTTTTCATTGCAGCATATTGCCACCTTTCAGTCCTATGACCTAAAGGGCCGGACACTTTGAATTACGCGGCAAACAAGACGCAATAGTTAGCAATGAGATTAAATTTCCCACTCTGTCATCAACTGTTAATAAACTGATCTCAACAGCGAAAGCACATGTCATGGTTTAGCCCAAGCGACGTCCAAAATATCTACGTTTTAGAAACAATTTATTTGCTTATAAAACGAAAAAATCGCTGTCGTCTAGCGTTCTTTGTGTTCTAAGCGATAAATTATCCTCAGTTAAGTCATGTTAATTTGTGCGGGGCGCCACGGCGCAATTCCTCTCCCACGCGACATAAAAACTATACTTAAATAATACTAGACAAGACGTTCTCTGATCAAAAATTTTTATTGTAACGAGCTTTCGGCTGTCAGTCTACAGCCTTGAGTTTGGGTTTTGGTCGAGCGTCGAGTGTCGAGGGTTGCTAGTCGAGGGTCGAGGTAGTTGGTCGAGGGTCGCCGTAAAATATGCTAAAAATATTTTTGAAATATATATTATGAATTAACTTATTTTGTGTTTCAAGTAAAAAAACTCTTGCCGCGGCATTTACGCAAAGTGGATGATGCTTCAATGTTTTGGAAGACTTGTGAAGACGGTCTGATTCAAGTTTTCCTGCATGGCTTTCGAAGACGTCTTTTTCCGGACGAGTAAAGTTGTTTCATAAACCAAGAATTTGTATGATTACGATTTACGACCTGTTTCCAAAATCTAATGTACATTTTAATATAAGCCTCCTCCGCAGGCAACTCTCTGTTGATTTTATACAAAAATAGCGCGGAAGGTTTGCTTCTATTTGTCCCTTGAGTTGCTTATACCGCTTGCGAAATGGCAAAGGATCGGAATACATGAAGATAATACACGAATAAAAATGCGAGAACATGGCTAATAGGTTACCAGTTTTCTAGACAAATTTACCAAATATTTCCTGTCAGTAAAGCACCTTGCCGCGTGCGTATCGAATCTCCAAAAAATATATATCTTCCGCCGCAATTGTTTTTGTCTAGCCTATACGTCGAAGTTTTATTTGTGCCGCTAGAAGGAAATTATGTGCGTAAATTTTAGCGTATTTTACGACCCTCGACCAACTACCCTCGACCCTCGACTAGCAACCCTCGACACTCGACCCTCGACCAAAACCCAAACTCTACAGCCTTCGATGGGTTAAAGAAAAAAGGAAATTAAATCTCTCTATTATACAAGCGGAAAACTAAAAGCAGTCAAAAACAAAGAAGCGGAACACTGATTAAAGCGACTAATAAAAGTGACTAAAGCCAATTATAAATAGATTTTAAAATGTCGGAATAAACGTCGAAGGCTGTAGACTGACAGCCAAAAGCTCGTTACAATAAAAAATTTTGATCAGAACGTCTTGTCTAGTATTACTTAAGTATGTTTAACTCATTCCTGTCCGGGGGCTTTCCCAGAGGTGAATAAAATCGTCTGGCGTTAGCCAGAATAAAATACTAAAGACCAATTCGGACAAGAAAGAGTTAAATCTGATCGCGGTTCTTATATCTTTTCTATAAAAACTGTAGATATTGGCGGCAAAATATTCACATACTTTTACATGGCAATCTGTGAATCTCAAGTTGCCATGCTTTTAAAACGTGTCTACTCGTTTTAACTTTTTAATATTGGTACTTCAACGATATAATTCACTTACAATGTAAAGGACCTATATATGAAATAACATGACGCTTTCAACATTTATCAGCAAATCATAGACGAGCACCGTGACAGCGCGGTGATTTTAAAAGTCGCCTAACGCATGGTACTATAAGTTACCGATATTTCAAGACAAAGTCTGCCGTTTGAGATAGAAAAAAGGAAACATAACAAGCTTGATCTAAGAAATACTTGTGCTTATAAAATTAAACAAAAATTGATCCTGCCTTAATTTATTTTTTCGTACAAGTCTGACACATATATTACCCTGTAGGGTCATGCATATGTGTACTATCGAATACAAAGCAGTAAATCTTAAATTTAGTTCCCTATCTTGACTTATGAGTTTCTCAGTGAATATTCTTTTCCCATGTCGAACATCTACAGGTCCACCTATGACCAAATTCTTGGGGTCTCCCTTGATGGAATCCTCACATGTGATGCTATAAGTTCCCTCGTTCTCAAAGAATACAAAATACCACTCTTTCATATTTTCAGCTTCCAATCATCGCAAAATCTATAGCAGCGAGTTATGACGATGTTCTTTAATAGCAGCCTGTTCTAAATAGTAATTGCCATAAAATATGAAATACTGTAACGAATAATACTTAACTTATCTACACGTGTCTTGTTTTGAAGTTGTCTTGGAAACATGTTTCAAAATTTAAAGAAAGAACACTGAACACTTCGAAGTGCGTCGATAACGATTGCCAGCTGATATATAGAGCATATGACCACATCAATAGAAGAATGTGTGAACGATGACGTATGCGCTCACGTGATTCACAACCGCCGACACGTGGTACATGGGTACATTAAATAGTAATTGCCATAAAATATGAAATACTGTAACGAATAATACTTAACTTATCTACACGTGTCTTGTTTTGAAGTTGTCTTGGAAACATGTTTCAAAATTTAAAGAAAGAACACTGAACACTTCGAAGTGCGTCGATAACGATTGCCAGCTGATATATAGAGCATATGACCACATCAATAGAAGAATGTGTGAACGATGACGTATGCGCTCACGTGATTCACAACCGCCGACACGTGGTACATGGGCACACGCATAGCACCGAAAAAGGTTTGCGATATCAATCATGTCAAATTTGTTTGAAATTGAAACGTTTTATATCAATCGAATTGAAATATCAGAAGACAAATAATACTTAATAAAATAATATCCAGTCTGTGCGAGGACATTTTTTGTCACAGTCCTCAGCCTCCAGGGATCTCATCGCGCAAATTTCCGATCTTGTAAGATTTTTTTAATATCTCGTCAAAGTTTTTTTTCTATATAATCTGTATCAAGGACTACACAATCAGATCTTACAAGATGGTCATACACAATATTTGCTGCCGACCGAAGGGAGGCAGCACACTATTCTTGACGTTGCCTCGTGCCCAGGCCTTTTTCCGAGCTATGTATAGTTGACCAAGATCTCGATTTGCTAAATTTTGCGTTTGTTTGTCGGCATTACGTCATCCATATATGAGCTGATGTGACTCAGTGCGCATGTTCCGCTACCACGCTTCGGTCGCTGCCTTCGATACTCGGTTCTGGTTGAGCTTCTCGAAGTTCTTCCTCGATAGAAAATTCACGGTAAGAACAATACATCATGTCTTTACTTTCTCGTGGAAGTATTCATCAAGGCCATGAAGGTTTCAGTGGCCAGTCTCGAGGAAAGCAGTGCTCTTTCATGAGTTTATCGGCGCTGTTAACAGCGCAAACTATTCCAGTTATCGAGTGGAACTCGACAGCCAATTCGACAATGTCTTATTGGAACTGCATTGATAGTTTTGTCACAGCAAGAGACATCGTGGTTTATTACTTGTATACGATAGTGTTTACCCTGTCAAAACTCTATCAAGAGATAAGTCATAGTAATGTTTAATTCTAAATCTTATAATTAAAAATGGTAAATACCCTCTGTCTGTTGCAATTAAGGGGCCGTCGACTCTCTCCTCCGCAGAGGCGCGGGCATGCGGGCGAGGGAGAAGACGCGCGAGGAATGATGGGAAGAGGGAAAGAAAAGTAGCCTCTGCCAGATAATGTTGTCAATATGGCGCCCAAATTCCGTGATGGACTAGGCACCAGACTCGGAATTTCAATATATAATCAAATTTAACTTACGGAAAAGTTGGAAATCCATAAATTGTGAATAAAAGACACATTTAAATTGCTGGCAGACAATTCTCAACTCGAGAATGTTAATATTGTTACACAAGGACAGGATTTTCCAGTTTTGAATTATGCAATTAAACATGTAAACAAACGCTAGCCGAGAAAGTTTATATCAAAAGACACTGAACTGTTGTAAACATAGATCTTACCTATGATAAGTTGCACGTATATACGTAGTGCATGTGGGACGTTTGCGAGCTTGGTGTAATGTAGAAAGTTAGCGCTGCATGTTCGTCGGCTTTGTTTATCAACGATTCAATGTTCGATATTAAAACGTTGTCAGTCTGGCAGCGTTTCGAATTTTTTTATTCGTTCCGCAGGTGATTTCCATAGAAGAATTCAGAACTAATAACATCCAGAGCAACATTCTAGACTTAGATCTTGAAGAAAACATTGTACTTCGTGCAAACTATCGTCGCTATCTCCCATGACCAGAGAACCGCCGATTTGTTACTTTACTGAAATCTCTTCGTATTCAGTTCGTCTGCCGACTTGAAGTTCGATGTTAAAAAATCCTTCTCCGGCGTACTTGCACTTTATTGCAAAGCATTCTATATCTTTTTCTGCATTATGGTTATCGTAAAGAGAATAAAGAAGTCTAAATTAATTGAAATATAGTTTACATCTAAATTGATTTCAAATGGCAGACACGTAAATAACAGCAAAAATCAAATAAATTCATGTAATCGCACTATTTCTTCACGAAAATCGTCATGCTAACCTTTGATACTTAGATCTTGAAGGGAGTGCTGAATTTCCCCCAAATCGTTGGGTTTTTATGCCATTTAGTAGCGCTTACCGCAGAACCGCAAATCCTGCCACAGAACCGCACATTATCTGGCAGAGGCTTCTCGCCGCTTTTTCCACCTTCCCGACGTTCCCCGCGCGCTTTACGATAGCCCGCGTGCCTGCGACAATTGCCTGCAACTAACCAGAATACAAGCCTCTGCGGAGGAGAGAGGGCCGTCGACAAATAGATTTCGTCCAATCGCGGACTTGTTCCGCGATTGTGCTGACCCCCTCCCCCCCCCCCCCCCTCCCCCTATCATCACGGACCAGTGGACATACGAGTCCAGTGTACTGCCATTTTGACCATGAGTATAGACACATAGCATAGTATGAATATTAAGAAAGAATATTTTAATATAAATATACTTATTGTCAACACACCAGAGGGCAAATGCTATTAAACAGCTAGAGTTCAGCCACGAAAAAGTGAAGTTTTATATAAAATATTCATCGAATTCAATATATAAACCTGCCCTAGCGTGTTGTGGTATCCTAAAAACTGTTAAAAAATTAAAGAAATACCTGAAAAAACGGCGAAACTGAAACGTAAATTGCAAACGCTTGCATGAAATTGCGACCGCGATCAACTACGCCAGCGGCGGCATTAAATCTCATTTCTCGATCGTATTGAAATCAGAATCACCCGGAATATGTTAAAGCAACAAATTTTATTAACGTATACAGCTGGATAATATTATTAAATGCCCTGATACTGTGCAAGATCTTTTTGACAAACACTAATTCAGATTTCGTCCTAATTTTCCTTGTTATTGCGGATTCAAGGCTACCCCCCCTCCCCCCATCGCGGAACAAGTCCGCGATTGGGGACGAAATCTATTTGTCGACGGCCCCTAATATATACCCAGGGCTTATATTGGGAATTTCGTAAAACATCAGGAAACTAATCAGAATTTCCGTCCCACTTGAGGCAGCACTTCACTTGCGATAGTAATTTCTAGTTAATAATATATATATTGTGCAGATAAATATTGTATATGATTTCACAATATCAGATATACACATGTAATGAGCCTGTGCATATATGTTATACTAGCTGTGATATCAGTGACAGTTGATAATATATAACAGGATTTTTTTACCAACATGTTTATTGTATCTCAAAGAATTTATACAATTAAATTGCATTTTATTGCCATGGCGTATACAGTATATCATATTATACTTTGTGTATCAAAAAATTAAAATATAAACCTACATACGGTGATCAGTTTGAAATCTTACATTTCAAAAACAGTTGTTCTAAACTTCTTTAAAAACATCTTATAAGATCTTACAAGATCTGATATAAGATTTATTTTACTCAAATTACATAAATTTGTAAACTCTTATAAGATCTTACAAGATTTTTCTTATAAGATTTTATCATAAGATCTTGCAAGATTTTACAAGATCTTGTAAGATCTTGGCAAGATTTATCTTATAATATACTTTCATAAGATCTTATAAGATCTTACAAGATCTCATAAGATCTTGCAAGATCTTGACAAGATTGTCACCTGGGAATGCATGCTTTTTTTTCTGTCCCAAACTACCTTGCAGGATTTTCTTTTCTGAAATCACCACCCCCTAAAAGTCAAATGGTCGGCCCCTTAGTACGGTACCGTCTGTTTACACGGAACACAAATTTGGAACTCACTCATTGAATTAGTATGGAATAGGACGAATTTGAGACTGGTCTTGAATTAAATTCAATTAAATTGTCCAGTACCATCTGTAAATGTAGCTTAAGAATCCACCAGCCCAGAAGGAATCCTGGAATGCTGTATCAATTGGTAAGTCATGTACAGTATTCACTAAATTTAGCAAGCAATAGTCAATTCTTGGAGTCAATTCAAATTCATGCAGTCGATTCATTAGTAATTCATGTGAATGAAACTAAATCTGTGATAAATTTAACAAGTCTCGTAAATAATGAAGCAAGCTACAGTTCTAGCAGTTGACCTGACTCATCCTACAAACCCAAGTTTACATATATATTCTGTTAATATCCATTAATGAAGAGAACCAGGTGATTTGACCATGACTTGGTGGTGTAATAGTATATACATGTAAATGCTAATCTGAAGCCAGGGTTGGACATTCAAAACATTCTTTGGGGTGGGTGCTTTTCGTTCTGGGACTAACGTTTTTGAAGAGTGTCTTGGATATGCTTACCATTTCCCCTTAAACTATCCCCTCAAATTAAGTTCCCAAAAGTGTCTGATAGACAACTCAGAACCAAATTTTTCAACTGACTTTCAATTTTAGTAATAGTAAAACTTGAAAAGGAACACAAATTTTTGCAGGCACATTTGCAACTTCTAAATTCTGTTCGCTGGCACAAAAAAAATATTAATGAGGCCTGCTCAATATGGCAGTTAAAAAGCATGGGCATGGTACAGCCCGAAGTATTACGTGGGGATCCCCATCTCCCCTCGTTGAAACTCAAGATGGGGAACCCGAGAGAAGCGTGGGTGGGGGAAACCCTATGGATGAAGGCAACACGCCCGATGTACTGCGTGGACCTCGGCTTATTAGGTTTGAACCTGATTACTTCAGCCAAGATTAACCCTACCGACCACGGTTGGTTAGCCAGCCTTGCACCCTATGATTTTACCATAAGCTGTCGATCAGGGAAGATGAACCAAGTCAGCCAAGATGCTAGTCAAAGTGATGTAGATGCTACATGCATTCAGCCATTCCTGGAGAGATTGCGACCCATATCGTCAGCAGAGACTAATTCTTTCTGTTCATCCCATTCATTGAAAGCAATTATCCAGTAACATGAAGTTGAAAGCAAGATGCCTGCTCCGGGAAGTTTGTTTGCACCAGCTGTGGAAGCTGTTTGCGCAAAAGCACATGTCGTTGAAGATATGACTAGAGATACTCTGGTATGACTATCTAGAGATGTCATATTTTACATTTCGGGCTGCGAAAGATGTATCAAGCGCAAAACACTTGATCCTCCAAAGGCACTCATGGCCTCTATTCAAGCAACAGAACCCATGGAACTCTTGGCAATCGATTTATTGGATTTAGAACGAGGAAAGGGTGGATACGAGAATATACTCGTCGTGGTGACGGACGGACAGCTTTACGAGATATAGTTGGGCATTCCCCACCCGAAATCAGAAAGCGAGCACAGTTGCAGGAATACTCTGGGAGAAAATTGTCTCAAACTATGGATTCCCAAGGAGGCTCCACTCAGATGAAGGGCAGGATTTCGAGTCAAAGGTAATTCGCGACCTTTATAAGATGGCATAGATCGAGAAGTCTGGGACAACACCATACCACCCACAGGGGAATGGCCAGACAGAGAGATTCAATCGCACTCTACTGAATATGCTTGGTACTTTGGATAATGATAAGAAGCAGAGCTGGCCAGAGTACCAAACACAGTGTCACTGGCTATGCCCCATACATGTATTTCCTGATGTTTGGTCGAAATCCCCGCCTTCCTATCGATATCTGTTTGGGAGTGGATACCGAGACTTCAGAAGTTGAGCCCTACTCGGTTTATGTCGACAATCTGCGCAAGAGACGTTCATACGTGTTCGATCGTGTATGTCAGAAAACGAAGAAGAATGCTTTGACAAATAAGCGGTTATATGACAACAGTGCCCTCGCGAGTCTTGTCTTCACGCTGGAGATCGCGTACTCGTGCGAAATCTAAGTACAAGAGGAAAACACAAGTTGGACGACCGTTGGGAAAAGAGTCCGTACCGC
This sequence comes from Corallium rubrum, assembly GCA_964035015.1. Taxonomy (NCBI): domain Eukaryota; kingdom Metazoa; phylum Cnidaria; class Anthozoa; order Scleralcyonacea; family Coralliidae; genus Corallium; species Corallium rubrum. The sequence goes on from OZ035997.1 coordinate 90,858,175, forward strand.
GTGATTCAAAAGATGGAAAATTTGCCAGTCTACACAGTAGAATCAGAAGAGAATGGTCGCAAACGTGTGCTACATCGTAATCTTTTATTGCCATTTGGTTCTGTTGAGGAAGAAATCGTGCCTCTAGAGCCTGTCCAACCAGTGGCCAGTACCAAGCGTCACAGCCAAAGTTCCAGCAATCTACCGCCGGAGGACACCGAACCAATGTCAGACGAAGATTTGGAAGAGGAGAATTTGGAATTTACTGATTTGACTACCATCCAGCCGACCATGGAACCCGTGATCCTGGAAGATGACCAACCAGAATCAAACAATCTCTCCGACGGGGAGACAGGCGAAGTCGGCCGCAATTACGGAATGAGGCTAACGGTGCCCCGAAGGCAACAAACAACAACACCGCTGGGACGATCTCTCCTACTGGGAGAGAAGCAAAACACGCATGCCGCCATGGAGTGAAACAATCATCTAGTGTATATAACGATAACTATTTTTTGTTTATCCAATTTAACAAAAACTAAAAAAAAAACCACTAAAAAAACCTGGTAAGCCAGAGAAAGCAAGACTCCCACGACTATGCTGGACGATACGAACGAACAAGTAACTAATAGTTGACAAGCCATATATATATATATATATATATATATATATATATATATATATATATATATATATATATATATATATATATATTAGGTGCTCGTATATATAGATATAATCTAATTATCTAACTCGGTCTTTTAACACCCCACTTTCTAAATACAGGTATACTGTGCGTATAGAGGCTCTGTTTATTTTACCATTTTTCTGACTACCCCGACTAATCTAGCTGACTACAGGTGCTGACGACAAGATTGCGTGTGGGGCTATAGTGCGTGCTAGTCCCATTCTCAGGGCGTAATCGTAAGAAGATACGCGAGGCGAGAGAACGCCCTCACAAAGGCTGGAGATTATGTGAGATTCTAACCTGAATGTCAGGCCTTTATTTGTTCCCGCCTTCCGCTAAACCCGGCAGCGCGGGCAGAGGTGCGGGCGAGCGAGAAGGCGAGAAAAATAAAGGCCTGAGGAAACTCTTAACAAAACCGTCTTCCGCCCACTTTGCTATTTTTAAATATGAACGAGTATGATTGATATGAGTTGTCAAAATATCAAAGCGTATGTTTTGATTTCATCCCACAGAAATATAGTCTTTCTCCGCGTCTGATTTTAGTCCAGACCAGTCTAGGTAGACTTGCAATAAATACACGAGGTCGAATTGAAGGCGTTTATCCATGGTATATCTAGACCCGATCTAGAGAAGAAGTCGAAGAATTGGAAACTACGATAAGAAACCGAGAAATTTGACAATTTGAGAATATACATATATATTGATTCAAAATTCCACCATAATAAAAGATAAACACGATTTGATAGCCGCCTTGATGTAGTTTCGACTAAATTATATAATTTTGTAGCATTAGAATTTAAATTTTAGAATGCAGGTAGACCATTTAATTAATATATTGATACATAATTATAAACACGTCTCAACCGTATAAACTCATTCATCTATAAACTGCTCCGAGATTTCCGTTTTGTAACTTACGGGTCCACTTTTCTGACAACCATTGTTCAGCAGGTTCAGCACTGCCATAAACAACTTGGAATTTCGCATCGGCTTCGCCTTCAGTAGCCATCGTCACTGATCATCGAACGAAGGACCCAAGTAGACTGTTTTTCACACGGTCTCCACCTGCTACAACGAAATTCCTCACCGTGCCATGTTGAAGTAGATGAAGTTCACAGAACACAAATGGCAATATCTGATATATCAGACTTTTACCAAAACCAGTGGGCAAAACAGCAAAGACATCTTGGCTGTCAACAGACAACAGCGAGCTTTCGAATGCACGACGTTTGTTCTCGTTTCAAAGACTCATAGCCGAAATGCGTCAATGAATTTAACAAAGCAGTTTCTAAAAATCCTTCTATGGTTTGATTTTGCGACATAATGAATGATTAAATGAATGAATTGGTCACAGAAACGTACACCATAAACAGATTCGAGAAATGGCGATGACCTTGTCACGGTGTGCACCTTGACGGTGCACCTTTGGGGAAGTTGTTTATCTGAATGAACCAATCAAAATCCTTACTTCAATTAGTCAGCCAATCAGAGCTCCCGTCCATGAGATGGACGGAGAACCCACAGTTTTATTAAGAGTTTCCTCAGGCCTTTATTTTTCTCGCCTTCTCGCTCGCCCGCACCTCTGCCCGCGCTGCCGGGTTTAGCGGAAGGCGGGAACAAATAAAGGCCTGACATTCAGGTTAGTGAGATTCTGGTGTATTTGGAAAATTTTCCCGCCAGTTGAAAACACTGAGTCCGTGGAAGCGAACTTTGAAAGACACGCAAAGTATCTTACTTTTACCGAGTCTTCGGTCTTTCCAGCGTGCTGAACTCACCGGAAAATATTCTAAATGTATTAAAACTGTTCTTAACGTGCTCTAGTCAAAATTCACCTTTTGTCAGGGCATTCTCTCGTCTTGCCTGATCTTCTTACGAACGCCCAGGGAACGAGTTTGTAAAACCGTTATTAAGGAACTTAACTCTTTCTTGTCCGAATTGGTCTTTAGTATTTTATTCTGGCTAACGCCAGACGATTTTATTCACCTCTGGGGAAGCCCCCGGACAGGAATGAGTTATAAACTATCTCTTTAACTCTTTCTTGTCCGAATTGGTCTTTAGTATTTTATTCTGGCTAACGCCAGACGATTTTATTCACCTCTGGGGAAGCCCCCGGACAGGAATGAGTTAAACAAACTAGGACGAAGACGGCAATATAGTAAAGTTCAGTATCTAGCAGAAACCACGAATCGTTTACTAAGCACGTAGTATTGAATACTTGAAGTATATATGTTTTTCGACATCCAAAACCTCATAGAGCTAGTTCTAGTTGCATAGTTTGAAGCCAAACTCGACTACGAGTCTCGCCGCGTTGGCCCGGCTCCACGAGTTAACGTTGTCCTAAAGACGTGAAAATGATCTGAATAACGTTCGTTAAGATTATGGGACTAAAAATTATTCATCTTCTTTGTTGTGTGAGGAAGGACGTTGTCCTTGACGTTCGCGTTGTATTTACTTAAGCTTATTGTATTTACTTATTAATTCATGTACAGTGTAAGGTCTCAGAAGTCTGTTCAACAATTTTTCACAAATTCAGGATTAAAAAAGGATTGACACAGTTTGAATCTGGTTTGTGCTCTCTTATTTTGCTCAGAATCGTCTTACTTTGTTCGTTTTAGATAGTGCATTTGGAAGATTGCAGTCAAATTTAACTATTTTAAGAGATGATATGCAACATCAGGTATTAACTATAGACTCTACAACAGACCCCGTTTACACTAGAACAAAAGTTTTCGGATTCGTGACGAATCCGGAACGTTTTAGTACCGGATTCGTTTTGCCGTTTTTACACAAAAGAATGAATCCGGAATAAAAACTTTCCGGTTTAATCACGTATCCGGAGATTCCGAATCCGGAAAAATGTAGAAACTTCGTATCCGAATACTTTTGAATCCGAGACAATACGTAGTGTGAACGGTTATTGCGATGAATTCGGATGCTCTTCCACTCGTAGTCATGTGAGGTTGTTGTGGAACCAACATTGTCAACATATATTAACTGAATTAAAGGAATTCCGGGTTTAGTGTAAAGGGCCGAATCTGCGAATACTGTTGTAGTGTAAACGCCTAACGAATCCGAGTACTCGGTACGAAGTGAATCCCAAAACATTTACGAATCCGGAAACTTTTGCTTTAGTGTAAACGTAGTCTGTAGTACACGTAAACGTTATATATATATATATATATATATATATATATATATATATATATATATATATATATATATATATATATATATCGGGTCGCCTGATGATCCCGTTTAGGGTGAAACCTCTGGTAGCGAAGACTTTAAGGTGTCTCCATACAGTTTCTTGAAAAATGGAAAATACAAGTTTGATTGTCCAAAACACGTGATTAAACAATTCGGGAAAAGAATGAAACTAAATGTTATGCATAGTTAAACAGTCTGACAATCAAAAACTGTTACCAAGTAGATAGCAACAGTTGTTGCTATGGCAACAATGACGTTTCAAAATGGCTGCCAATTACCCTTCAAACTAATTTAATTCGAAAAAAACTTTGATGACTCCCAATTATTTTTTTTCATTATAACTTTCCTTGAAGTATGAATGATCAATTGGCCAATTTTAAAAAAAATCTGTAGAACGAATAAGTTTTTTTCCGGAAAAATCATGTTTGTTAATTTTTAAAAAATTTCGTTCTACAGAATTTTTTTTAAATCGGCCTATTGATTACTCATACTTCAAGAAAAGTTTTAATGAAAAAAAAATTGGGGGTCACCAAAGTCTCCTTCGAATTAAATTAGTTTGAAGGGTAATTGGCAGCCATTTTGAAAAGTCATTGTTGCCATAGCAACAACTATTGCTATTTATTTGGTAACAGTTTGATTGTCAGACTGTTTAACTATGCATAACATTAGTTTTATTCTTTTCCCGAATTGTTTATGCACGTGTTTTGGACTCTCAAACTCGTATTTTCCATTTTTCAAGAAACTGTGTGGAGCCACCTTAAGGTAACTATACTTCATGTTTTATATATATATATATTCTTCACGGCACAGAACGTCACATTATTTTACATCAGAACGTTAATTATTCCACGGCACAGAACGTCACATTATTTTTGAATGTTAGAGATTCAATGATAACCTAGACTGTGTGTCACACCCTAATCAGTAACCGTGTTTGCCACTATACTTATACCCTAACAAGACCCACCAGTTGGCGGACTTACGCATTTCTTAAACAGACGTTTCCTTCTGTTGCGTAGAATAATGAAAACCTGTGAATAAATAAATACTATACTATTAGGTTAACCAGCGACCCCTTATGTTTCTTTATTCATAAACTCAACACTTGTGCTCCATACACTGTACTCCAACATCTTACTACCTTTCTCCTTACCCATATCACATGCACACATGAATGTCAAATTGGGACATCACGTGCCAGTCACATGATGTCCACTGAACACTATATCTCTCCCTCATTTCATAAGGAAAACAAAATAAACAGGCTATAAACATTGTTAGTGAACTTAAGAACTACTTTAAATCGTTTTACTCAATGTAGTTAAATATAATTCTCCTGCTATGTCGTAATATAGTCCTCCATTCGCGCTGGGGGTCTACGCGCTCTCGAGGGTCTTTCATCCATTGTTGGTTCCAGTTGAATTTGAATTTATTAGCTTCGCCAATACATGACTTGACAATAACAGATTACCATTACAATGACGGAGCAATAATTACAATGACACAATTACTTAACAAATTACAATAACAGAAGCAAGGAGGCAGGGTGACCGCAACAGCATAGCCAATTACTGCGGGCCCAAGGGGTCCGGGTTGACCATCGGTATCATCTTCATCGGAGGAACTATTAGTTGCTTGTTGATCAAAACCCTCGTTCTTTCGGGTCAATGGGATGTTACGCATAAGGATTGGCTCGTTTCCTCATTGAAGAAGAACACTAGTCCTGTGTCGCTTAACCACGTGATAAGCACTGGGATCGAATGGTGCCGATATTTTGTTATCCTTGGGTTGTTTCAGAGCACCATATCGCCTTCCGTGACGGCCGAGGGCGAAGAACGATTTTTCTTGTCAGTGTACTGCTGCATTTTAGATTTGCAGTTCTGATCGTGATCAAGGGCATTTCGCATGACCTCTGAGTCTGATTCTTCTGACTTGGCAAACTCTGGAATCTTCGTTCGGATCTCACCTCCAAACATGATCTTGGCAGTAGATGCTCCAATCATAGCGTGTGGTGTAGCCCGATAGTTTAGAAGAAAGATGTCCAACTCTTTCCTCCAATCCTTTCCTTCGACGTGTGCAGTACGAATAGCTTTTTCCACGGTTCGGTTGAATCGTTCCACCATGGCATTAGCTTGTGGCCAATAGGGTGTGATCTTGCGGTGGTGAATGCCGTGGGAGGGAAAAAACTCTTCCATTTCCTTTGATACTAAGTTTGAACCGTTGTCCGAGGTGACTTGCTCAGGAAGGCCATGTGTAGCAAAGATCTTCTTCAAACGGCGAACAATGACCTCTGATGTCGTGGATCAGATAATTTCAACTTCCGGCCATCGCGAACATGCATCGAGACAAACTAAAGGCACTCCCCCGTCGGGAATGGTCCGCAGAGGTCAATGTGAATAGACTGCCAAGGCTGGGAAGGCATTGTCGAGGGATGAAGCGGTTCTGGTGCAGACAGTGGCATCACTGCTTAATTGGCATGGTAGACAAGTTTTGATAAGGGCTCCGATCTCCGTATCCATTCCTGGCCACCACACTTTTTGTCCCAACAGTTGTTTGGTGCGAACGATGCCCTGGTGACCTTCGTGAGCGAGCATGAGTGATTGGTGACGAAGTTGTCCGGGCATGACAATTGTCGTTCTCGCAGGAGAAGACCTTTGTTGTTGGTAGATAACTCATTTCGGACTTTGAAGAATTGTTGGAGATCAGGGTTGTTTGCATGGCCATTGGTCTTTCAGTAGACAGCGCTGAACTTGTTGTACATGTCAGGATCGTCTTGTGTAGATCTCAAGATTTGTTCCAATGTCATGGATTTGGGAACAGCGTTATCTGCGATAAAGTTGATATACTACTCAGCAACGTTGCGCTCACGATGAGGCTGGTTACAGATTGGTAGTCTGGAAAGGGCATCGGCTGGGTTGGTGTTGCCAGGCATGTGGAAAACCTTGAAACGGTACGGCTGTAACCGGAGGAACCATCGATCTATCCGCGGAGGCGGCTTTCCTTTCTGGCTGTAAATGGACTCTAGCGGTTTGTGGTCAGTGTAGAGCTTGAATTCAGTACCATAAAGATACAGATGGAACTTCTCGCAACCCCACACAACCGCTAAAGCCTCTTTTTCGGTCTTTTTCTACATCCGTCAGAGTCCTAGATGCATATGCGACAGGTCGTGCTCCGTTTCCACTGCATAAGGATCGATAAGATCGCAGCACCAAGACCAACGGGACTTGCGTCTACCCGGAGTTGAGTTTCTACCTCAGGATTATATTATAATGGGCCATCTCACATTCACTGGTCAAACTCTCCTTGAGACGTTCAAATGCAAGCTGCTGAGAGGTTCCCCAGGACCAATGGACTCCTTTTCTGGTTAACTGGCGAAGTGGTTCCGAGATAGTTGCAAAGTTTGGAATGAAGCGAGCACAATAATTGACGAGACCCAAGAAACTGCGCAACTCTCCAATATTCTGAGGAGCCCGAGCACCTTTGATACCTTCCACCTTCTTGTTGTCAGGGGCAAGGCCAGCAGCTGAGATCTTAAAGCCAAAGAAGACTAGCTCAGGAACGCTGAAGAGACATTTCTCTTTGTTGACGGTCAGGCCGTTTGCTTGAAGCCGTTGGAGGGTCTGCTCGAGGCTGTGGTCATGGGCAGCTTGGGTTTCGCCGAAGACAATTATATCATCCGAAATGTTGCGAACACCCAAGATTCCATCTGAGACGTGTTGTATGACGAACTGGTACATTTCCGAGGCTGAAGACAAGCCAAAAATCAAACGCTTGTATCGCTTTAACCCCTGGGGCGTTGAAAAGGTTGTCAGTCCTCGTGAATCAGGGTGGAGTTCAATTTGGTGGCATCCCCAACGTAGATCTAATTTGGAAAATACAGTTGCTCCATTCAGTGCTTGTACGGTCTCTTCTAATGTTGGGATAGGATGGCGCTCCCGGATGACTGCTTCATTGGCTCGCCGTCGCACGTCGCCATTTGCCTTGGGGACGGCTACCAGGGGCGACACCCACGGCGTAGGGCCTTCGACGGGTTCAATAATATCAAGGTCCTCGAGCTCTTGAAGCTTCTTCTCGACCAATTTACGTATGTGGAAGGAACTCGTCGGGGTGGTTGAGCAACTGGGGTTACATCTGGGTTCACATGGACTCTCAGCTGGTAGTTGACTAGCTTTCCCACACCGTTGAACACTGACTGATGCTTCGATAGCAGTTCATTGATTTCATTTCGCATCGAAACAGAGTTATAGTGGTTTCAGATGTTGGCCCAACTCGAAATAAGCCAGAGCAGTAGCTGTTGTTTTCCCGAGCAAGGAACCAGCGTTGCTGTTGAGGACGTGCCGCCTGGGAGTGTTTCCACGGTTGCATCAAATTTCCCAAGCACCGGAAGTGGTGTAACAGCCCTATAGGAAAATAACTTCACTGCAAAAAATAAAAATCTTGTCTAGATTTTTTTTCCTGTTTTAAGAAATTTTATCTTACATCAAGAAATTTTATCTTTTTTAAAGAAATTATTTCTTCCTATAGAATTTTTTTCTTACTCTAAAATCATCTATTCTTGTTTCAAGATTTTTTATCTTATCTAAAGAAAAAATATCTTAATCACAGAAAATGCAGACATAGTAATTATAAGCTTAACTCAACATATGACAGCCACAAGGTTAATAGACCTAATGTTAATAGAAAGATACAATGACTGACAACTAATTTACCAAAGTAAAAGCAAATCTCTTGTTTTGAGATTTTTTATCTTGATTTAAGAATAAAAATCTTGACAAGAGGAAAAATATACTTAGAGAAAATAGTTTTAACCAAACACTTAAAGTGCATCTGTTTGTTTCAAATGATTTAAAAACATATCTAAATGTACATTGGCTGGTAGTAATATGATTTTGAAATAAAGTCAACATTTCCTGTTTCAAGATATTTTTTCTAAAGGCAAAATATCTTGAAACAAGAAAGTTTTGGAATATATTAAAGATATTTTTTCTTAACACAAAAAAAATAATCTTAAAACAAGAAGTTTTGGAATGTCAAGATTTTTTACCTGAGTACAAGAAAAATTATCTTGGATCAAAAAAAGTTATAATCTTCTTCTATCTGATCTAAAGACTTGAAGCAAAAAAACTAAATCTTCCTAAAAAGAAAGATGCTGCAAAAAATAGACATTTTTGTTTTGGGATTCATGACTAACAATAATTTTTCTCAATTGCATTATCTCATCCCCAATTGTATTCACTTCTCCTAATAAAGCGCGCGCAAGAGAAACGAGGGTGTTTGGGGTGAATGCATGACCAGAGGCCTCAAAATTGGTGTGAAAAATTGGAAATAAGCAGGTTAAACTGTACACTTGTTATCAACATAAGCAATGTTTGGCCGAGTGGTGAATGTGAAAATTCATGGGAAGAACAATTGTGTCGGCGCCACAGACTGGGAACGAGCACCACACGCTAAGCATCATGGGATATCTGTCACCTCCATCTTGGCGAGTTTCTTTCTGGTGCTGTTGTTTTGATCGAAGAAAATAACTGAAATATCTGCTATCGAAGTTTCCTGCCTACTCTGTTGGAAGTTTTATTAACAATTTGCTATTTCTAAAAATGACTCTTCACTGCTTGTGTGGAATATTTGTCTTATCGTTTGTCAACGAGCAGCCAAACCATTTGAAGGTAAGTAATTCTGTTAATATTGATATAAGCTTATCTTTGGGCTTTAGTTAGATCAAAGAGGTTGTGGCAGTTGATCTTTCTTAACGTCTTGTCGACTGACAGAAGCTTGGATGTAGTAATTTTCGTTGCAGATACCCGGATTTTTCAATAGCCTTTGACCCTTTAGGTCAAACCTATTTTATTTATCAAGTTAGAACTTCAGACTGTTTAAACAGGCCAATCTCTCTTCTCTTTCTTCTAGATGGCAAAGTTATTCATCTTTTAAATGGGCTCAATAGTATTTTCAAACCAAAAGAGAAAACCTCCTCAAAACAAGCCAGGGCTGATGAAGTTTTTCATGTGATTGATGTAAGTTATTGTTTTTTTGGCATTGTTGGATTTGCCACTAATTTTATTCCATTAACTCTTTCCCTCGCAAATTAAACTATAAAAATGTGGAAATTGTGAATTTGGGGTCCAATTATTATTAGAAATATCTATCCTGCATTTTAAACTATTGTACAAGGCAAGGTACAAGGGGCAACTTGTAACTCTTTACCCCTAACCCTAAACTGGCCTTTCCTTTACTGAAAAATGATCTGGCATTGGGGGTGAATTTGAATTGTCAATGTAAGAATAGGGCTTATTCAGGTAAATTTTACTACTTTCTTAAATACTGTATACAGTATGTTCTCTTAATGTCAAAGCCAGGCTTGATTCTGTTCACGAGTGTGATGTAAATCTGCATAAGCCCTTTGAGGAATACCTTCTGATGAAAAGCAGTTCTAAATGTCTTAAATTGGACAAGATGGTATTTAGGTTTAACTTACCCTTTTTACAATGGGTATGAAAGTTCATGTAACTAGAAAATGCAGAAATGTCAGCATACATGTACTGTAAATACTGTTTTGCAAGTATGAATCAGTTGGGGAAAATATTAGTGGAATAATGCATTCAAGGAGATAATATAAGCTTTGGTCAAGTTATTTGTCTCTACTTTGTTTGTCTGTGTAGAAGATTATGGTGGTTTTGTAGCTTAAAATGTATATGTATAATGTACGTTAACATTTGTTTCCCTTATTTAGGATGGTGAACGTCTGGATGGATGGCAACAAAAACACCTCAGATTGGCACCTGGGCTTGTTGTGTCTAAGAATGGAGTTGTTCTTTTACTTTGAAAAGAGATCTTCATTACATTTAAATCTGGGGAAATGCTGAAAGCTGTGGTGGTGTTTATGTCTTGTTTCTACTTGCTAGATTTTGATTATCCAACATCTTGGATGATCCCATTATCAGTCTTACAAAAGCTTATTATTAATGATAATATTTTTCACCCAGAGAGCAAAGGTGATGTTGAAAGCTCTCCAAGATTTGGAATTCTATTGTAAGGCAGCTTTCCAGAACAATTAAGCACTGCAGATGATGACTTTTGACTTATAGTGTTTAAGGACTAAGCTATTTACAGTTGTTCTTTTTTATATGTTTTTATATGTGAGATTTTGGGCACTGATTATTAGTAATTCCTTCATACTGTAGATGAACTATTTTGATGTTTATAATAATTAATACATTAAAATTTACTTTTTAAGAAAAATTTTCTTGTTTGGAAGAAAACTAGAAAATATTGTCAAGAATTTTTTTTTAGTTTCTAGAAAATATTTCTTCAATTATTAAGAAAATTTATCTTACCAAGATAATTTTTCCTACAGAAGGGACCAAAAGTAAAATTTTCTTAATATATTGAGAACATTTTTCTTGACAAGATTATCTTGTTTTAAGAAATATTTCAAGAAAGTAATTCTTGATTTAAGAATATTTTAAGAAACAAATTCTTGATTTAAGAAATATTTTAAGAAAATAATTCTTGATATAAGAAATGTTTTAAGAAAATAGGACTTGTTTTAAGAAAAATTTCAAGAAAATAATTCTTGATTTAAGAAAAATTTTCTAAAGACAAAATCTTGTCTAGATAATTTTTCCTATAGAAGGGACAAGAAAATATTGCTTAATTTAAGAAATATTTTCTTGAAACAAGATTTTTTTTCTCAAAACAAGTTTTTTATTTTTTGCAGTGTTGGTTCGTGATTCTGTAAGCGTACTGTTGTGTGAGTTCAAAAGGTGGAAAGTTAGCCTAGTTTCTAGGCCCTTCGTTTCCGCTATGAGCTTGGCCGCGTAGTCGGTTTGGGTTCTTGGGAAGACTGGGGAGAGGCTGGAAACGAGAAGGCCTAGCAACATTCGCAAAAAGGTCCTGCTCAGAATCGTTTAGGTCCTTCGAGTGTTCCTGGGAACTAGTAAATATACCGTAAACAATACTAGTGACAGTATAAAAGCATAAGAATGTCTGCGAAGATTTTATCAAAGATCTTGGCGATCAAAAGAAGGGTATATGGAATATATTCCAATTGGAGCTCGGAATAAAAATTTAACTTTCTAACTTTCGACTTTTGGCGGTTGCAGAGGAAAGCTAGTGATAAGAAAGCTAGGCCAGTAAACCTTCGTCGATCCGATGTGAGTAAGCTTGTATTATTTTATGCAGATGGAATAGTAAGTGTCGGGAAACACTTAGGACGTCATAACATCACAATTCTTCCTCAATAAACAACTAAGCTGTAAAGTGAAGGTGTTACGAATGTTGCTAGGCCTTCCCCAGCGGGTCCGTTCGGATCACTTCCGAAACCTGTCAACCGAGGAAGGTCTAGAAACTAGGCTAGTGGAAAGTATCTTTATCGAGAACACTCACACTTGCACCGGAGTCGATAATCACTGGAATTTCCGTGCCGTGCCGTTGATCGTAATCGTTACCAAGGTTCGTTGGTCGTTGTTGGAGCGGTTGAGCGTAAAAACATATTCATCGTCGTCTGACAGTTCGTCGACATCTTGGTGTTGAGCCAGGTGAATAGTTGAAGGATCATCTGCGCGCTGTTGTTGCTTGGGGTTCGTGGAGCTCTTACAAACTCGGCCAAAGTGTCCGATTTCTCCACACTCGTTGCAAATTTTGTTGTTGGCTGGGCATGATGGATCTTTCGCTCAATGTCCGTCGCGACCGCAACAATAACATGAGTGATTGAGCTTTCGCCCGTTTGTCTAGTGCTGACGTTGTTTATACGCGTTGTCGTCAAGATGCTCGTGTCTTGCGCGCGAATCCGTCTGGATGGTATTAACAGAGTTACTGCCTACCTTGTTTTCGATTTTCTGCGCTTGGCGATCAGAAGCTTCCATGGCTCTTGCAACGCGAAGAATAACATCAAGAGTTAGGGTCTCTTCTCGCAGTAATCGGCGACGTGATCGCGGATCATTTCTTCTGACAAATCACCGTAATCGCAGGTTTGTACTAAGCGTTTTAATCGAGTGACGTACGCGTCCATGGTTTCTGAAGGATCTTGAAAGGCTTGTCTGAATGTGCGCCGCTCGAAAGGAATGTTCTTTTGTGGCTTGAAATAAGCGTTTAACTTCCCAAGAGCCGTATCGTAATCTTCTCCAGTCTCGGTCAAGGTTTCAAAAACTTCTTGTACTTCGGGCCCTGCCAAGTGAAGGAGAAGTGCTCTCTGGCGTTTCTTGTCAGTTATGTTAGACGCGACTAGGTAATACTCGAAGCTCTTCACCTACTTGGTCCAACGTTGGCTTAAAGTTGCACAGTCCGAACGGACAGGAAAAGGTGGTACTGCGGGAAGTTGTAAACTTGCCATGACCAGCAGGTTTTAGAATTCAAGATCCAACAAAATCGTTAAATCCTCGTCGCCAATATTATGTTTCTTTATTCATAAACTCAACACTTGTGCTCCATACTCCTACATCTTACTGCCTTTCTCCTTATCCATGTCACATGCACACATGAATGTCAAATTGGGACATCACATGCCAGTCACATGATACCCCTATACATAACTATAGTGTGATATCTATGGCTTGTCGATTGAAGTCAAACGTGGCGGACATGAACACCGCTGCCAAACGTTTGCGCATGTGTGAATTTGCTAGAGTAAACATTGCAAGAGAAGTGGGAACTAGCCGTGGCTACAACAACCAGACAGTGCATGAAGACTAAGTAAGACTCGACTATTCATCTGTGTTTCAAAAAAAGGGTAATGAAAATTACGAAGGGATCATTTCAGAATATGTTACATTAGCATATACCTCGCTGGTGAATAGTACTTTTCACGCAATCTGATTGGTTCCTCTAGCTCGGGATATCCTGCACTATTCACCTGCTGGCAAACAAAATGGCGGCCAGTTTTGCTTTGTTTGTCGAAGCAGGAGATTTTGCTGATAAACAGGATAATCCCCGAGCCATTTTACACGCGTGGACAAGCGTGATATGCGAACGAATTTCTGTGATCTGAATATTTATTTATTGGTATATATGTGTGGACGGACCATGCGCGGTTAAGATTGTGGGGCACTGGGGACAATATAGTTCTTGACAAAAAGATTTGAACTAACAACATAATTTATTCTTGACAAAAAGACTTGAGAAAGGAGTTTTTGGGAAACGTATATCACTTTTGAAAGAACAGAAAAAAATCAACGTCTACGTATAAAGCAAAACAACGTCTTGAGTAGAAGGAAACCCGTCAAACTGAAACTCAAAAGGAGGAGAAAGCAAGAGTGAAACTTGAAAACCGACGAAGAAATAAAGGCCGGCGAAACGGTTTTAGTTTACGGTAAAAATATAGAGCAGCCGCTCTCAGTAATCACGAACATTTAGTAGCAAAACTGTTCGAGTTTCCCACTTTCCTTGTGTATATCCTATCACTGTTAATTTTGTTTTCTGTTACTAACGTAGCTTGTCCATAATTTGGCATAAAAATCGGAAAAGGAGCATTTTTTCTTCTGTAAAACGTACAAATGCTGTTGAAATATTTATTAACATGTAGGTGAAAACAAATTCAGCACTTTGAATGTCATAAATGAATATCGCCATGGCAAGCTGCCAGGTTTGAAAAATGTTTTCAGATGCTGTAGCGACGTTTTTTTTGTAAAACATGGAAAGAAAGAAGTGTACAATATAACCCTAATATTTTGACAAAATTTTTCCGCCTGCCTCGGTAATCTGGTGGTTAACATACCGACTTGCACGGTAATATGGTCGAGTTCAAACCCTGGAAGCGACGTGCAATTTCCTTTATCTCAATATTTTTCACGAAATATCATCCTTAAATTTTTCTTTGTTCCTCGTTACCTTTTTCTTCAAAAAATAGATTTATTAAAACTGCAGTTTTTTTATTTCAAATATTCTACTAGAATTAAAACTATATTTTAATCAACATGCAGGAGTGGCTATTTCCAGTCCCCCAATTAAAAAGAGCGCAAGGGGAATATCAGGAGGTATTTACAAAAATTCATGCAACAGCGGGCGAGGGGTATTGCGTTCATGTATTTCTAGTGTAGTAGAATAACGAGAAAAGTCAACAAAATGACAAAATGATATAGAAGAGTGTCCATAGGTATATGTTTCTTTACAATTGTCTAGCCATTAATATATTCAAAAGTTGTAAAAACTGTTTTGTCGACAAATATCGAGTACGCCAAGTTACTAGAGGCCGTGTCTTGTATGAAAATACCGAAAAATATAAGAATGTTAAACTTGTTATTTCATTTATGAGGAATATGCTAAAACAATTATTCACCTCCCCGCTAATGTAGATATTCACTTCCCCGCTTCGCGGCTTGGCGAATATCCAGCTCTATTCAACACCACTTGTGAATAATCCCCGAGCCGGGCGTAGGGCCGAAGGCCCGGAGCCCGGTGAGGGTGCTAATCTCGACATGCGTGGAGTCCACTTTACACGCGTGTTCAAATGCGAATCAGTTTGAGCGATCTGAATATTTGTATATATATATATATATATATATATATATATACAAATATTCAGATCGCTCAAACATGCGCACTTCACGCTATCTGAATGTACTTCACCGATGCTGTCCCACATGCGGTTGTCACCGACGATCGCATGTGTATAAGTAATTGATGAAATTCATTCAGATTGTTCCAAGCTACACTGATGAGCTGTGGTACAGCGAAACACGTGTCTGTAGATTGAACTATATATATATATATATATATATATATATATATATATATATATATATATATATATATATATATATATATATGTGTGTGTGTGTGTGGACGGACCACGCGCGGTGAAGATTGTAGGGCACTGGAAACAATATAGTTCTTGACAAAAAAGATTTGAAGTAATATATTCTTGACAAAAAGACTTGAGAAAGGAGTTTTGGGTATACATTCATTTCAAAAGAACAGAAACAAATCAACGTCTTGACTAAAGGAAACCCGTCAAACCGAACCTCGAAAGAGGGAAAAAGATATAGAAAACCAACGATGATAAAGGCCGAAAAGTTTAAGCTACGGTAAAAATATAGAGCAGTCGCTCTCAGTAATCACGAACACTTAGTAGCAAAACTGTTCGAGTTTCCCTGTTTACATCTATGACTGTTAATTTTGTTTTATATTATGACATTTTGTGTGTCCTTGAAGTCCATTTTAAACGTATCATATCCATCATTGCATGTTTTTTCTTGCCGATACCCGTTGTATTTTTTACCTGTGGCTGCCATCTTATCTTCTTTTAAATAGTTTTCTTTTTGTAAAAATACTTAATATGACTTAGCGGTTGTTTATAATTTAGCATAAAAAATGGAAAAGGAACATTTTTTTAAAACGTACAAATGCTGTTGAAATATTTATTAAGGCCCATTGGCATTAACATGTATGTGAAAACATTTTCAGCAATTCAGATTTCGAAATGAAAAACTGTTTTTGTTATATTTGTTTAAATAAATTTAAAATATCATAAATGAATACCAGCCAGGCAGTTTGAGTAGTTTTCAAAATGCAAAGATTTTTAGATACCAAGCAATGGTCTTTGTAAACATGGAAAGAAATAACTGTGCAATATAACCTTAATGTTTTGATAAAATTTTGACGCCTGCTTCAGTAGTGTGGTGGTAACATCGTCGACTTGCACGCGAACGAGATCGTGTTCGACACCTGGGAGGCGACATGCAATTTTTTTCATCTCAATATATTTTACGAAATATCATCCTTAAATTTTTCTTTGTTTTTTGTTGCATTTTTCTTTAAAAAAATAGAGTTTTTGTTTTTTATTTCAAATATTCTACCAGAATTAAAACTATATTTTCATTCCGACAGGAGTAGCTATTTCCAGGCCACCAATAAAAAAAGAGCGCAAGGGGGGTTGCTGTAAAAGCGGGCGAGGGGTTATTGCATTTATGTATTTCTAGTATAAATGTTAAATATTGAGAAAGGAGCCATGCACAAATTACCTACTTTATCTTTTTTATATCTTTTTGTATAGTATGCTTATAATTTTAACTTTTGTGTCGGACTCTCGGACCAGTCCAAATATTTCAGTGTTTTCCCACTACGCAAAACGTTTGGCAGCGGTGTTGCGGACATGTAGGACTGAAGTGTACGTATAGTCTTAGTCATCTACGCGGCCTGATCTGGTTAAAAGGTCGCGCAGGAAGTGTCCGGGTATACTGCCGAAAGAGTCTGGCGAAATCTAACTCGAAACGTCAGTGTTTCGCTTATGTTTTGATAGTGACACCATTATTAGCGTTTTAGAATTGTTCTCTTTTTTTCAAAGAACGAAGTCTTACATGGGCTTCAAGACCAACTCTATTTAAAGTCAAAAGAACTGGATAGTTTGAACAGTAAAGTACAGAAAGGTGGCGAGGTGAGTACTCTTTTTTTTGCTCAAATTTTCACTTTGCTAAAACTGTACGATTGTTAAATGTCGTCATTTTCACGAGTTTGCGTCACCACTTAGTGGGATAATCATTTGTCTAAATCCTTTTTCAAGCGAGAAATATGCTGATATTTGCTCTAACATAAAAAAAAGTAAAAACGTTGCATGTAAGCTCCCTAGTTTCCATTCTCTATATCATTATTTCGCTCTAATTACTCGGGCTACTTAGATTTTGAAAGTAACTGGTTGACTTTTTAGTTTAACAGTGATCAGATGTGGCTGACAACTTTCTTGATCGTAAATATGTTCACCAGTGTGAAGTATGCACCACATTCAGTCTTCGATTCAGGCTCCGCGTACTTGCCAGTTGAATTATTGCTATATATTTTTTCACTCTATACGACTATACTATTTTCCCGCTCTATACTATTATTGATTGTACAGTTTTACCTACTCTATACATATATACTATTATTTGCTCTGTACGATTTTTCCTTTTTTCAGAATGCAAGAGTATACATGCGCGCAAGTTTTTAACCACTTGTCAGTTGTCATCCAGCTGGTGTCAGTATGCAGTACTAACCAATTAATTTCGTCTTTAGTCCTCAGAAGATAAAGATATGGATGTCTCAGAGCAACTTCAGATTTTAAGGTAACGACGCGTGATGCACGAATGCAAGCTTGTTTCCTGCCGTATTCTGTATAATTCTTGCTAGAATTTTTTAGATTTGTTTGTAATACCTTACCTTGTTTCATGCAGAGAGCTTGAATGTTTTTCTCACTAGAATGTTTTAAAACAGAAAGTCGGAATACAGTTTGCTGTAGCGAATTATGACTGTAGAGGACGATATGTAAAGTTGCATTAAGTTTATAAGTACTGTTTAATAAACGAGCAGCTATGTTTTATCAGGTGTAAAACTACGAGGGCGTAGCCCGAATTTGAGTATCGGTTTAAAAAAACGAGCCGCTAGAGACTGTTTGTGTCTTTATGATAATTTATTAATCATTTTTAAATATAACTAAGGTCAACACGTAGATTTCGTGTGGAATCTTATGCAGTTATATACTATAGAGCTTCGCACTGTAGATCTTACAAAGTCTTTCTATATCATTCAGAGAAACAACACGTAAATCAGGACAAGAAATATTGGAACAATTTACAGCAGACGTTCTTATAGGCGTATGCTATTAAGATTTAATGGGCATTGGCAATATAAATTAAGTTTGTCTAACGCGAGAGAACTCGTGAAATGGTAAAAGAAGACTTTTTTACAATTTTCCCTTATTTTTCTTCGTTTTTGAGATATTTCAATTTGTTTTATATGTAAATAAGATGGCCTCTGACGTCATTAGAGCGGGGTAGAACATTTTCGCACGCAGCAAACTCAGTTGTATCTCCAAGTTTGTTTAACAAAATCACTTAAAACTGGGCACATTGAAACTCTTCGTAACACTGAACATTTCGTGTTGAGCAATCATGAAGGTATTAAGTGATTTTGTTATATACCAAAGACTTTCGTTTGCCAAAGATGAAATCCTATTGGTCAAATCATGGTCACGTGTTGTTCAACAAACTCAATGTTTCTTTCTGCCGAGGGAAACATTGCACTGTTTCCCTCTGACGTCAACAACGAAGAAGGGAACAGTGCAATGTTTCCCTCTGACGTCAGCTTTAATCATGCGTTGTTCACGTGAATACACAATGATTAATGATTATTGCATCAGATCAAGAACTTTGGACTTTTCGGAACATTTTGAAAGCAAGAGCTGTTTCGAGCTTGTTTGCTACGAAATAGTCCATTTTCCAAAGGAAAAGAATATCTATACATATCTTCAAAGAAGGTCTGAAGAAAACCTGGATAAATTTAAAGCTGTTCTTTGTACTTATTGAGTCTGGTGTATTAATGTTTAGCTGAATTGAAATTACCAAGATAAAGTCAGTGTTTTGGTAAGTCTTTTTGCCTTTTGCAAGTTTCGAGTCAACTTGATATTTTTGTGTTTTAAAAGTCTTTGGTATATAACAAAACGCTTGTTGACTTTTGCCTCGAGAAACATCGAGTTTTACGGGTCCCTCAGGCTTCAATGTCACCCTCGGGCTAAAGCCCTCGGGTGACATTGAAGCCTTCGGGTCCGTAAAACTCGATGTTTCCCTCGGCGCCAGTCAACAAGTGCATATTGTAATGCACGAAAATGCTCTAGCCTGCTAATGACACCAGAGGCCATTTTATTTACATATCAAACAAATTAAAATATCTCAACAACAAAGAACAGAAAAATACGGGAAAGTTTTAAAAATTCTTCCTTTACGATTTTACAAGTCCTTTCAAATTAGACAAACTTAATTTATATTGCCAATGCCCTTTAAGAAACATTTGCATGCAGTCAACAAGTTGAAGATCTTTGTTTTCAGAGCCTTCTCTATGTTGGCGCGTGGGTAGGCTTAGTTTATATAATGCACTAAACAAATATTAAGTAACCATGCACTGTATAAATTTTATTAGAGCAACAAAACGTTAGAAACATATCAAGCTTTTATGGTTTTATGTTATCATGTTTCGCTTCATGTTTTGTGCGCTGGGCTTTAAATTTTACTCTTTGCCTTATACAAACCGCACGTCAGATTCGTCTGTGTTTTTCTTTATCTAAAACGGTTAACTAAGTCACAAGAGGCTAAACAAACCCGACAAGTAACGTACAAGGAAAATTAATGTCTACGCCTGGAGCGACAAGGCTCTTCTTCTATCTTCGAAGGCGACGGAACACGTTAAATTGCTTCAAAGTGGTACATGTATATGCTCACGCTTAGTTTACCAAACTCCCATTGAAAAAAAAAATCGCAAGTTGCCTAGAGGGGTGTTACACGCAGTCGCATTTTCCTCGAATATGTCATCGTCAAGTTGATCGATCCGCCCAACGTGTCCTCTTCCCAGAATTACTAATAATCAGTAATAAGTGTCCTATGTCCTTCAATTACCAATAATAGGTAAAGTAATTTTCTATATGCCACATGCGGGATGTTAAACTAAAAAGCATAATTATAACAAAAACAACAACAACAACAACAGTATAAGGGTTGTTGTGGTTGGGGTCTGAGAGGCCCTACTTTCTCACCGGGGGGTTGTGGTTAGGTTTAGGCCCACCGGGGTTGTGGTTAGGTTTAGGTTTAGAGGTGGGGGTCGGGGTTCGGGTTGGTGGTTGGGGGTTCTTCAAAATTCACGATTATTGTTAATTCTACCTCGGCCATTTCAGAATGAACGATAATCATGAATTCTAGATGAGAGGATCGGATATGCTGGTCCGCCATGTTGTTTGTTCCAGGGGCGTTTGGCCCTAGTTCCCAGTTCGCGCGTTATCCTGAAGTTCTCACACCTGATTGGTTAGCATTGAAAAAAATAGTGTTGCAAGTTGCATAAAGGGTGTTACACGTTCTGCAACTTGCAATCTATGTTGCAAGTTGTAGCAAAGAGTAGAAGCCGATCTAACTGTTCTTGCAACTTGCAACACAGCAAAAATAATTACGGTGTTACTCCGAGTGACCAACCATACCGGGCAAGTAGAGAAAACTCTACTGGGGGAAAACTACGGCTGGGATTCGAACCTGCCACCTTCGGTTTACTAGTCCGACGCTCTACCAACTGAGCTACAGGTCAGGTTGGGAGCTGAAGGTCGAATGAATAGTACTTGGGCAATTTGTTGTTTCGAAACAGACTAGTTTCTTCAATATCTAGACAACAGCCTTCATACTTGACAATTTCAAATGATTATTGCGAGACAGTGAACTCGGGTGGAGAATAATACTGATTAAGGTGTTATTCCGAGTGACGAACCATATCGGACAAGTAGAGAAAACTCTACTTGGTCCGGCTGGAATTCGAACCCGCGACCATTTGAAATTGCTACGGGGTGTTACACAGTACGATTTTTCTTGCAACCTGCAACATTCAGCCTATTTGTTGCAAGTTGCAAGAAAAATCGCATCGATCGTGTAACAGCAGCTTTAAAATGAGTAAGTGCATGCTCAAAATCGTGTACATGTATTTCCGGTTTGGATCTTTCCCCCCTTCTCACGCGCCAACCTTTGAACGCTCTGGGGACAAGAATGCACACGTATTGTTTCAGGACATTTTTAATAACTTTTTAATTCTTAAAATAGCGTTTTTAGTATGTTTGATATAATGCATGCAGCACTACTTTAGTCTACTGAAATGGCAGGTTTAATTCACGTTTTATTTAGCCAGGATTAATCAGGCAATTATTGCATGCTATATAGTATTTAAATTGTGTTGTTTTAGGGTTGACCTACTGAAGAAAAATTTAGAAATTGAACAACTTCAAGAAGTACTAAACCAAACCGATACTTTGCACACTGCTCTCTCTGATTCCACTACTACATCGAACTTGTCAGATACACCACACTTGAATGTTCCACCAGCTATATCGACCCTAGGTGATACTGCGAACCAGAAAGGAAAAGTTGCAAAACGCAGTGTGCATTTCGAACTAAAGCAATCGGACATCCCCAGAGATTCATTCAAGGATACTGCACTTTACAAGAGCGAAATAGAAGATCTGAAATTGAAACTGAAAACTGTAAGTCTTATATATTTTTGGAAGTGTACAAGGAGTTTTCGGTTTTTCAGATTCGCTTACTGTCTATACACATTTAGTGGAATAAAATTGCTAATTTGTTACAACCACTAGTTGGTGTATACTCTTCTAGATTGCAATCACTAAACGTGCTTGTAGCTATAATTACAATATCACAAAAGGATTTTCTATCATTCATTGATACGACTCTCCTTGCTCAACACACTCACGACCCAGTTGCATAAACGCTATCGTCCAGCTTAAGTTCTAACGCCCGACGTTGAACCTAGTCAAATTTATTGTTTTATTTAACTTAGGTCGGACGCTAAACGTTTATGCAACTGCACCCAGATTTCTTGCATGCTGAAAGGATAGATGTCTTATAGATGGTTAATTGCATAAGCACTCACACTTTCTATCTCCGACATTGACATTCCACCGATATAAGATATACTACCATCCAGCCGCGACCATTTCTACAGATATACAATTGCAACAATTCCTTATCATTTGGAATGAGTATTTTACATACGTCGCAGGTTTCGGACATACAGTATAAAACCAATAAATGCAAATAATGACGACATGTATAAATGAGACATAATTATATACAACTCACTATAAACCAACGATACTTGTGGTGAACTATAATCTTTTCAAGCTTTATTAACGAACGATGCGGCCACTAATTAAAGTAGCCCGAGTTAACGCCTAGCGGGCGTCTTGTTATATACATATAGAATAATACATGGATGTGCAGAAATATGAAATTTATTTCGAGTGTTAACCAGGATATCTCACGAGTGAGCGAAGCGAACGAGTAAGATATCTTGGTCAACATGAGAAATAAATTTCATATTTCCGCACATCCATGTATTGTTCTGTTTATTATATAATTTGTCCTATTGCCTTACAAAAATTGCATTAAACTATAATGCTGATTCAGCGATAATCGTCACATGTGAGATTATCATGAATAATCACACATGTGAGATTATCATTTTTATTAGTGGCGGAAAAATCAATCATTTTATATAATAAATAGGTTTATACTTTTTCGTGAAATCTAGAATTATTAACGATTCTTCGCTGGTTCTGTTTTTATTAGGCGACCCAGATTTGTGTGCAACAGGAAAATCACTTTTCGAACTTGGTGAAGGATTTGGAGCATAGGCTTTGTGAAGCAATCGCTGGGCGTGACGAACTTTTAACATTAAGGTAACTTGTTTAAGGACTTCACTCTTAAAAGGCTTTTGTTTTTGACTTATCGTACTTGGGGGAGGTTGTTTTCAGGGAATCTTATGACTGGAAAGAAAATTATGTGTTGTGTTGTGTTGTGTTGTGTTGTGTTGTGTTGTGTTGTGTTGTGTTGTGTTGTGTTGTGTTGTGTTGTGTTGTGTTGTGTTGTGTTGTGTTGTGTTTTAAAACGGCATGCAGCACTGATTAATTATCCTAGGCGACGTTCAGACTGAACGGGCACTAAATACACTGGTGTTCAGACACGTTCCCAAACCCTGGATGCTTTTGGTGCTTCGTGGCGCCAAAATATATTTTGTTGATGTGTTTCCACTGTTTATTCCTATTAAGAATGTATGTTGGCTCGTTTATGTATGTTGTTTTGGTTAAAAGTGCTAGGCACCATAAAAATCCTGTTCAGATTGGTGCTCGTGCCCAGCACGGTGCCTGGGTACTACCTCTCGAGGTAGTGCCGTGCCCGGTTTTTCGCTCGGGTAACAGCAGGGAACTTTGTCTGCGCATGCGTCGCGCGAGTTGTCGTGGGAGTCTGGGGACTTCAAAAACATAAACAAAGATGGCGGTAAATTTTTTCCCCCCACAACCCTTTTTCCCCCAAGAAAAAGGTGTATAGTTTGTAAAACGGCTTGTGAAAGGATACTGGAAACAGTCAGAAGCAGCCTCCCACAACGTGAAGAAATAGAAAGATATTTCAGTGAATCGTACGATATTAAATTGGGTGACAACGACTTGAGTACGTTGTGGTCAACATGCCGTGGCTTCAAATGCACGCAGTTTAATTGAGCTCAAAGCCCCATTTCTACAATTTTTACAACAAAAAGGTGTCGTTAAAATTTAAGAAAATCAACTAAAGACTGACAATCGGTAAAAATATTTTGAGGCAATATGGCAGATTTTGCAGAAATTGACAATATTTGCATGTCGCTGCCGCAATGAAATTAGTAGCGTAGGAATGTCAAACTTTATTGTAAGATCTAAGTGAGACAAAAAAACTGATTATATATTTCTATGTACGAACGGAATTATACATAAATTTAGCACAACATTGTGGCAGTTAAGAGGTCTTGCTCAACATAAGACAGAATCTGAGTACGTTTTAAAGACAGCATTAACTAGTAAACAAGTCGTTGGATTAAAGGAATGAATACATAATTTACTCATTTTCTACAATTTTCCCATTACGAAATACCTCTCAGATATCAAAAGCAATAATGGAATAAAAGGGAACCAGCATTTAATTTTGAGGCAGAAGGCAAATTTTCAGTTTATAGTCGATCAAACATTCGCTATCAATTTGACTCCAATGCGGCTTCTTCGTACCATCACTTCGTCCTCGATATTTATACACCTTCCTGGCTAAAATGTCTTCTTTCACCTATCAGAAGAACGTCAGTGTCTCCACTAATTGGACAACATAGTTTAAAACTCTGGTTGACCGACAGACTGTTAGTAAATCTTGAAGATATCTTGGTCGTCATACCTTCCCCAGTTTTCAAAATTTCGCCACAGACGATACGAAACACGATGAGCCCGCGATATTTTTAAACAGCGCACTCAGTCTGAACGCCGCCTTACTTAAGTAAACGTTGGCCTCTATATCGTTGTTTCAAAATATTTTTTTTTTGTTTCTGTTCGTAAAGGCGAATCTCTACGCATGTACAAAAAGGAATATGATTGCGCTGGCCATTTGTAAATAAAGTTTAGTCCGTTTAATAACTCTACAACGGAGTCTATTTTTCTATGAGATGATAGCATAAATTTACCACTAGAGTTTATAAAGTATGAACAAGAGATTAATCTGATACCGTTTGCCACAACATGTGTTGTATATATTTAATAAGCTCACTGATTGGTTTACCTATCAGCATTATTAGGTTCAATGCACGAGAAGAGCGACGTTTGAAACGGGGCTTAGCACTGAACCGCGGTAAAAACGAGTTCGGTATAGAAAATAAACGGTAAAATGCGGTTACGTTCACACGAATCCGTCATAATTTATCGACGCTTTGAAGGAGTTCACACGACTCCGGAAACTTCTGGTGTACATCCAGTATTTCAGAGCTGTGCACCGTTTAAATAGCCATGTCTCGTCAAAAGTAAATGGAATAATGTTATAATTGTTCAAACAGCAGCACAAGTTCTTAGAAGAAGCTTTCTGAAGTCGAGAAGATAAATAAAGTTTTCCATTGCTGAAAGATACGCCAGCCGTTTGGTTAGGAGCTGAAAATTTCGGAACTGGGTACTAATGCGGAGCGAAAAAAGTGCCGGATTTATGTTCACACGACACCGCCAAGGCACAGAATAAGGATCAACCAGAAGTCCAACTCTCTTTCGGCACCTTTGATGTAAGCGTCCTCGGGAAATGTCGGCCTCGCGATCCCGGCGCCATTTTGAAAGTAAGCGCACCCGGGAAATTAGCCCTCTCGTCCTTGCGACCCTCGGGCTCCTGTATTCAATTACTCTTGGCCTTGGTGTGACCTTTAATTAAATTTATATTGTTCTCTATATATATAAATAATATTTAGTTAAGTAAATAAGTAATTTACTTTAGAAAACGTTTCGTTGGAGATGAAATTCTTTGACCACGAGGTTATTAAAACTTCAGTACGCGGATACTACGGGTAAAAGTCGGTGGCAAAAAAGTCCTGTACTCACGAAGCGGGTTTTACATTTCTCGATTTTGCCGACACATTTGTTTATAGAAAAAGACAGCTTAAATTTTCGGAACTACGCATTGTTGAAATACATCGGGTACGTATGGTGTTAGAAATTTTATAAGCTTTCATTCGGTATATAGTTCAAATTTTAGCTGTAACTTTTTAAAATGTTCAAAATGTTCTCACCTTTGCTTGTAAAATAAGAATTATATAATGGGAAATGGACTCCTCACAAGTGTTATAGAATTTTGGATTTTGTTTTTAAATACTAAATGCACAGCCCTGAACAAGATATTAAACAAAGGGTACTGTCAAGTGCTATTCATGTCAGAACTTTTAATTTTCTCGCTGGGAAGTATTTTAAAATATGAAAAAAACCCATTATTTTGACGTGCACCGTCTGATATGGATGAATTTCTTAAGTTTGTTTTGCCTTTTGTTATTTTGGTGTTTGCTATAACCTCAGAAAGACTTCTGGCATAGACCTAAGATATTTCTTGAACAGAAGCTAATTCAAATATGAAAGGAGTGGAAAAGTTTGCAGATTTCTAGTTGAAGTTGAAAACGTTTTTGGTGCAAATTAGTGATCATACCTTTTGAATATATGAAAAAATATTAAAACTTTTATGGTCAATGGTCAGAACATTTTGAACATTTTAAAAAGTTACAGGTAACACTATGATTTGAACTATATACCGAATGAAAGCTTATAAAATTTCTGACAACATACGTACTCGATGTATTTCAACAATGCGTAGTTCCGAAATTTTTAGCCATCTTTCTCTATAAACAAGTGTGTCGGCATCATCGAGAAAATGTAAAACTCAGCTTCGTGAGTACAGGACTTTTTTCCACGGACTTTTACCCGTAGTATCCGCGTACTGAAGTTTTAATAACCTCGTGGTCAAAGAATTTCATCTCCAACGAAATGTTTTCTAAAGTAAATTACTTATTACTTAATAAATATTATTTATATATGTATAGATAACAATATAAAGTTAAATAAAAGGTCACAAGAAGGCCAAGAGTAATTGAATACAGGAGCCTGAGGGTCGTAAGGACGAGAGGGATAATTTTCCGAGGGCACTTACTTTCAAAATGGCCGACTGGCGCATGCGCATAAAAATAATGGGACACTTTTTTCCGCGAGTTGGACTTCTGGTTGATCCTTATTCTGTGGCCAAGGGTTCCGTTTTCATCTCGCTCCGTTTAGAAATCGTTTTCAAAATGCTCCAGTTAGCCGTGTGAACGCAACGGCGTTTTGTTTTTGTTTTTAGCGCCGTTTTCAACTTGCTCCGGACTCGTGTGAACGGGGTCTGAAACAATATATTTCCACTCATTTGATATGTAAAAATGACAAAAACTGGAAAGAAAACTAAATTCCTTTTAGCATGTAGTTTACATGTACATCACGAAATCTTGGCAATAGCAAGCGTAATTTTCAAATGTATTTTGTTTGCAGTTATAATTTTGTTTTAAAGTGCCTATGGAACGAAAATTAAGTTTGTCTTATTTGAAAGAACTCTTAAAATAAGAATGTAACATCTTTTACAAATTTTCGTTTCCTTGTTTCGTTTTTGAGATATTTCAGTTTGTCAGATATGCAAATTTGACTTATAAGATTACCATTAATAATTTCATTGTAACCACTTTGTAGCCGTTTTTGTTTTGTGTAGAACTTATTACTTCACGTAAATGTTTAATTTCTTCTGTCATTTGCCCACTCCATTATAATTTCAGCGCCATTGTTGCTTAACAGAACAACCTCTGACTCTAATGATCTTAAAAACTCCTGTGATATCCAAGGATTTGTGATAGAAACTTATAAATTTATGCTAACAATGGATAGCTAATGGTGTGAAAGCTAATAAGATGCATCGTGTATTTGCGATAGACAACGACAAGTTTTATATTAATTTTTGTTGTGCTGTATATTTATTTTAGACAACACGAGTCTGGCACACAACAACAGCTTATCCAGCAACTCCAGGCTGCATTGCTACAGACAAAGCAAATTTTGGAACTCAAAAGTGAGGTAAGCATAGAATCAGTAAAAGAAAAATACGTCAAAAACAGCTCTAGCACGCAGAACGTTTTCAAACGTCTTCTCGTAATCAAAAGTAAAACTCAATTATACGAATCAAGAGAAACTGCAATTAAAAAGCAAGGTATTTTTAAACAAAATTGAATATGTTAATGTTGAAAGGTTTTATTGGTTTTACGATATGAAATATGCTTGTCATTCTCAGTGGCGGATCGAAGGGAGGGCACTTTGCCTTTGTGCAAGTGCCAGGGGCCCCGCTCATGTTCTCTTTTA
The DNA here is from genome assembly GCA_964035015.1 of Corallium rubrum. Classification (NCBI taxonomy): domain Eukaryota; kingdom Metazoa; phylum Cnidaria; class Anthozoa; order Scleralcyonacea; family Coralliidae; genus Corallium; species Corallium rubrum. The sequence goes on from OZ035997.1 coordinate 90,886,242, forward strand.
TAAAGTGTGACTTTAGTTAATATAGACCATATATTCAAAAAAATATGAAAATTGTTTTAGGAACTTTCAGATTGCCATAGCCGGATGAAAAGCGACCAGGAGAAACTTACGCGAGCTCACACGGTGTTGGTAAAAGTACAGAGAGTGCTGAACGACGAAGAACCTAAAAGAGGGCGAACTAGCATGTTAACGGGAATCAATACAGATTATGAACAGCCATATGCAGGTGACTTATTGATCCAAGTTCTTTCAAATTGTTTGCGGGAGGATGATACCAAGATAAGCGAACTTGTGATAAAATGTCAGCAGGTGAGAAGTTGTGCTATATACTACTCGTTTATGACCATGCTAATCACCTTTTGTTTTCCGAAAAAGACGCTTTACTGATTTTAGTAGTACAGTGGGCAGTGCTACGCGTGGGCAATTCTAATGTGGTTTTAGCGGAGAGCCCTTTTTGTATCTGCGCAACGCGCAGATATATTGCTATCGTGTTGTGTGTGTGTGTGTGTGTGTGTGTGTGTGTGTGTGTGTGTGTGTGTGTGTGTGTTCCGGCGTGGGTTAACTTTTTGGTGTAATGAACGTGTTGTATGAACTAAGGAGCGAGACGAAGAACAACATTATTTTCGAAGAAAGTCAATTGCAATGCTGTATGATTGGAGTAGTATGATTCAGGGATACTTTAAAATGATTGCGTCTGACCGTACGCCAAGTGTTCGCATAATAATTCAATTTGATATTTGCGCTCATCTCAGTTCAAATAGATTTTTCTCCGTTGCTATTCTATACGATTTGTTCTAATTCACATATGTTGTACAGAATTTAACGCTCTATCTAATCGTACAAGTTTCCCAAATGGCACAAACCTACAGACGATTGATTTACTTTAAATATGACCGCGTTCGACCGTACGCCAAGTAAATAGTGTAATAATGCAATTCGATATTTGCGCTCATCTCAGTTCAAATATATTTTTCTCCGTTGCTATTCTAATACGGTTTGTTTTAATTCACATATGTTGTACAGAATTTAACGCTCTATCTAACCGTGCAAGTTTCCCAAATGGCACAAACCTACAGACGATTGATTTACTTTAAATATGACCGCGTTGGACCGTACGCCAAGTAAATAGCGTAATAATGCAATTTGATATTTGCGCTCATGTCAGTTCAAATAGCCTTTTCTCCGTTGTTATTCTATACCATGTTCTCTAATTCACATATGTTGTACAGAATTTAACGCTCTATCTAACCGTACAAGTTTCCCAAATGGCACAAACCTACAGACGATTGATTTACTTTAAATATGACCGCGTTCGACCATACGCCAAGTAAATAGCCGTATAATGCAATTTGATACTTGCGCTCATCTCAGTTCAACTGATATATTTTTCTCCGTTGCTATTCTATACGATTTGTTCTAATTCACATATGTTGTACAGAATTTAACGCTCTATCTAACCGTGCAAGTTTCCCAAATGGCACAAACCTTCAGACGATTGATTTACTTTAAATATGACCGCGTTTGACCGTAGGCCAAGTAAATAGCGTAAATAATGCAATTTGATATTTGCGCTCATGTCAGTTCAAATAGCCTTTTCTCCGTACCTACATACATGGCACAAACCTACAGACGATTCAGGGGTATTTAGATCCGCGGTAGCCGTATTATTGGCCATTTGGATATATCTTCCAGCAGTTAGCCGTTAAATTCTATATTTCCAACAAAGTTTTGCACAAAAACATTTCGGAGACAGGGGATATTGCTGATAAACTGGTTAAGTATTTTTAACGTGACTTATAGTAAACTTGTGAGTGTGATCTACCACAGTTTTTGTGAGTCATGATGAGTCATGATAAAAAATTATTAAGGTCAGAGAACGTGTACTTTCTCTTTAATTATCTTATAAGATATCGCTAAAATCTTATAAGATTTTTCTTAAGATCTTACAAGATTTTCCAAGATCACACAAGATCTTGACATGATTCTCACAGTGGTGGGTTTGCGCAGATACATGTACGCATAGCGGACCTTTTGTTTGTCTATTACACGCATGCGAACAGTAGACACTACGCAATACTGTAAGCTGTAAACTCCAGCAGTTGTGTAACTTCTGTTAACGAGGTTCAGATCACACTACCACTACCACTACCGCTACCGTAAATATAATTAAGCATCTCAAATATTGTTTTTACGTTCAGTAATGGTCGCAGGTCTCAAACCTAGTGCAAAAAGAAAGCGTTTTACGATACCAGGATTAAAACCAACTACGACTACAGAACGAAAAAACGAACATTACATCAGCTTAACCACATTTACGGTAGCGGTAGTGGAAGTGTGATCTGAACCTCGCTAATAACTCTGTTAGTACCATTTGCAACCTACCTTGCAACCGTGCCACAATTCACACGTGCGTTTACATTTTGAAATGCATTTATGCCTTACCTCTTACAGAAATTCGTGTCAACGAGTGATGCACGCATTGCCTGAGCTCGTTTACCGGGCGCGGCGACAAGTAAAGTGTGAATACAACAAATGACAACAATTTTGTTGTTTGGTATAACATACCCAATAGCCGTTTTATTAAATTGTACATTATAGATAAAATTAAATTGGTACATTATAGATAAAAATAACTTTTAAAATAAATTGTCAAATTTGAAGTTCCAACTTGTGCCCGGTAAAGGCGAGGGCCTAAACATGCCTAACTTGCATATCTAAATATCCATTTACATGCGCTTTGTACGTACGCAGGCATTTGTGACGCTGCATGCACATGCACATGCACATGACAAAGTTAATGTGGTAAGGCACGGGGATGAGGAGGGCAAGTGAGCAAGGGAAGAGCGTGTTAATTCTTTCGCCGCCAAAACTGGAAAGGTGTTCTGGGAACTCTCACTCTATTCCACCTCGCGCATGGCCGCGTTCTATTTTACATGGTTCAACTTTATTTTACAGTATATAATAGTTTTTGTTCGAGGTAAAACATAAAAATTCTATTGGTGCCCAAATATTCCCTTATTTTAGGGTTTTGGCTATTAGGCTATTGTTGTTCCTCTAAAATACATTTTTAAGATGTAAACGTACGTGTGAATTGTGGCATGGTGCAAGGCAGGCTGCAAATGGTATTGTTCTATACCAAAGACTTTCGTTTGCCAAAGATGAAATCCTATTGGTCAAATCATGGTCACGTGTTGTTCAACAAACTCAATGTTTCTTTCTGCCGAGGGAAACATTGCACTGTTTCCCTCTGACGTCAACAACGAAGAAGGAAACAGTGCAATGTTTCCCTCTGACGTCAGCTTTAATCATGCGTTGTTCACGTGAATACACAATGATTATTGCATGAGATCAAGAACTTTGGACTTTTCGGAACATTTTGAAAACAAGAGCTGTTTCGAGCTTGTTTGCTATGAAATAGTCCATTTTCCAAAGGGAAGAATATCTATACACATCTTGAAAGTAGGTCTGAAGAAAACCTGGATAATTTTAAAGCTGTTCTTTGTACTTGTTGAGTCTGGTGTGTTTGTTTAGTTGAATTGAAATTACGAAGACAAAGTCAAAGTGTTTTGGTAAGTCTTTTTGCCTTTTGCAAGTTTCGAGTCAACTTGGTATTTTGTATTTTAAAAGTCTTTGGTATATAACAAAACGCTTGTTGACTTTTGCCTCGAGAAACATCGAGTTTTACGGTCCCTCAGGCTTCAATGTCACCATCGGGCTAAAGCCCTCGGGTGACATTGAAGCCTTCGGGTCCGTAAAACTCGATATTTCCCTCGGCGCCAGTCAACAAGTGTATAGTATAGCTGTTAACTTTTTCGTATGTTTTTAGTTCCAGACGGGACTCGAACCGGAAGCTGTTGACATCGTAGTTGTTAACCATTCTATGTTAAAAGTTCAAATACATGTAATGGCAGTATATAGAGACGCGCTTGCATTGCATGTCTGTTTTTAACTCTTACTAATAAAAAATATAATTTACTGTTAGGTTAATGTAAATTTGCCTGTTATTGCGAATTAAACAACAACGTTTGACTCTAGCGTGGACTTTATTTTTATTTCAAGATGGAAAGACAACTGCAGGAACTAAAGGAGATTAGTGAAACTGAGAAAGTAAAGATAATTGATGACTACGAGAGCAAGTAAGTGAAATGTCTTGTTTGCATTAAGGTTAACAGAAATTTTATAAAAGTATTACTTTACTAATAAAATGTCCAATTGATACGCTGAATTAATAATAATAATAATAATAATAATAATAATAATAACAATAACAATAACAATAACGACAACGACCATAAGAATAACAATAACAATAACAATAACAATAACAATAACAATAACAATAACAATAACAATAACAATAACAATAACAATAACAATAACAATAACAATAACAATTATAATAATAATAATTTAAAACAATCTTCATTCACACACACACACACACACACACACACACACACACACACACACACACACACACACACACACATATATATATATATATATATATATATATATATATATATATATATATATATATATATATATATATATAAATTGTAGTTACACTTTTACATTTTAAAAAATAAATAGAAAAAAATTAATTAATTAAAAATTTAAGTTCAATGTTCGTGTTCGTATTCAGACTTCGATGTGATGATGCTCTCGAGCCTCTGATACATGAAATAGCCGACCTAAGTAGAGTAAATAAAAGGGAGCATCGCATCCAGGCTAGAGTAGTGCTGTATTCAGTTTTTCATTTCATGGCCAATAGTTCGGCTAACGGTTTGTACGCTATCGTTGTTTCTTTACTGAGTCCTCCTGTTGTTGCAAAAACCAAAGTTGTAAAGGAGGCATGCTCGATAATCATAACAACAATAATAATAATAATAATAATAATAATAATAATAATAATAATAATAATAATAATAATATTAATAATAGTACTAAATGATACTACTACTAATAATATTAATATTAATAATAATAAATTATAATAATAATAATAATAGTAATAATAATAATAATAATAATAATAATAATAATAATAATAATAAATTTTTCTGAGGAAAGAACTTGGCAAGATCTGTGGTTGCAAGTGTACAATTGTACAAACTACTGGTAGTGGTAGTGGTAGTGATAGTGATAGTGGTAGTGGTAGTGGTAGTGGTAGTGGTAGTGGTAGTGGTAGTGGTAGTGGTAGTAGTAGTAGTAGTAATAATAATAATAATAGAAAAAACATACCTCTCCATAAAAACATAATTTGACAAAACAATAAACTTCGATAAAACCCTCTCACTCTTGGACCTCGGAGAAGACCCGGTATTTGGGTATATATCAACACAGCGAAGTAATACCAAATGATAATAATAATAATAATAATAATAATAATAATGCGATGTAGACCAGCGTAAAATGCATACGACCAATGCTATTACGCGAACAGTTTGAAAGAGTTTGAAAGAGCAATAAAGGAAAAAATGTGATCATGCATAATAAACATGACCGAGGAACGGTGTGCTTAAGAAGGAAACCGAAGGGTTACTAATGGGTGCACAAGACCAAGCATTAAGGACTAACAGTATCGTATTGAACGTTGACAAAGAGGATATATCTGTATGTAGGACGTGTGAAGAAAAAAGTAGAAAATATCAGCCACATTGTTGAGTGCAAGAGTTAGCCTAGAATGAATATAAAATCTAGAGGCACGACCAAGTAGCAACCTTGGGTTGTCCATTGGAACTTGTGTAGTAACTTAAGGTTTCCTCAGTAGCCAGAAGATTATTTTTATTTAGTTTTTCCTATTCATATTATATGAAAAACCAAACAATATACGAGTAGAAGGTCGTTTCCAGCAGGTCAAGATTGACAACAGATGGGTTGTCTTTTACTGCTCACTGCTCTCGCGTGCCTTTACAGCTCACATAAACATTGAGTTCTTGCAATAATGCATGTCAAGCCTTCAAATATGTTTGCAAGTATCTTCACAAGAGACCCGACAAGGCAGCTTTCAACCTACACCAGATGAGGTTATTGTAACGATATTCTGACTTCCGGTCAGCGGCTGTTTACGTTTTAGGCTAGAGAGACACACCTTTGCATTTGGTCAGTCGGAGTGTATATATATATATATATATATATATATATATATGTAATATAATACGGTTTAGGTATTAATAATAAAGTTGACTTGACAAATAACTTTACATGGTGTCAGGAGTGGGGTCTCCTGTGGAAACTTCCAATGTTTTTTTTGTTTTTTTTAAACCATTGCCTATTAACCACGAGAATATTGGTTAAAATGACGGAAGCGAAACGTGTTATGGCGGACGGCCAAGCAACGAGTTCCGTGGTTCAGCCGACGTTTGTACAACCACTGAATTTACCATTGCCATCACAGTTGGAAGTGACTGGCAATATGGCCTCTAACTTGAAGACGTTTCAGCGTATGTGGAATAACTATGAGATCGCAGCTAGACTACGAACTGAGAGTAAAGAGCTTCGTACAGCAACGTTGCTGACCTGTATCGGCTCCGAAGCACTGGAAATTTTTGATGAACTCTCATTTGGTGATGAGAGCGAGAAAACCGACATTGATATTGTTTTGGCAAAATTCGAACAGTTTTGTGTTGGTGTTACGAATGAAATATATGAGAGGTTTAAATTTAACAAGAGAGATCAAGAGGAAGGTGAGTCGATGGATGCTTATGTTGCTGTGTTGCGAAACATGGCGAAGACGTGTAATTATACGCCATTAACCGACAGCTTAATTCGTGACAGAATCGTTATGGGAGTGCGCGATAATAGTGTAAGAAAGAAGCTATTACAAACCTCGAAGCTAACACTGCAGGAATGTATCGATGTTTGCAGAGCAAGTGAAACGGCGACGAAACAGGTTAAAGATATGCAACGTCGAGACGAAGACGTACATTTCGTGGGTAAGGCCACATCAAGCCGAGCGAGGGAACGTGGTAAGACCAGAGATTCGACTCAGTTCATTACTGACTGTAAATTATGTGAAAAAGACCATCGGAGAAGGAAGCAAGATTGCCCAGCTTGGAGAAAAAACTGTTCTAGATGTGAAGGACGAAATCATTTCGCTCGTAAGTGTAACAACAAAGAGTATAGGGAGGGGAGGGTCTTTGTGAAAGTGGTTGACCAAGATAGTTCTGATGATAGTTCAGATGACAATTATGTCCTTAAAGTAGATGCAAGTAAAAACACTACATCAGCTAAGAATGGGGAATATCCCAAGAGAATGTTTGCCAAGTTGTCCCTTAACAATGTGCCAGTAAAGTTTCAACTAGATTGTGGAGCGACTGTTAATATCCTTCCAGTTGACCAGTATCGAGAGATCTTTGGGGATCATGCTCTGGAGTCATTGGAACCAGCCAACACCATTCTTGTTATGTTTAACAAGGCAGAAATGAAACCATTGGGGAGAGCTACAGTTCCTACAACCAATCTCAAGAATGGCAAAGTATATCACATCGAATACCTGATTGTGAATGAAGGGCATAAACCACTCTTGGGCGCTGGAACAGTTCAAGAGTTAAATCTGGTTATTGTGAACAGGGACAACATTATGGCATTGGAGTCCTCACCAACTATAGTCTCAGAATTTTGTGATGTCTTCCAGGGAGAGGGACATTTTTCAGAGACACTACACTTAGAAGTTGATGAAACAGTACCAGCAGTTAAAATTCCAGTGCGAAAGATTCCCATCGCAGTTTGTCCTCAGGTACATGTAGAAGCTGAACTCCAAAGATTATTGGCCTTAGGAATAATTACACCAGTGCAAGTTACCACCAATTGGATCTCAGCCATGGTTGCTGTTCGAAAGGAAATGGGCAAATACGTCTGTGCATTGATCCAAAGCCACTCAATAAAGCTCTGAAAAGAAATCATCACCCCCTGCCAACGATTGAAGACCTTTTGCCTAAGTTGTCGAAAGCCAAAGTCTTTACAGTGGTGGATGCCAAAATGGTTTTTGGCATGTGGAGCTTGACAGAGAAAGCAGTTTCCTTACAACCTTTGGTACCCCTTGGGGCCGATTTCGTTGGACACGGATGCCATTCGGGCTGTCCCCTGCACCAGACGAATTCCAGCGACGATTGGAAAATGCCTTGCAAGGTTTGGACGGCGTGGAGCTAATTTGTTATGATTGCTTAATTTATGGTGTAGGTGAGACACAAGCAGAGGCAGTCGCTGATCACGATAAGAAGCTGAGGGCCCTGTTCGAGAGATGTCGAGAAAGAGGGATTAAGCTCAATAAAGATAAAATCAAGCTCCGCCTTCCACAAGTCAAGTTTTATGGGCCATCTGATTACACCAGAAGGTTTGAAACCCGACCCTGCCAAGGTAGCAGCTATTAAAGATATGCCAGCACCAACCACCAAGCAAGATGTTCGGAGATTCTTGGGTGCAGTCAACTACTTGCAGAAGTATGCACCAAACGTCTCTGAGGTCACAGCACCTCTTCGCCAATTACTGAAGGAGAATCATGAGTTTCAGTGGGACGAACAGGTACAAGGCAAGTGTTTCCAACAAGTTAAGGAGATTCTCTCGCAACCACCACTTCTGAAGTATTTCAACTCAGCGGAACAAGTCGAGCTCCAATGTGATGCATCACAACAAGGCTTGGGGGCCTGTTTAATGCAAGCAGGCCAGCCAGTGGCTTATGCATCTCGTGCCCTAACCCAAACGGAGGAAAATTATGCGCAAATCGAAAAAGAGATGCTAGCCATCGTCTTTGGAGTGGAGCGTTTTGAGCAGTATGTGTATGGCAGACGTGTTAAGGTGGAGACAGACCACAAACCCTTGGGGACCTTATATTTAAGAAGAGTCTTCCTAATGCCCCAAAGAGGCTTCAGAGAATGTTACTACGGCTACAGAAGTTTGATAAGGATATCCACTACAAACAAGGGAAGCTGATGTCTGGCAGATACACTGAGTCGTGCCTATCCTCCCAAAAACCAAGCTGGACAGCAGACCAAGAGGCCGTACTCTGGAATGAGGCAGCGAGAGACACTCAAAGCATTGACATGCTCCAGTGTCTGTCTATTTCAGAGAAATCATTAGCACTGATTCGCCAAGCCATGGAGAGTGATGAGACCATGCAGGCACTAGAAGCTATGGTTAAAGTGGGTTGGCCAACAAAGAGTACCTCGGTTGCCACGAGCCTCAAGCACTATTTTACATTCAGAGAGGAGCTTTCTACACAAGAAGAACTAGTGTTTAAGGGTGAAGGCCTAGTTATTCCACAAAGGGCAAGAGAAGCAATGATGCACAGAGTTCATTCAAGTCACATTGGCATCCAAGGGTATTTACGGCGGGCTAGGGAAACCATCTATTGGCCAGGAATGAACAAGGATCTCCAAGAGTACATTTCCAAGTGTCCAATTTGTTTGGAGTATCCCACTGAACAACTCCAAGGACCTCTAATTTGCCCAGAGCTTCCTTCCAGGCCCTGGGAAAGGATCGCCAGCGACCTTTTTGAGCTCAATGGGAAGGACTATGTGATAACTGTGGATTACTATTTCAGTTTTTTCGAGGTAAATTTGCTGCGCAAGAAAACAGCCTCAGCAGTGATTGGCAAGCTCAAGCCCCACCTGGCTCGTCATGGTATTCCAGACCAGTTCATGTCTGATAATGGGCCACCTTTTAATTCCCAGCAATTTGAAGGCTTTGCACAAGAGTAAGGGTTAAACAATACTCTCCCGGATACCCGCAATCGAACGGAAAGGTTGAAAATGCAGTCAAGATAGCAAAAAAATTGTTATGCAATGCAGCTAAGTCAGGACGAGATGCTAACCTGGCATTATTAGAATGGCGCAACACTCCAAGTGAAAGTCTTTTTTCGACCAAAGAATCTTTGGTCGAAGGACCCGTACACTCCCACCAATGTCAAACAACCTGTTGAAACCGAAGTTGCCTAAGGATGTAGGTCGTCAGCTGAAGAACCAGAAATCTCAGCAAAGTAAATATTACAACCGGAAAACAAGGGAACTAAGTGAACTGTCTGTTGGAGATAAAGTGAGAGTTACCAAGAAACACCAAGGTTGGGTTAGAGCGGAAGTGCAAGAGAAACTGGGAATTCGCTCCTGCCAAGTACGCACTGCCGATGGACGGGTATATAGGCGTAATCGGAGACACTTGAAATTGTCAAAGGAACCTGCGAGCCAACGAGATGCAGAAGAGTTTCCTGATCCCACCCAGGATATGCCCGGGCCCAGTAATGAATTACCGAGTGAGGAACTGCAGGAGAATATGTTAGACCATCCAGCCAACAGAACCGCCAAACCCGAATATCACGACTGTGCCACCACAAGAGGCTGAACCAGATTTAGTCACAGTACCAATTCCACCTACTGCAACAACCACGGGGGTGAGCAGATCCCAAGGGAGCACACAGCTTACCTTGCTTGGGACCACAAGGGAAAACCCAGCCTGCTAGATCAAGTAGGGGTCGTGTGATTAAAATACCCGTTAAATTTAAGGACTATGTTACCACAGTTGTAACTAAATTCAAGGATTACGTTACTGAATAGAACTGAGTCGAACATGTGTAGGGAGTTCGGCATTATTAATAACATAGTACAGTACATTTGGAACATTTGTTACATTGTTTATAATAGCTTTTTTGTTAAGAAATTTTTTAAAAAAAGGAGGGTGTAACGATATTATTTTGTAATAACTTTAGGGTAAGGAGGATGTAACGATATTCTGACTTCCGGTCAGCGGCAGTGTTGAGCCACCCATATATATATATATAAGTTGTTTACGTTTTAGGCTAGAGAGACACACCTTTGCATTTGGTCAGTCGGAGTCTATATATATATATAATATATATATATATATATATATATATATATAATACGGTTTAGGTATTGTTTGACTTGACAAATAACTTTACAGTTATAACTCAATACGAGACAGGACGCTACATCAGCAGTATGAGGCAACTTGGAGGATTTGGGGGTTTTTTTCATTTATGAGAGGCACTAGGCTGCTGGAGACTTGGTTTCCACCTGGAAGATGGACAAAAGGTCTACTTCAATCCTCAAATATTTTGGCAAGTTGCATATGCCCCACTCAGAGAAGCAACTTTGATTTCTTTTATCAAGCTTTCATGCGGGGATTGCCCATATACTACACCTGGAAGTCTCTACGACAAGAGGCAGAGACGCAAGCAAGGGAAACCTGTTTACGGCCGCGCTGGAGTCTAATCTCCGGACTCACTTAGAAGAGTATGGAGTCCACCCTAATCAGTTTGAGTGATTTATACGTATGCTCCTCCGTGAGATCAGAGATCCTCGATCTTTTGAGAAACTCCGCAGCATCAACGGAGCAGCTTAGCCAACTTATCAGTAAGGCGTGTCAGGCTAGATGATGGGTATGCATGCTAGAAGATGATGCACTCGTGCACACTCAGGCTACGTTTACATGGTACCGGACGAAGTCGAGACCGGTCTCGAATTCATCCTATTTCGCCGTGTAAGCAGGCGGAACCGTACTAGTCCGAGAACAGTTCCGAATTTAAGTCGAGACCGGTCCCGAATTCCTCCGGTAACCCGTGTAAACGGAGTCTTAGTCTCCTATCTCTCTTTCAGGCTCCACAGTCTCTTTGTTATTACGCTCCAAACTTATAATCTCGATCTCCTCCCTATTGGTGCCACTGTGTCATATTAAAAAAAAGAGAGAGCCTTATTGCATGCCGAGGATATCTTCAACCGACATTCTATCGAATTCAACGATGAGATCTTTATTGCGGCTCTAATCTACAGTCGCTTGAAGAAGTGTGTTCTTTTTCTCAGCGGCACAGAACCCGACAAATATGGACGCAGGCCATTCCTGAAAAGATCTTGAGGGAAACCAGCCACAGCATTTTTGAGCTCTGACACTATGTCGGAGAGAATAAGCCTAAACTTACTTCTGACAAGATGAGAGCCTACACTGCAATCTCGGACTGCGTAAGGATTGGAAGAGGGGACCTTTTTTTCTCCGATGCTTCTTGGGGTACCGGGAAGACATTTGTCCTTGATAGTGTTTGTCACCAACAGTCTAGAGGTCCACCAGACAAGGCGTATAATACTATAAAAGCAGATTAACCACATGATCGTAAGATGTCAATCAATACAGAACACGAGAATGACTGGCAAGATAAATCTCTGCATGGACAATTGATCAAATTGGTAATTTTTTAGGTCGATTTTATATTAAAATATAATTCGTTTGAGAAGCTACATGGACTCTGGCAGGTGACGTCAAAGTCGCCATGTTGGGTGGCAACTTCAGAGTACCGACGTTTAGTGGACTAAACAATGAATGGTAATCCTTTTGTTTATATGGATTTGCCACCCAGCTTGGGAATAAGTGCAAAAGTTCAACTATCCATCCAACAATCGTCAGTGTCCGTCCTCCGATGGGTAAAAATACAGCCAAACTGGTTAAAAAACTTGGCTTTGTCTCGTATTTTCATCCTGTTTGAGTGTGTTTAGACATCGGAGGAAGAACACTGAATTGTGTTGTATATATTACATAAAGTGCATTAATTATGAAATAATTTATGAAATGGGACTTAGGATGTAGAATTAGAATATTTTGAATTTTTAGCTATGTTTAAATCTAAGAACTTCAACCTACAATTTGAATTTGAATCGCGTTGAGCGTTTCAGGTTTCCAAAAGCTTTAAACGTAAGGAATGTCCCGTATACATGAAACACTGGTCAATTTCAAGTTGTACCGAGCATACCTTGAAACTGATGTATACGTTCTGGCAGTAGTTTTCAGTTCTCAGCTTTGAAATGGCAGCTTCAGTGCAGTTCTTATCTTGGATAAGACTATAACTCTTGTGACAAAAAGGCTCTTTGCATTTTGTATAATATAGAGAGCAACAAACGCGTATATATATAGCATAATAATATATTCAGAGCATTGATCAGAAAACTTTGATTCATATTTTTAGAGTTACCCGCCTTGAAACAGATCATACAAAGTCTCTTGATATTGCCGCAAATAGAACCTTGACTGAACGAAATCGTATCGCTGAATTGCTGCGAGAAATAGACGAGAACAGGTAAGCTAGTAATTTGATGACTTCAGTAATTCCAGTTTACGTGATACCAAACAAAACGACAAAAAAATTGTAATCATAAATGTATATAGTCACAGTGCATTAAATAGATTATGTGCAGTTTGTCTATTTAGAAAAAGAGATTTTTTTCCGTTTCATCAAAGTCAATCGAAATGTATGGTCTATAGAAACTCGGCAAACTTCAAAGCGTTTGTAATGAGCGTTTTATGTTGAGGCTGTCCTCAACTATATATGTATGTGACTTTATGTAGAACTGTAAAAATCCAAGTTTTCTAGCTTTTTACGACAATAGAATGGGAAGCTTGTAATACTAAATGATGTCGTTGTCCATGCACTTTTACATCCAGGCAAAAGTACGACAAAACTATCAGCGACCAGGAAAAAATGATTGCCTCCCTTGAAAAGAAAATCAAGGCTTGTGACTTAGAGTTAGAGGAAAAGTTGAACGCCCATGAAATTCAAGTAAGTATATATTTCCCTCTTTTACGTTCTTGAGAAGGTCTTGAATATACCAGAATTGCGCCTTTAGACCTTAAGTTATATTTACACTGTAATAGAAAAAACTCATGTTCATGAACGAGTCAACGACTTGCCATTTGTCGATCATAGAGTCGTATAAGCCATTCCGTCATAATTGCTGGACATTATGATCTGTCATGTCTTAACGCAAAGTTGAGTGATTTTGCTGCTGATCTGAAAAGGGTTGTTTTTATCAATGTATATAGTAGTACATCTACTGTCCAGCACAAATCAATAAATCATGCGTGTTCAATACTGTGGATTCCATATACGAATGGTATATTATGCAGATTGACGAGTCGTTAGTTCATGCGAATCATACAACCACCCATACGACTTGTAAATTCACTATATATATATATACTATGTCACTATACTGTCGAGTACATACGAATGGTATAATTATGCTTATTATATAGCTACTCACTATATATGAGCTGCATGTTCTGCAATCTCATTGGTTCTGCTGCTAGCAAGCTATCAGCTCATATACCAATAGTAATTTAACCAAATGTACCAATTTAACAGCAAAATGCTATTTAAAGACCGTAAACAACAGTGTAGTTTTTCCGAACGTTTTTGGCTTTTTGATAACTTTTTAAATACTAAATTTTTACATGTCAATAGTAGAGAACCACTGACTAACCTTTTCACTTTCCTGAGATGTTTAAGTTGTTGTGTGCAATGTTTCCAACGCTTTTTTAAACTCTAAGAGCTCTCAAACACATTTTCGGGACTGCTTTGAACGCCAAGTCAGTTTACTCTCAAGGGAAAACCTTGCTACGCGGAAGTTCTTTTTTTTCTCAAGCGAGTCATTTCCGTTATAAATTAACAGTTTTATTGTATCTGATGGCATGCGAGTAGATACTATGTCGGCATACAACGTTTTCCGATGATGGTTATCAACAGTAGAATATTCTTTGGAACCAATCAAATTTCAGAAGGTTTTTTGGATCACATCCCGAGTCAGTCCAATCAGTCTAATGCAGTAGATACATGTACAACCAAGCGTGCCTATTATTTTTAATAAATGTTTTCGCTATATAAAAAAAAACAATTGTACCATTCGCTCTCGTCGTATATGACTAATAGCCACTCGTTGGCTATCAACCCATATACGATTCGAGTTCATGGTATACTTGTTTATATATATTCACGAGTCGTTAATTCGACTTGTAAATTCATAGATTCTACGTCACTATAGCATGCATTTGAATAAATTAACATCAAGCTGTGCTCATGCATGTTCAATAACGCACCACAAACACTAGCGACTTGTACGAGTCGTTTCATTCCTATTGATCGTACAATTTACGATTTGTTAATGGTTTATAAATAATATAACTAGGTTTGAGCCAAAATCACTATTAACTTGAAAATTCCCTCAATTAAATGAAAAGCTGAGATTGGTTTATTAGTTATTGCCAAAGATATTTTCTTATATTTGTTCTTGTGGCTAATTTTTTCGCATCTCAATTTGTTATTGTTATTTTTATCTGATTGGCTAATTTTTGATCACATGATTATCTTTCTTATATAAGCTCATTGTTTGTTTACGTTTCTCTCTGACGAAGGGCCTTCGCCGGAAACATTAGACTACTACACGGTCTCTCTGACGAAGGGCCTTCGCCCGAAACGTTAGATATTGTCTCTGTTTCTGCAGTATATCTAACCCTACTATATTTCGATTGTTATTCTTGTGTCAACTTTTTCATTCAATTTCAGCATTCTAAAGACGTTGTTCTTTTGGAGGAAATGCAAAAGAGGGTGGCAGTTTTACAGAAGGACAAGGAAGAGTTGCTGAAAGACATGTTGTTGAAAGCTACATCAGAAACAACCACCGTGGAAAGAATATCTTCCCTCGAAAACCAATTGAACGACGCAGTTCGACAATTGAGAACTGCAGAACAAGATAACCAAGAGAATGAAAAGATTCAGCTTGATAATATTTCGCAATTAAAACAAGCGCTTGAAGCTAGAAACAACGAAACACAGCGCATGATTACAGAACACAGGGAAGAACTCGAGTCTAAGACAAACGAACGTGTAACCCTTGAAAAGAAAGAAGTTAGTCAAAAGTATAAGATACTAGAGGATAACCACAGCGAAAGTATTGAGCAAATTTCCTTACTGAAAGAAGAGCTAAGACAAAAGACCGAAGAAGTTCTAAAATTTATGGAAGAATCTAGAGCGTTAAAAGATGAAGTAGAACAATTAGAAAAACAAACAACTGCTATTCTTGAGGAGAAAAACAATTTATCAGCGCAGTGCGAAAGCATGAGCGAACGAATTGTACATTTACAAGAAGAAAAGTCTACTCTTTCTAGCATGATTCGAGATAATGTACAAGATTTGAGTCGCGCAAAAGACATGATTGACAACTTACAGGTAAAACTCGACGACCGGGAGAAGAACCTGGAAGTTTATAACAAACAGGATGCTGACTTGGCGGAGCTCTTGTTGAAGAAACACCTGGTTGGAGAGTCCCTGCTTCAAGAACGACAACAAATTGTCGGAGTTTTAGAGGAAAAGATGCGCGAGAACGATGAACTCAGAGAGATTCGGGACGCTCTTGCTCACAAACTGGAGTCAAAGATTCATATTTTGAGTGAAGTTGAGTCGACTTGTCGATCACTGGAAACGAAGTTGGACGTTCGAAGCAATGAACTTGATGTTATCATGGAAGATCGTAATAAAGCGCTAAATGATTTAAAAACTAGGGAAGGGGAACTGGTTAAAATCAAGGAAGAGAGGGATTCTCTTGTCATTTTAATGAATGGCAAGCAAAGCGAAAAAGAACGAGAGGTAAACAAGCTGATATCTCGTTTGAAAGGTAAGCTGATCGTAACACCATAGATGATGGAAGGGGAACTGGATAGGAAACGTACGGAACCGGAAACGATATTTGCACAACTTGCTATTGTAATTATACACTTATAAGCGGCTAATGCACCTAACGGGTGGTCCCACATGGCTAAAATCAGACACTGCTGAACTTAAGTGATATTACACTATTGTTTAATTTCAGCAATAGCTAGGCTGAGACCACCCGTTAGTGCATTATTAGCTGCTTATAAGTGTATTATTACCATAGCAAGTTATGCAAACATCGTTTCCGGTTTCGTAACATCGTTTTACGTTTCCTACCAGTTCCCCTCCCATTATCTATGGCTGATCGTAACACAGTAGAAGTTACTACCACGGTGATATTCTATGAACAAGTGGAACTCTATATGAATAACGCTATATTTTACGTCGGTTTGACAGTCACTATACCACAGTATAGCCTGCGTAGCAAGCGTTTCTTAGTATAGTTGGGTCTCGAAGCGCATGCTACGCAGGCTAATACCGCGGAGACTGAAACTGCTCGCAAATGTTGCCCAGTTAAATGTAGAACGAAAAGGTTGACTACTTGACTCTCGGTCAAAACTTGAATCCGCTATGGTCAACAGTTTCAACCGCTCGGGCACTCTTGCTACGTTCAAGAACGCGCCGCTGGTGAATACTACATGAATGCGGGTCCCGTTAAGTCAAAAAAGCGACTGCAACATAGTGAGCCAAAAAGATGTATTTTTATAGGAGTGACATAACCAAGTGAAATAACTTTGAACGCCTGATTATGATTGTAACATTACAGCGTGAAAGACTAAAATCAACCTCCAGGGTGGGTGATTTCTTTTACCAGGCACTGGCCATATGAATTTTTCTAAATACAACAGTACAACATTGCTTCAGCTGATCATACCACGTAAATCTTAAGCCATGTTTTCCCATTAGTTTTAGCCTTCATTTTCTCTTGTAGAAACGGCTTTGGACTCGAAGTTACGAATCAGTCTTCATTTTAAAATTTTGTTGAAATTTTATTTTATTTTTTAAATTTTTGTATATAACATTAACGAACGCCTTTGATTCAATATACTATCGTGGTGATTATATTAATAGTAAAAGTATAGTTAACTTAACCACTGTCATGTGATGTTTAGGATCGCAGCACGACTTGGCTTTAACGAAAAAAGTATTGGAAGCGAAAAGAGAGGCAAATGGGAAAAGTAAGATTCTTTTGTTTATTCTGATTAACTTAATTGTCGTTCTATAACCTACTATTAATTCAAGCGTAAACCTTTATGCAACTGCATATAGATCGTTTTCATCTGGGGTCGCGGCGGCCATAATTGGTGTGCCGAACCAATAAAATGGCGATCACATTGGTGTACCATCTTTATACTATGGGAATTTAGCTCTGCTCTTATATTCAAACATTTTGTATTGTTTCACCATCCCAATGGGGCCACCGATTACGTGAGTGAAAGCGATCCATATTGTGGCGAGTAAAGATCAATCAACGGTTACGATCGAGGGTCTTCAAATGAATGAACACAACACTGATTAGCCATTTTATAATTTTTTATTAAAATTGAAACTGAGAAAGAAACTGAGAAAGAAAAAAGTTCAAGAGTTTCAATCAAAACGTCATTAATATGCGATAAAGAATCTAATACTAATTAATTAATTAATTAATTAATTAATTAATTAATTAATTGAATCAAGGATTTAACGCAATTCAAATAAAATGTGAATGTCATGAGATAACTATTTGAACAGTGTGATATTCAAAAGGATGTTGGTAACTACTTACCACATGCACTGTTTATCGCATACTTTACTCTTAAAATATCATTCAATAATTCATGAGAAAAGGCAGAAGAAATTAGTCCTAATTAGTATGCTGTAAATCGGATACAACATCGTCTTAGTTGCCTGATGAACGTCTCCCTCGATTTATACTCAGCTAAAATGGCTCGAATCTCCAAAATAATCGGTAAACAACTAAACAATATGGTTATTTAGATGCATGCGTATTTTAAGCAAGATACATACAGTATATATTCCGCGGCCGAACCGTATGGAATTTACAACGGCTCGTTTCCAGCTCGCTTTGTGAAGCTCATATAGACCTGTAATCGTGGGTGGCTTTAACATCGCTTGTGAAGCATTAACATCTATTCCGGGCCCACTCATGTCTCGTCGTGGTCCGTTGAGCATTGATTGACAATTACTAGAGATATATCTATGTGTATATAAAATCAACGCGTACATCTTAGTTGTGATCCGTGGTCTGAACTGCACGTGTCGTATGGCGGCTGCCTGGAGGGCCTTTGATATTCCTCGACATGCACGGCCACTGCGTCCTTCGCAATTCAGCCGCTGACTGCAAGTAAGGATGATTAGCCACCCAGTCCTTCCTTCTCTCCTTCCTATTTAGAGTGTCTACTGGTGTGTTCATGATTAACTAAAATGATTTTCATGACATTACTTAATTTTTCTTAATAGGCAAATTTCAGGGTATTGCGCGCGCATCATTCTGCAAGGGAATTGACGGACTCTTGGCAGGATCCCCACAAAGTAAGCAATGGCAAACAGACTTGCTAGCGAGCCTACAACAGCAGAATAACAGTATTAAACATCCAGAAACTGTATCTATACTTTGTTTATTTTAAACAGTATGTTTACTTTCAGTAGAGTTTGCCATTTTGTTTGAAAAATGATGCGCGCCCACGCAACACCCTGAAACTCGCATATTGTCAGTATGATTAGTATTTAGAGTAAAATATTTGCTTTTACTCATTTGGATAATCGTGCGTCAGTGACGACTAGTATCCAATAAAATATTAGGAGAAATAGTATACTAAAGCGAACAACAATACAAAAATATTGAAAACGAGAGTAGTCGCTCAGTTAATGAAAAATTATAACGACACAAGTTACCTGGTAGGTCAGATGAAAGAAGCTTCACAAAAAGGCACTGGTCAAGTCTCTAATTAACAATTCGCTTATGAGCTCGAAATTTCTATGAGTGAAGAGTTGACGAGAGTGGAGCTCCAGTCAACTATCATCTCATAGAAATTGAGAGCGAATAATCTAATTGTTTTAGTAGAAACTAACTTGTGTACCTTAGTTCTTCCAGATTATTTCAAAAAACGAAGCATAACCATTGTTTCTGTGCGAAAACCAAGGCAAAACAATCTTTCACTCCTCGTGTCCCCCATGTTGTTTTACTGCATGGACGCGCGAGTACTGATACTCAATTTGCTACTCGCTGTCTATTGACGAATAGATATCGAGTAGAGTAGCCAATCAGATTGCAGCATTTGCAATAGAATACTAGTAAGTTTCTACTAATTAAGAATTAGTCACCGAAGTCGAGGTGACTATCGGTGAATATTTACCGAGCCGCGATGCGGCGAGGTAAATACACCGGTAGTCACCGAGACTGAGGTGACTAATTGTTTTAGTATAATTTCAGAGGTTGATAAAAAACCAATAACGTTGAAACAAAAACTTTTAAACAACTGCTTTCATTTTAACAGTGGTGATTCTGTTCATTCACAGACGATGTTAGCAAGCCACAGTCTTTGTCAGCGTAAATAATTTCAAAATAAGAGTAAACAACCTACTTTGGAATTGAACTTGTACATACATTCAAATATTTGCTAAAAAGGCTTTTTTTCTGGTGTTTTGGATCCTGTGTTACGGATTTTTTGCACTTAATTCATGTTCAATACGTTCTTCACTCATGGCGAAGTTTTCGAAAACATCGCTACGACCAAAACCTAGCCAAAACATACAAAAAATACGAAGAATTATAGAAAATATACTTCCTTACCTTTATAAAGTTTTGTTTTTGCGATATTTGATATGTACAATTAACATCTCAGTGGTAAATGTTTCCAGTATTATATACGCTCTTTTGTTTGTCTCAAAAACTACAGACCCCATTTTGAAAAAAATATCAACAGTTCAATAAATCAACAAATTCTAAAATGTCATACCTCAAAATGACAACTCCGAGTGGGAGACTGAAACGAGTAAAGTCAGTGCAGTGTTGAACAAGTACCAGTTTTTTTTCCAAAACTACTTTTGAAGAACAATTTCTTGTGATGCCAATAGTCACCGCGCTAGGCGTTGACTATTACCTCAGATTCACCGCTGAGCGGACCAATCAGAAAGCTGGAAAGCCTCTTTTCCACTATGAAATTGTACTAAACCGGGTGAGTAGAGAAAAACTCTCAACCCAGCCGCGGTAGAGTAAAGTTTTTCTCTACTCACCCAGAATGATTTGTCACTAGGAGTAGTACCTAATATCACTGGACTATTTTTATTTTGTATTTAGCAATAAAAATGGCCACATTGACACAAGAAGAAATCACAGCGAAGCGAAAAGAGGTCGATGCTCTTAAGGACAGGTACACAAAGTATAAAATGTTCTCGTTGACAAGAAAGAAATTATTTGTATGCAACTTGTTTTGATTTTCTTTTTTTTATTAGAATAAAATGGCTTCAAGAGAGTTTGCAAGCTACTACTGAGGTGCGTACAATACAATACTTGCATGCTTAACTCAAGCTGTTTACTGAGTGCCTATATCTCACCTGTGTGGATTTTATATACATATTCACAATCTTTGGGTTTTCCTGAGCAACATCGCAAAATATAACAGACGTTTGGTGGACGTTCTGAGTAATTATAAATTTTTAATTTATTAAATTTATATTGCGCACTTATCAATCTTACAATTTTCAAATGCGCATTACAATCGTGGTTGGCAATGATTACAGCTAAGCCCTAGGTGTTGGTTTTGCGGAGGGAGGAAAACCGGAGAGCCTGGCGAAAATCCCTCGAAGCACAGGAGAGACAGCTAAACTCTACTCACATGAGTCTCAAGCTCGAACACCCATCCAATGTAGTAACCCCGTCCAAGTGGGCTTAACTATATTGGTGAGAGGCAGCGCTCTAACAGCACACGCCAACCGTGCTTCCCTTGAGCTTGGCGAACGTCCACCAAACGTCTGTTACATTATACCAAGCTCGCAAACGTACCACATGCACTACATGTATATACAACTTATCATTGCAAAATATCTTGACGTTCATAAAATCTCACTGACCTTTTCGCTGTCCAAATTGGTAATTACATTATCGGAATTGACGTTGAAAAAGGAATGACCTTTTAGAAAGAAACAGTGTTTACAACACTATATGCATCTCTTTCCCACTAATTCTCTTCGTTATTGCGTATAAATACAAGAAATAACGAGAGAGACGTGTATAATTCCATATTGCAAAAACTCTTTTTTTCAAAAAGCTTATTTCTTTTTGGACGTCACTTTGACAGCGAAGAAGTCCATGAAAATGAAATTTTGGAACGACAAGAATTACAAGATATATTGCACTTTTGTTCAGGGGAACCAAAAGATTACAACTATGCATGTAAAATCTCCACAGGTGAGATGAAACGTTTTGCCCCATTTTGGCAGGTAAAACGTACTCTGCAAAGATTCGATATTTTTTGCCTTTTACACAGGAAAAGGCGTACTTTGAAAACAAAACTTCTGAGCTCGCAAGTGAACTGCACAATACAAATATCGAAAACGAAAGTCTCAAGGCAGAACTCGCTCAGTTTACGAAAAACTACGACGACGCAAGTGGTCGGGTCAATCTGATGAGAAAAGCTTTGGAGAAGGTAATGAG
This sequence comes from Corallium rubrum, assembly GCA_964035015.1. Classification (NCBI taxonomy): domain Eukaryota; kingdom Metazoa; phylum Cnidaria; class Anthozoa; order Scleralcyonacea; family Coralliidae; genus Corallium; species Corallium rubrum. The sequence continues at coordinate 90,908,384 of OZ035997.1, forward strand.
CAAGAGTTCAAAACGCAAACACAAGCCAACTTTAGAAATTAACCATGCAGAGTAGTTTAAGTTAGGAATTTTTTGTAGTACGTTTAGTTCTTGTCACTTTTGCGTACCATAATTATAAGCTATGTAATAAATTTAAAAGAGTAGCGTGCTGCGTAGGCAGTGTTGAAACAACAATCGAAATATAGTAGCTAAGGTTTGATATAAACGTACTAGGAGTCTAATCTGTTTCGGCTGTATATCAAACCTTACTGTATTTCGATATAATAAATATAGGTATAGTAAGCGCATGTGTATATTTTTTCTTTATCATTATGCCCTCGCAAATTAATAATCTTGTCAAACGTCTACAATAGTCTGTCTAATATTTTTCGATGTAGGACAATTACTACATATTAGACAGCAACCTTTAGACAGGTCGAACAAGGCATATTAACTTAAATGAATATGCTAGCTCGCGTATTAACTTGTTAATCACAGAAGAGAATTTCGACATTAGGTTTGACCGTCGTTTTCGCCCAATATTGAATTGTCCACATAAATATTTTGCCATATCGGGCTAAAACGAATACATTAGAGACCTTAAGATACCCCGGATTCGGTTTACGGGTACGGGTGCCGCCATTTTTGTTTACTGGTAATATCTACCGTTTTCCCGTGGTAGATCATGGTCTACTCGTACATACGACTACGGGTACGGGTAGATTACCAGTGCCCGTAAACCGAACTCAGGGTATCTTAAGGTCTCTTTTTCGAGTAAACAAAAATGGTGGTACCCGTACCCGTAAACCGAACCCGGGGTATCTTAAGGTCCCTAATAAATAATATTGGCAAGACCACAACTTAGCGTTTAACAAGATTTATTACTAATTAACAATTATTCGCCGAAGGCGAGGTGAATATCGCGGTGAATAATAACCTTCGTCTTGGTTATTATTCACCGATATTCACTGAGCCTGAGGTGAATAGCTGTTTTAGTATAAATACACATTTTTGTACTTTTAGGAACAACATTTTCTTTAAAATTTAAATTTCCTCTTCTCGACCAATCAGCGCGCACGATATTCTATAATCACCTGTGTATTTATACTAAAGAATTTTGATGGCTTTTTATCGTTCAAATTTTAGGCTGGAATAAAGTTTGCGGAGTCTCAAGCTCTTGTTGAAAGACTTGAGCAAGATCTGGCCAAAATCAAACTGCAATACTCTTTAGAAGTGAAGGTATGTACATCATGTACCACATGATGGTGCGTGGTTTAGGTTAAACCCGTCTCCCATCCTTCCCAACTCCAGCACACACACATATACTTTGTGATAACCACTGATCTGCAAAATAGGACTGGATAGAGTTTCTATTACTGAAAATGAACCCAACAGCGGCCATGTTGGAGTGACCACCTAACAACTACTGTGGCGTTGCAGACATGTTGGAGGGTATTCTGACATTTTCTATTTAATGTTAGTGCATAAGGGACATATTGGTTGGCCAGTTATTTGATGTCGGCCAGTTTTTCTTTTCCTTTCAGATTAGCCATTGCATTTGTAATGAGGTCACTGCAATATGGCCGCCGTTGGCTTTAATTATCTGGTGAGAAAAGCCAACTGTGAAACGTCAAATTAAGTTCAGTTTTTTGTGCATTTATGGCCAGACTCTAAACCCATTTTGCAAGTGTCTCAGTTTGATTTGCTTGCACAATCGCAGTTTTAATGATCTCTGGTCAATGCAAATATGCTGACTTCAAAATCAGCTCATCCGACACAATAGAAAACCTGATCCAGTCCTATTTTTCTGATGATTGGTGATAACAAGGGCTGATAAGAAAGGAATAGCCTTTATAATGAATCGGTCGTGGATAAAATTTATATCAATAATAATAGACTATTTATATTTGGAGAGCTTAAAGTGCCCCTAACCTCGACAGTTTTTATTGTCTGATTTGGAAGAACTTTTAAAATGATAAAGTAACTTCTTTGGAAGATTTCGCTTTTTCGCTTTGTTTTTGAGATATTTCATTTTGTTTGATATGCAAATTATGTACGGAATTTACGTCACTTATGCATAATGACTTATATCAGAGGATGTTACATGTATATAACTTTGCCTTCATAAAATAAAACACTAAAGTATGAAAAACATGTGTGCGTGTTTCTCCCACAACACCAAACTTCTCAATTTTAAAGGATTTTGTTCGAGAATGAAAGAGATACATAAACTTCTTCGATAAGTCATGCATGTGTGGCGTAAATTCCGGGCATTTGCATATCAAACGAAATGAAATATCGCAAAAACAAAGCGAAAAAGCGAAAATCTTCGAAAGAAGTTACTTTATCATTTAAAAGTTCTTCCAAATAAGACAATAAAAACTGTCGAGGTTAGGGGCACTTTAACAATATTAACAATATCGTACTGTTTAATTTGTGACTAAAGAGAAAGATGCTATGCTCTAATGTACATACATTAACCACAACCCTACATGTATAGATTTGTTTATTGTTCAACATAAATGGATTTCTTACGCTAAGCATGCGAGAAATTGATGTCCGGTCGAAATATTGTTTTGAAAAATATGAACGAGCGAGCGAGCGAGCGAGCGAGCGAACGAACGAACGAACGAACGAACGAACGAACGAACGAACGAACGAACGAACGAACGAACGAACGAACGAACGAACGAACGAACGAACCAACCAACCAACCAACCAACCAACCAACCAACCAACGAGCGAACGAACGAACAAACGAACGAATGAATAAATTAAAAATGGAGTTGTGTTATTTTGTTCTTGTGGCAAGTGCTTTAAAAACAGCGAATGTTTGCTGCAAAACTACAAATTAAAAGATGAAATAAAGATGAACCAAAATAAACAAATTGAAAGATTACCAATATGGTTGTTTCAGAACTTTCTGCTCCGTTTGCTCTCTGTTGCTATTGGCGTATATTTAAAATACAGCAACTTTAGCCCTCAGAAAGAAACAAACCAGCAATTCTCTATCTAATAAACGGTAATCACAATTTTTCTTAACTACAATAATTATTCTCCGAAGTATACCCATCAATAAGAGTTTTGTGATGCTTGAATTGAGTTATAAGAACACGGTTTCCTTCCAGTCGCGTGCATACACATGCATTTTCGAGATTTATTAACATTTTAACAGGCAATCGGACTTAATATTTTTTGCCATTAATATTTTTTTTCGTCAAGTGGGGAACCTTCGTATCGCAATTTGAAAGTGCAACATGGTTAATTTTTTTGTAATGTTAAAATTTTATTCTATAAAAGAACAAATTTAAAGTGCTTATAAAATGAAATTTTCGCTAATTTCTTTATTGCGTAATATAAAAATATAAAAATCGCTGATATTGCTAAATATGCTCACTTTGTTTCTACGTGTTTAGAAAGTGCTTTATTTTTATACTAAATTTTAAACTTGCCAAACCATAGCATATCTTAAAGTGTCACTGAGACAAAATTTTTCCCCTACTTTTTTCTCTATGAACCTAAATTTAGGTTCATAGAGAAAAAAGTAGGGGAAAAATTTTGTCTCAGTGACACTTTAAGATATGCTATGGTTTGGCAAGTTTAAGTGCATGTATTGAAGATTTACCAAACGAAGTTTCAGGCTGATATTCGGAAAAGTAAAGCAGATATTTACGAAAGAAATACGCAAATTCGCGGCCGCCATTAAAATGGACGTGTTTATTTGAGACTGGGTCTAGGATGTCTGTGACGTCAGAGTCTCAACCCAACAAAACAACTTGTGTGATAGTAAACAAGCGTAGCTTGGAAGACTCGCTCATTAAAATTAAATTATTCCGTCATGCCATCATCACGCTTTGTTGTACAAGATTGCAGCAATCAATATGATATTAAAGCAAGAATATCCTTACATAAGAGTCCAAGGATTCTAGTAATGAATGAGATTATTCTGCAGGATTGCGCAGCATATAAGCCCAATTGACAAATCATACGAGCAAACGGGGTTAGGTCCGTTTGTTCGGAACATATAAACGCGCCGACGCGCAATTTAAACCAGATGATTCATAGTTTGTTTCAATCAATTTTCCATGAAGATTTTTAGAGCGACCTTATACTACAAACAAGAGTTTTTCAGCGTGGTAATATGTCTATTATTTGAAGGACTAACAAAACTTTGGAGGCAGAGCAGTCTCGAACTCCAAGGAAGTGGACCGTTGGAAAATAAGCGAATATTTCTTGTCCCCTGTTCTTATACCATATGCTAATCATAGTTCCACCATACATTTATTTAAGATTATAAAATATATCATGTAAGTAAAGCAAACGACGATGAAGGTTGAATTTGATGTATTGTATTTGTATATATAAAATACTGCATATACTAGCAATTCATTTAGTATTTTAAAACTTAAAGAAAATGCTATTGGATGTTATAAAATAAATAGCATAACTAACTCAATAAATATACAGTCTGATTGCAAAGCAACAAAGCATAAATACTAATTAAATATTTTAGGGGTAGAAAACTTAAGAAATTTAACCAAAAAAATTCTACAAGCTGAAGCAGTTCAGCACATTATTGATACTTCAGTTATACTTATGCACCAGCTTTGTGAGCCACGTCAACAGGCCATTGCAAATTGACAGAATTATATACTGAAGCCAACTAGTTTTCTTTTTCTTTTCTGTCGCTGTATAATTTCCAACAGGAGAGAAAATGCTATCGAACTTTTGAATTTCTATGTAGTAGTATCAAATGTATCAGGCATCAAATTTATTCAAATACAAGCTAGAGCCACATTACATATAACGAATGATTCCGTTTCGATCTAGTCACGCAAGTTTGGGTTAAGTAGTCTTAACACTTCTCAGGTATCAATATTCACGGTGAAGAAAATTTTAATGGCGGACACAATTTTCAGCATTTCAAACGTTTATAACTTTAAGCCTATTTGTTTATATCGGTTTAAATTTTGTACACGAAGTTAAATTTTCGCAAAACTTTGTGGTCGATTTTTCGTCTCAGTGACACATTAAGTCGAAATGTCAGCAAGGAAGGTGGTCAAGACTAAATAAATTTATGATAATGATCCATCGTGTGACGTCAAATAGTTGTTGTGACCGCGTTATTGTTGTGTTGATGTTACACGGCCCCAGCTATCAACTGAACTGAAAAATAAAGTGTTTTCCAAAAACATAAATGTTAAATGAACATATGTACGAATATCAGAATTTTCTATATTTTTATATTATCAAATAATATAAAAAGCAAAAAATTAATTTCGTATACCATCCGACGCATACAAATGATTATAAAAAGAAAATTTCTTGAATAGTCTAACACTGCCAACCTATAGCATAAATTAATTTGACCGTAGCGGGATCTGTTATTAATCTTGCACTTTAAATCTACTGTATTGGTATAAGAGACCATAATAGTAGATATTTTGGCCTTTACCTTACAGTACCATATATTGTTGGAATATATCGTTCTTTCCTAATAGGAGTTGCAAAGAAAAGTTAAGTCAGTTCCTGAAAGAGAACAACCTGTTCAAGTAGTCCAACCACTTAGACTACAGAAAATTTCAGCAAGTTTACTTAGGTGTGCTACTTTCTTCTCTTTTTTTCCCATCAGTATTTCCTTCTCACATTCTCTTCGTTCATAGCATAATGTAATTTTTTATCTCGCATTGGTATAGGGAGAACACGCTGAGAAGGAGGAAAGAACTCAACGCAACACAAGTAAGTAAAAGAGAAATGCAATGATATAGTTCTCTCTGGTACTTTTTAAATAATTCTTATTAATTTTTGAACTTTTTTCACAAAACTGTAGCTATACTATAGAAATGTACGATCTACAATCCTGGACAAACGTGCTTGGGACACCTGCAAGTTGAAATCATCGAAAACACGAAATACAGTGCTGTGTCCCAACACGTTTGGCCATGATTGTCTGAAAATCATGATTTTTTTAAATATGAACTTCGTAACATGGTAAAAAAAACCTATATTCAAGCGAAAGAGTCTCCATCTCTTCCCCCTTTCCCCTAATCCCCTCAAAGGAGCTAGGTTTAGCAAAAGAGTCTCCGCTCTGCTTCTCCCAACCCCCTCAAGAGAACAGGGTTTAGGGCAGAGTCTCTTCAGAGCTCCTATCCGCACCACAGCTCTTAGTTAATTTACATATTCCGCGACCATTCTGTATTACACAAAAAAAAAACTATTTTTCATGCATGTATTTTTCATGTATTTGCACATATGGAGAAATTGTGCAGAATTGGTTGTGTTTTTTTTTAAATTTGCGATAATCCTATTATATATTACTTATAGCAAAGATTAATCGACGAAGCCGAAATGACCAAAGGCTTTAGAGTTCTTCTGACCGATTTGCATCAACTGATGAGTGAAATCAAAGATTCCGGGGGAATACTAAGAAAAAAAAGCTCAGTTGTTGAAAGGAGCACGTCTACAGCTGAAAACAATGCTACACGCGAAAATAACGGAGGGACACCAGATGCAGATCTTCAACATGCTGTCAACGAAAGTGAGAGAAACTTTACTCTCTCTCTCTCTCTCTCTCTCTCTCTCTCTCTCTCTCTCTCTCTCTCTCTCTCTCTCTCTCTCTCTCTCTCTCTCTCTCTCTCTCTCTATATATATATATATATATATAAAAATAAGTTGGGTCTTACGCACGCTGTGATTGGGCAATTAGCCACTTCGGAAACTGCAGGGACTGGGTACGAATTAGCATCTCCCGCGGAATTGTGGGTTTGTTTGGGGGGACGCTTTGTTTTCAACTCGCTTCTTATTTTGCCATGTGGCCTCGTTAAGTTTGTTATATTTTCAATTTGCTCGCGGATTTCATTCGTATTCGTAATAGTTAAAGTCCAATATGAATTTACGGTCTGCATTCGTAATATTTTAGCCTAATTGTTTTAATGGGTATACGAATTTTCTCGTTTAGTTCGTTTATCTTTGGTACATGTTTCTCCGTCCGTATGTCCTGTCGACTGTGACTATACCAACTTCGCTACGTTGTTATATTTTACTATTTTGACTCGCTACAGATTTCGCCGTTTGTACGTACTAATCATCTACTGATCTTTTCAACTCACTATATCATTCCTTCATTTGCCATGTGGACTTGTGCTTAGATTCGCAGTATGTCACTTACTATAAGTTATTAATATTTTGCCATTTGTATCTGTAATATTTTCAGCTCGCTATGAATTTCTGTATTCCTAGATATTTTCGTGTATATATTCTTTGTTTTTTTGCTCCTTATACGTCTACATATTTCGCCGTTGTATTTGCTATGACTCCAACTCGCTACTCACTCTGACTTTGTGATTCGAAATATTTCATGAATCTTGCCATTTATATTTGAACTGTGTTAACTCGCTATGATTCCTGTAGGCTACAAACACAAAGAGTAAAATTTCTAGTGGCTGGAATATTGAAAATATTATAGCAAGCACCAACTGCAACATTCGCACCAAGACTCAAGTTGAATTAGTGATACAAACGGCGAATTGAAATTCGCAGTCAGCCGGATAAGAATATTACAAGTGCGCTGAATGAAAAAAATACCTAGTTCCCACCGAGTTGAAAAATAGCAAATAGAAACAACAAATTCCGTAGCGAGTTATAGCGAAGTCAAAGACAAACTGCAACAGAAATCTCAAATTTGTAGCGACCCGAACAGATTACAACATAAATAACGAGTTGAAATACATTCCGAGTTGAAAATATAGCAAATACATGTTCGACAAAATTTGTAGCAATCTGAACTGTTTCGAACTCAAACCGTCCAAATTCGTACCGGTTAGAAATTGCAACCCGCAAGTACAAACGGACAAATTGTAGCATGTTAAAGACGGCACAATTCATATTGGAGTTGAATTATTACGAACAAGAGTGAAATTCACAATCAATTTGAAAATATTACAAATTCAAACAGAGCCAAATGGCAAAATCGGTAGCGAGTTCATACTGATTCAATATAAAGTGTCCCCCCAAACAGTCCCATAATTCCACGCGAGCTGCTAATTCGTCCCCAGTCCCTGCACTTTCTGAAGTGGCTAATTACCGTGTTAGGTTATCAGGCTATGCAAACACGGTTGTGACGTCACGACAAATTTCTTAGTTTTATTTCATAAAAGAAATAGAAAATGGATGCTCTGTGTTTATATAACGTGATGCGAACACTCGATTGAGTTTGGGATATACATAAACGTTCGAATTTTCCCACTCTCGTGTTTGCATCAGGCTATATAAACACGGGCAGCCATTTTCTATTTCTTAATTATATATATATATATATATATATATATATATATATATATATATATATATATATATATATATTTATCAAATAAAACATAAAGCTCCGTGCGTATGTACTCTTATAAAGGCACGTTTGACGTCATTTGAACACGAAAGAAGTTGAGTAGAGGCACGAGGCAATAGCCGAGTGCCTTTACACTTCTTTCGTGTTCAAATCACGTCAAACGTACCTTTATAAGAGTACATATCCACAGGAGCGGTATGTTTTATTTGTTTTATAAAATAAGAAGAAAAATCAAGCTAAAAGTCAGGTAGTTTTGGAATTTGGCGGGCTTTTCCGACCAGCTGACGCGATTCTACGTCACCCCACGCCATTTTTACGTCATTCATGATCTCTGTTCTCTTATAAATACACGGAGCCCAGCCAATCAGAGCGTGCGTATATATGCTGTAAGTTTACTCAGAAGCACTACAATAACACGAAATGTTGATGTATCGTTGTCTGATTTGTGTTGTCAAGGCAACGGCGACAGGCCTGAAACTAGTGAAAGGCATCGAGGAAAGTCTGAAAAAGTCAAAGCTCCTCTTCGTAGTTCATCTCCGAAACGCGTAAGCCCCAGTGTGAATTATAATAAAAAAGATGACGTGCTCGAGTCTTCTGTTTCCGATATCAGTGACGTGCAGTCTGAGTATCCTGAAAGGAGACAGAGGATGCAGCCACATTTTACAGAGGATCAAAATTATTTAGATTTGCAGAAGGCAAGGTATGTTTTGACAGGAAATGACGAACTTTAAAATAGGACCGGGGAAAGGTTTATTGAACTTTCCAAAGTGAAGTGTTTTTTGAACGTTGACCCTTCGCACCACGCCCATTTTATTTTTTAAATATCGTATAAGCGCAAACACCGTCGATCATATCATTACGTACGGAGGGTGTATCATTCTCAAAAAGGCGTACGAGATTTGTGGGATTTGTCTAAATTCATATTGATGATTTTTCGAAGATTTCCACGGATTTCCCAGAATTTTGCAAATTTTTATTAATTTTTTAGCGAGATGTACGATATTTCTGTGAAACACCCATTAATCACGTAAATGTTTGAGTTGGGTGTTTCTCTTATATAAACTTCTTGTTTGTTGAAATAAATAACATTTTTAAAGCTTTCAAAATGTTCACGGTAGATGTAATTATATGGGAGGTGAATTAAGTAACTTTGAGGAGATGATGTAACAAGCTATTGTTTTGTCTGCCCTGTGTTAGACCAAAAAGAAAAACATTTTTGATTTGTATTTCTACACTGCCTACGCAGCACACCACTTTTCTGCATTTCAATCTGCAACCGACCAACCAATCCACAAATCCACAACCAAACAACAAACTATCTAACCACCCAACCAATTCACAATCTAACTAACCAACCAGCTAACCAATTTTCAATCAGCCTGTGTACCAACCAACCAACAATCTAACTAACTAACTAACTAACTAACCAACCAACCAACCAACCAACCAACCAACCAACCAACCAACCAACCAACCAACCAACCAACCAGCAATCTAACCAACCAATCCACAACTTGCCAGTCTATTAACCAACCATCCAAATTCTAACAAACCATCCAAATTCTAACAAACCAATCCATCCTGACTGCTAATCAACCAAGTACATGTATCTAAAAAAATAACCCAATCAATCAACCAACCAACCAACCAACCAACCAACCAACCAACCAACCAACCAACCAACCAACAGTTTAACCAACCAACCAACAATCTATAACCAACCAATCTACAACCAGCCAGTCTACTAACCAACCAAACAATCCACAACTAGCCAGTCTACTAACCATGCAACGTACAATCTAACCTACCAATCTACAACCAGCCTGCCTCGAATATATGTATATATGTATGTATACGACTAACATATTTGCGCGGATCCTTATGTTTTATCTGTTTATTGGTTATCAACTTTTAGAAGCTATGTTTAGTTTGGGAAGCCTTTAGGAGAAGATTTCCAAATCTTGACGTAGCATACATAATTTGGACAGGTTCAAATTTTGATGTTGCCTCTTTAATGACTGCAGGAAGCGAGTAGATAACTATTTAGCTCAGGAAATTTCAGACAACAAAGAAGCGGAGTGATGGGCTTTCGGCGTGATATTAAAATTTACTTCTTGTACCATAATTAAAGAAGGTGCACCTCATAAATGGATGGGGAGCATTTTTGGGGGGACACCCTGTATAGAGGAAAAAGCCTTTTTGGTTAATTGAACATGTGGTTGCTAAATGATCGTATTATATTTTTTTGTTAGACAAGACAAAGCAGTTACACGCAAATCACGGGAAAGAAAACCCAAGATGAAACACAAAACAAACTCTTCTTCAGATACACAGGGAGACGATGGTAACGTATCATTTTAGTTTCTCCTTCTCTAAAATGTGAACAATTCGTGCGCCAGTTGGATATAGAGAATTTTTTTGCAGGATGTAACTCTTCAAAATTTATATTATATAATGAAAGTTGCGTCTTTAGCTCGCTGTGATTGTTCAGTTACTGCGTTTGTAGGACGTTACGCATGATATTTCGACTTTATTACAAAGCCGTTATCATCAGACCATTAAACTTGGTCTTATTCAAACATAGTTACGGCCAGTTAGAGCAGATATTTTGGTCCTATTCTATTAATAATGCCTCATAAGTGTGCTGTGGGGAGCACGGGTGGCGTGTGCTCTCACCAATAGTTAAGCCCGGTTAGACGAGGTTAGTACTTGGATGGGTGACCGTCTGGGAATAACCCCGTTCTCGAGCTTGGACCATGTGAGTAGAGTTTAGTTGGTCTCTCCTGTGCATCGAGGGTTTTTCACCGGGTGCTCCGGTTTTCCTCTCTCCGCAATATCAACACCATCTGGGATAGGAGTGGCGCCCACCCCTGCCTTAGGGTAGTATAGTCAACGAAAGAGGAGCCTTCTGACTGCCTCCGACTGCGGTCGACCGGCACATACACAAGTGTGCTGTGACGTCACAGTTGTGTTTGCATAGCCTGATATAAACACGTTAACTGACCGATCACAGCGCGCATAAGAGTGTAATGCGCACAATATTTTATAAAAATGAAATAGTGTGTGGCCGCTCAGTATTAATGTATCCGAGGGTATAAAAAAGAAGAGTGATGTGTAGGCAGTGTCTTGGATAGACCAACGTGAAAACGTGGTAAACTGCGGAAATGTTTAGAAAGGATAAAGGACTGGGGCTAATCATCCTTACTTGCAGCCAGCGGCTGAATTGTTGTTGTTGTTGTTGTTGTTGTTGTTGTTTGTTGTTGTTGTTGTTGTTGTTGTTGTTGTTGTTTAGTTATAAATGGGTAGGTGTCACGACGACAAGTCTTAAAAATCTCTGAAAAGAAAAACGGCAACTTTAAAAATCATTGAATATCTATAAAAACTCATAAAAATCTCTGAAATCCTGGAAATCCCTGGAAAATCTTTGAAATCTGAATATGTAAATTTTAGAAAATTTCAAAAATCTCATACGTACTTTTGAAAATCAAAAAATCTCAAATTAAATGGTCGAGCTTGTCACCTGCGATAAAAAGATTGCGAGTTCAATTTTAGGCATGCAGGGACAGCTTGGGTAGCACAGATTTACGTAATTATTTAGGACTGTTTTTACATTAGTTGCAATTAATTTTAAAATCAATTTAAAATCAATCAATCAATTTTAAAATGAATTATTTTGTACTGTCATTGCAGCATATCCTCTCATCTAGGATTCAGGATTATCCTGAATTGTCAAATGGTTTAGAATTCAGGATAATCCTGAATATTAAAGAAATTGAAACCCAACCCACAACTCTAAACCTGACGCTCAGTCTTGCCACAACCCCCAGCAACCCTAAATGTAACCACAACCCCCCCGGTGGCCCTAAACCTAACCACAACCCTGCGGGGAGAACGTCCCACATCTCAGACCTCGATCACAACACCCCTACTGTTTTTTTGTCATATGCTTTTTAGTTTAACATCCCGCGTGTGGGAGAGAGAAGTCCCCTAGACTTCAGGATAATCCTGGATTCTAGACACTTTGACAATTCAGGATAATTTTGAATTCTAAGTGAGAGGACACGTTGGTCATTGCGCCTATAACATATCAGGATAATTCTGAATACTAAGTGAGAGGACACGTTGGCCATTGCGTCTATAACATAAAGGGATCGCGATATACCGGCTATATTTCCAGGATATTTGTGGAAAATAATATAGTTTATTAACAAGTATCCTTACTAGCTTAAATGGTTTAAACAATGTTGAGTTTGTTTTTTTATTACGATGCAGTGGAGACTTTATTGATGACGAACGTTCTTCCTCAAGGAAGTCATGAAAGAGCTCAGAAAATTCTGGATCTCTTGACCTTGAAAGGCCAAGAGCTAACCACCGGAAACAAAAGTGAGTACTGTAAATAGTTTATATTCGATTAAAGAAATGCCAAATGGTTTTCCGTGTTTGGATACTCTGATCCAAACACGCCGGAAATTGCGAGAATGGAGAAAAGCGTAACAAAACACGAGCCGTATAGGCGAGTGTTTTTAGCTTTTCGAAAGTCGAGCAATTTTCCAAGTGTTTCGATAAGAGTCTCCAAACACGGAAAAAACCATTTTGTATTTCTTTTATAAAATATTCACATGTGAATATCGATATACTGTCCGACATTTTCAAAACAATCGTTTTGGCGGGAATTTTTCGTGTTTGGATACTGTGATCCAAACACGGCAATTGACCAGTCAGGGCTCGCGTAGTATACATGTTATTTTATAAAATATAATGTTTAATTGTTTTGCCTCTGTAGTTGCATGAAATGATTACTAATTGTTTTACAGGTATAACGCCGTAAGATAACCAGTTTAACGAACCATAGTCAATCGAGATGGAAACTCGGCAAACTTCAAAGCGCCTATAATGAGCTGGGATTTCATGTTGAACCGTACCTTACACCGTGCACATCCTTTGTTTTAGGTTTATTAATATTTAAATAGCACGGTTGAGTGATTGAACTGAAACGTTGCTATTGGACAATTCGTTCCTTATACTAAAATACAATGTGTTCAGTGACCGTGCACCGTGCACAAAAATGTAAAAGGCGGACAAAAAGATAGACCAAAGACTTTAGCTGAGTTTCCAGACCATATCTCGATTGACTATGAACGAACTGATGATTTATTTATTTATATTTCGTCGAAATAAACATTGGTAACTAAGATAACTTTTACCGTGTCTGAATATTCTGTTCTGTACCTCATTTGGTCAGTTTCTCAGCAATTTGCACAAGTACAGAAAAGTCTGTATTTCTTTTAGCCACATGCTTTCAGCCTGTACTTAAATGGGAAAGTGCTTTTTAAGGAGCCGAGACGCCGGTGGGCGCAGTAGTAGTAATAAGTGATAAGCTGGCTTCAAAGACGAGCATTGATCGATAATACTGAATTCTATTCAGCAGTATTTATTTAAATATATCTCGCAATAAACAAAAAAAATAAAACGTAATATTTCCAACGAACATTTTTACTACATGTGTCTACCACAATAAACGACTGTGGTCTTGAACTTGGTTACATTTTAAAAACTCATTTTCTGGTTCTCTTAACATGTTAAGTAGTTTGCTTGTCTATATTAGCTATGGACCAAAGAAACATGTCTTCCGAGTTTTACCTCTATATATAAGAGTATAAATACCGGCCAAGTTTGGTGGCCGTTCACACTATAAAGAGTTACATCTATCTGAGATCCATCTAAATCAAAAGCGATCTGGCTGAATGTGAGCGCTCGAATACAACCCAAGATCGATCTATATACGAGTGTAAACACGTTCTCAAAGTTGACCTGCAGCGATATCTTGGATTGATCCAAGTTGGATCGTAGTGTGAAAGACCCCTCACTGTGAGAAATTTTCAAAACCTTTTACGTTTGTGTTCATCATTTGTATATAACAAATACCGTATTCTGATATAATGGATATAGTAAGTTACTATGACCATCTCATGATTCCAATAATCTCAATGTCCACCGTGAGTTTGCATGCATATTGTCAAAACTTAATCTATGGTTCAAGTACTATAAAACTGGTATGTGGCCTTATATGGCCAGAGAAAACCTTAAAACATTCGAAAATATTGACTTTTGCCATTTTTATCATTCCAATTCCTGCTGTATTGATCTGCGCGCTTAGTTTCAAATACAATAAATATATGAAACCGAATTATTTTACACCAAGGAATTTTGTTTACCGAATCTGAAAGTCTATTGGTCAAATTGTCGTTACGTGACGTCAGGGAATGTTTTCTCTGAAGCGAGGATATACCGAACTTCAACTCATGCGTCGACTCGTTTTCATCGTGAAACTTAATCTTTAAACTAACACCTGATTTAATTGGGTACTGTTCAAGAGCGGGAGCTATAGTATTGAGAAAAGTACACTGGCACAGTCATTCTTTGTTTAATGTTGGAAAAGTTGTAGGTAGGTATTCATATTAAAGATCTGTGAAGATATTAATTAAGTGGATTCTGTTGCAGCATGCAAACTAGAGTACACAAAAATATAATGTAGGCGTGCCCACATCTTTACGCGATACAAATCAATGAATATAGCAAAGTATATTTCCTTAGTCTGTTATTCAGAAGGAAGTAGAGGGGTGTTTTTTGAACTTTAGTAAGGTTCCGACAATTACCCACGCTTCTCAACGTGAATAATTTAGAAAACATTAATACAATTGAGCGAGTTTGTATAAGCAACCAATCTTGATGTCGGGCGAAGCGGTCTGAACGGTATATTAACAGTTCTTGCATTTACTAAGGAATAATGATTTAGAAAACATTAATACAATTGAGCGAGTTTGTATAAGGAACTAATAATTTAGAAAACATTAATACAATTGAGCGAGTTTGTATAAGCAACCATTCTTGATGTCGGGCGAAGCGGTCTGAGCGGTGTATTAACAGTTCTTGCATTTACTAAGGAATTACAAGAGAATTTTCAAAATAATTGCTAATAATCTGCAACGCGCTTAGTTTCAAATAGAATAAATATATGAAACCGAATTATTTTACACCAAGGGCAAGGAATTTTGTTTGCCAAATCTGAAATTCTATTGGTCAAATTGTCGTTAGGTGAGGTTTTTCTCTGAAGAGAGTATATACCGAACTTCAACTTATACGTCGACTCGTTTTCATCGTAAAACTTAATCTTTAAACTTTAATTTAAAACCTGATTGTTAATTGGGTGCTGTTCAAAATGTATTAAGGTCGACTTGGCGCGACGTCGATTCAATTAAACATCGAACTTATCATGTGCCGAACCTAATGCAATTCACGAAAAAACGTGTTTGTCAAGTTTATCTCGCTGTAATGCGAGGTGAAAACATGAAACTTAATACGCACGGCGGTCTTTTCGAGTAAATATGGACGCGAGAAGAGATTATTACTGTTTGTATCGTAAGTGCTTTCTTCGGATTTACCGTCACCATTTTTTGACAAGAAAATAATGAGAAATAAACAAGAAAAACGAAAACCGTGCGATTCATGGCACATTATTCATGTTAAGCGGTACATTCGCGTAGGTGGCCACTGGCCAAATTCAACGAATGTTCGACATGTTAGGCTAATACAATTGAGTTTGAGTTTGTAAGCAACCATTCTTGATGTCGGGCGAAGTTCTTGATGTCGGGCGAAGCGGTCTGAACGGTGTACATACAGTTTTTGCATTTACTAAGGAATTACAAGAGAATTTTCAAAATAATTGCTTACGAGGGGTGGTTGCTTCTGAAATGTATTGTTCTGATTTCATCTTTTTGTCTTGTTTTTGATTTACATCTTGGATTTTTAAAATGTTAATTTTCAGATTGTGTTTTACATTATAATATTTTATCGGGCATTGTTGTGTATTTTGCGGGCTAAAATGAAGAATTCAGCCGGTTAAAATATATTTTAGCCCGCTGATCTGAGCCTATCAGTTTTAACAGTTCTAAATCACTATTGGTTTTGTTGTTTATGGAATTGTATATACTTTTTTGGTAATACTTTGGAGCAAAGATTGTTTCGTTGCGTTTTCTGCCACGTTACATGTAAAGGTATTAATAACAGTGTTTACATTTACTAATAAGAAATTACATGGGGGAAATCTTTATTATTCAAGTTCAAGCTTTATTCAGACATTAGAAAGAGAAACTATTTACAGGAGAAAATATATTAATTTTGTTTTGTATATGATATAAAATTATAATTAAAGAAAAATAATATGCTGTGTGCAGAGAACAAAGTAGCGTAAGCTTTCGAGTTGTTCTATGCTTTGAGTTCCTCGAGTTGTTAATTTATGCTACTCTTGAGATCGTTAGACTCTTTTATTAATTTAACCCTTTTCACGTCGTAAGAGCCTCTTTTACTGTTTCTCTCTGTAACGAATTCAGTATATCAACTGTGGTGAATATCGAATGTAAAGAATGACTTAGTACTTGGCATGACTTAATGGTATTGAAAAACAGTTAAGTTCTTATCTTGTGGACCTATTACAAAACATTAACAACTATATAATTATACATATATAATAGCTAAAATATATATATTTTTATAGTACAATTTGTAAAAGTAAATGTAAATGAAAGAGTTGTTTTCTCCTTGCGTTGCGTTTCCTCTGCCAAGTCTGCTATTGCTAACACTTGAAATGGTGTCCTTATAAAACAATCGGGCTATAATTGGAATTTCTTTTTTCTTTGGGCTTATTCTTTTCATACTTCTGCCTCTTTAGGTTTCTAGCATGCCACCTATATAAGAACTACGGTCCAACATTGCTATCATTGAGATTTACTAAGTTGCCACTTATAATATTTACGTTTCTAAAAGCTATAATTAAATCATATTTAAATGTCACTGGCAAAGGCGTTGTTTTGTTAGTCAACCTTTTTATTCATGTCATTTCTAGCTCATCATATTTCTTCACCTCTTAAAAAAGAAAAAACCTACGACATACGTGTTTTCTTTTTATTGCTATCGAACAGTTTTGTTTAGTTACAGGAGAAAGTTCAATCCGTTCCCACGAATCCATTCCGACTCCTTATATTTTAGATGCAAAATGCAGCACTTGAGATGCGTTACTAGTACTTGTTTGTAACTAACCTCTTCTTCACCTTTTAGTTACTGATAAACTTAGTTTTGTATATGTGCGGATATTTATTGGGGAGGGAGGGAGGGAGGGAGGGAGGGAGGGAGGGAGGGAGGGAGGGAGAGAGAGAGAGCGAGCGAGCGAGGGAGAGGGGGGCGAGAGAGGGACGGAAGGATATTACACGGTGGTGCGAAGATATGGATTTTGTCTTCGAGTGGTGAAAACAATATTTTACGAATGAGCGTAGCGAATGAGTAAAATATCGTTTTTACCACGAGAAGATAAGATTCAACTCTTCAAGCCAGCGTGTAATTTGCGTGTATGTTTTATTATATCGATTCAATGCAAAAAGAGGTAAAATTCTTAATGGCGTCATCGATCTCTTCACTAGTGAGGATATGGAAAATACGACACTGCATATTTTCTAATAAAACACTCGCATCTATATATATGTATATATATATGTATATATATATATATATATATATATATATATATATATATATATATATATATATATATATATATATATATATATATATATATATATATATATATATATACACACGTCCGGTTTTATCTGTATTGCTCGGTATCTTAGAAAATATCGGTCACGTGCAACAACGCATGTCGCGAGAATGATAATCCCCGAGCCTGCATGGGCGGAAGGCCGAAGGCCCGGGTTCCGGGCTAGGGTGCTAATCTCGACACGCGTGGGGTCCACTTACAAGCGAAATTACACGCGAGTGGGCAAGAAATTCTGCGTGATGTTTATATGTATGTATGTATGTATGTATGTATATATATATATATATATATATATATATATATATATATATATATATATATATATATATACACACACATCAAATCGCCAACTTTCGCGGCTCAAGCGAAACAAAATCTTTGTCAGAAAAGTTGCTTTACAAATGACCGAAAAAGGAAAGCTAAGAAGAGATGTTGCAGTGGGATGCACCAAACAATATTAAACACGACTAGAAACCATTGAAAAAGCATGAAAAATTGCAATAAAGATCGGAAAAGATGCCGCCAAATGTGACTGAAAAAAAACAAAAAGATGTTTCTTCATGTGTCTGTTCAAAGCCAGCAAAAGACTTAATATGCACTGGTATATCTTGGCTCGAGAGAGAACAGTGAATTAAAAGGAACATCAACACAAACAGCTTTTCACATTTTGAAGATAATTGATTGCTTTTTGCTAAGAACCGAACGAGAGAACCACGGAAACCATGCAGCAAAAAATGATTTTCTTATTAAGAATTTTTTTCTTATTTTAAGAAAAATTATTTACTTTGGAATAGATTAACGCCGGAAGTTGAACACCATATTGATACTAAACAATACGCAAACAAAGGAAAATCAACTAAGGACGCCATAGTGAGTATTCTTCACAATATACACACTGGAGTAGACAACGGAGATGCAGCTGTCAGAATTCTCTTTACAGACTTTACAAAAGGTTTCGACCTAATTGATCATAACATTCTGGTGGCTAAACTCGAAAAACTTCGAGTAACTTCTTAACAAACCGTAAACAAAGAGTGAAGGTAGATGGTGTCTATTCTGAATGGAAGTATCCAAAAAGGAGGAATACCGCAGGGCACAAAATTGGGCCCATTATTGTTTGCAATAATGGTTAACGATTTGGTTAAAAACTGGCCAGGAAGAACAAAGTTTGTTGATGATTTAACTGTATTAGAGATAATTCCGCGGAACTCGATAAGCGTGATGGATATGTTAGCAGGAGAGATTCATCAGTACTGCAATGCATAGATCATAAAATGAAGCTGAACCCAAGAAATGTAAGGAGATGTTTATAAACTTTATGGCAAACCCGAATATATTAAGTAGGGATTTATTCGTCAACGGTACCCGAATAGAATCCGTACATGTATATAAACTATTAGATGCATGTAATGTTCCAAAGTAATCTTAAATGGATCAGCCAAGTTGACGATAAAACCAAAAAGGCATGCATGTAAAAGATTGTATGAGGAGGGAGAGCTAGTTTTAGTCTACAAGTCAATGATTCGATCCATTCTTGAATATGCAGTTGAAGCCAGGTGAGACCTCCCGCAGTACCTCAGCGATAAGATGAAAAGTGTGCAGAAAAGAGCTATCCGCATTAGATATCCTGGTTTTAACTATGGCGAAGCATTAAAGGCCTCTAACTTGGAAAGTCTTAAGAACAGGAGACAAAAGTTATGTAAGAAGTATATGAATAAACTTAAAGATCCATCTCATACTCTCCATCACCTAACTAAAACGTTTTATACGAACACACACGGACATAACTTAAGATCAGGAAATGTAAACCAAATAGATGTTAAAAAGATCCGGACCGAAAGATGCAAACATTTTCTAACATATAGATACAGATAGTAACACTAATACTATAGTCTTGTAGATATATTTTACAATGCTTTTCTTCCTTTTATATAGTGGATGGTTTTAGCGAGTTGTAAATATTGTATTTTAAATAAGTATATAGCCTATATATAGTACCTTGTAAATCGCTTACAATTTAATCATGTAATTACAAGAAGCGAAATAAGCGAGTTATTATTATTATTATTATTATAATATGCATGACAAATTACCGCATCCTGATTGGTTGACAGGAATACAATTATACATTAACTAGAAATACATCAACGCAACAACCCCTCGCTCACTTTTAATTTACATGGTTTTTTTGAAACACCCCCCCCCCCCCCCTCCCAACCACCGAACCACCCACCCACCCGCTGATTGAAATAAGCACTCTTGATATACAGCCAATATAAAAACAAACAGATATAAACCTCAAGATAATTATAAAATTTATAGATAGGAATCAATTAAATTCTTAATAGGATACCATTAAATTCTTGTTGTAAAAAATATATTGTTTTTAGGAGGTTTCAAAAGGGGTTAATATTTTTAGCAAGCCTTTAAATGGCTTTCCCTATCCATACATGTTTTGTACTTTTGCAAAGGCAGAATTAAACGTTATTATTATATGGCAAGCGTCACTTCCGGTGAAATAGCGCGCTGTGATTGGCTTAGAAACATTTTTAGCGGTCCATTACTTTCCCGTAATGGACCGCTGGTCCATTACGGGGAAAAAACAAACAAATTTCTTATCAGCCATGTTGTTTGCGACTAAACAACGAAAGAAAACCGCAAGAATTTTGTGAATTCAACAACCTGAGGACTAAATTATGTATGATTGGGACGAGAGCAATCTGGAAGCGAGTTTAGGAGTCCGAAAGCGATGACAACAAAAGCAACAACATTGAAAACGATGAGTTTATGTCACACGCTCGAGGTCACACTAAACTGACTAAAGTACGTATCATGACAAGGTATAAATGTAAGGTTTGTTCTTTCAAAATGCCATATAATAAACTTTTTATTAACCTCGCTTGCTCGGTCTTTACAGAGAAATATCAGATCTCGGTCTTTGTGTACAAACCTCGCCCTACGGGCTCGGTCTGTACCAAAAAGACCTCGGTCCGATATTTCTCTGTAAAGACCTCGCGTTCGGTTAATAAGAAGTTAATAACTCAAAAATAACATTTTTAACAGAGTCTGAGATAAAAACAATTCAGTAGAATCGGATTCCAGAAAGAAGTATTGAACAGACAACGTTTTAATCGAAAATTTGGAAATACCGCCAAGAAAATTGGCAAAGCCCATGATTATTTTTAATAATAGTGCATGCAAAGTCAATGAAAAACATCACGTCCATATAAGCTTATGGTAGTGTTTTAAGTTAGCTTTAGTTAAGCTGACATATGGTTTGGACGAGCACGAAAACGTGAAAACAACATATAAAGGACAAGCTCGAGCTATTACTGAAGCTTTAAACCCATCTTGCCGTTTACAGAATATATAACTACTGATTCCAATCAGCAAAATATATAAATACAAATACCCTACCGTTAACTTGAAAATGACTTCGAGACCATGCACTGAGTGATCACAAACACTGCAATTCAGATCGAGTTTCTGTTTACCGTACGGTGTTTGGTTTCTTCATGTTCTCTGGTTTCTCTTCAACATATATTAAACCGGCTGTTTGTCTTTTTCTTTTCTTCGCTGTTCCCTTTTAAGCTAAGTAGCTCCGGCTTCGTTTCGTTTCGTTAAACGAAACCATTTTGTTTCGCAAAATATGGAGATTTAGTTTTCTTCATAGCTAGTCACCAGTGTCCAACTATTCTTACCGCGTGACACCGTACCAAACATATATATAAATATATAAACTATTTGCGAGATTACGTCTCCCTCGCTATTTCTACACGCGTGTAAAGTGGACTCCACGCTTGTCGAGATTAGCACCCTCACCGGGCTCCGGGCCTTCGGCCCTACGCCCGGCTCGGGGATTATATATCGTTCTGTAATCAGGCCCAAATGCTGCAATTTCATTGGTTTAGAGGAGTGCGATTTGAGCATTAATCGCATTCTTGCTAGCTGTAATCGCACACCTTCTTCAGCCAATGGAAATCAAGCTAGCTATCAAAATTGGCCAATCACCGTTCGGCACCAAAACTGTAGGATTTTCCGAGATTTTTCAAAAAATCCAAAAATGGAGGATTTTAAATATTAAAATATAGAATTTAAATTTGTACTTGTTTAGATACGTTTTAAACAGTGTCGTGTCCCCAACAAATTAAAAACAAATTATTATCCAGATTGGCACTCGTGTATATAGTCAGTAAAGTAGCAACACTCGGTGAAATACAGTAAGCTTAAACTGCATGAGTGTGTTTATAAATACATGCGTATAAACACGCTATAAAGTAAAGACAAACAGCACTAAATTACTCACATTTTTGGTTCTTGTCATTCTTTATTAATAACTCCCGATTTTACCTCACATATAATTGTATAACCCCCCACAAATTCACTTTATTATTAAAAAAACTCCTCGCCATGTTGAGAGGCCTACAATCATGGCCATAAATAATTGGGACAGCAGTGCAAATGAAGAGTCTTGTAGCCTCACACAAGAAAAACTATAATATATCGCCTTGAATCCTTACCTAACAATCTCTCCCCTCCCCCCTCCCCCCTCCATCAATGTTGTTTCATTTTATACTTGGTGTGATATAACGACGAAAAAGAGCAATAGAATGGCAACATTGAAGGGGGGAAGGGGGCAACTTCGAATGCGTAGTGGTCCTTACGAACTGTCCTAGGGTTTTTGGCCATGATTGTAGGTCTAGAACCCAAAAGTTGGGCTACTATGAACTATTTGCTGTCGAAAACAAAGAAGACGAGTTACAGAAGGATGTATAATTAATTGGTAATAGAACGAATTGAGTCGTGCTATTGATGCCAAATCATACTCGTGATTAACAAATCAACCTCCCGCTTCGCGATTGGTCGATTTTGTAATCACTCATATGATTTTGGCATTAATAGCACTCCTCGTCGTTCTTTTACCCCCATTACTGTCGTGGCAATAGAAGCGTTCCTAAAATAATTGTGCAATTCGTTTGTTCAAATTGATCAATTCATTTGATGAACTTCCTGTTTATTATTGCTAAACTTCCTGTTTTGAATTTGATTGGTTCCTGGTTTTTGAATAACCAATAAGAAAAAGGATTATTTGCCAAAGACCAATCAAATTCAATACAGAATTCAAAACAGGAAGTTTAGCAATATTTTCATCAAATGAATTGTTCAACGTGAGGAATAGAACTGCACAATTATTTTAGGAACGCTTCTATTGCCACGACAGTAATTGCAGTGAAAATTAATAATACCACTGTACTGTAACAGCTGTAGTAAAAAAATCAAAATGGCGGTCTATTTTGTAATGAACAGATTTTCACTTTTCCAACGACTTGTGGTACAATGGACAATATATTACAGTCAAACCGGATGTTCTCTTGCAAGCAACATTGCAATATTCCCACGCAGCATTGCAATGTTGACTGGCTATTTGCCCGACTCAGGGGGCGATTACATGGACCGGGCTGGCCCAGTTAACCGGGCTAGCTCGGTTAACCGGGCTAGCCCGCTTTATATATAAAACGCATGTTGTTTTAACATTTCGATTACATGGCAAGCGGGCTAGCCCGGTTTGCCGGGATAAATAGTGCTGAAAGGAACTGAAATAGAACATCAACGTTGTTTGTGTGTTTCGTGATCAAAACGAAGATTTAATAAATTAATTAGTCTTCGTGAAGACGCTTTCCTGGGTTAGCTAAGACTTTAACAATTTTTTTATTACCGGGCTAGCCCGCTCCATGTAATCGTTTCGTAAACTCATCCCGGTTATAACCGGGCTAGCTCGGTTAACCGGGCCAGCCCGGTCCATGTAATCGCCCCCTCAATTTGCAATTATCATTCACAAGTTGACAGTTATTTCGTGTTGTGCTGGAATCGCTACGGACGTTTATTCTCAAACCGCTTTGAAGTATATTCCAAGTTTTAATACAATATCTGCAAGAAACTGCAAGAAAGCTTTTTTGTTGATTACCTGACAAAGAACTACGACTTCAGTGAGTAAACCGTGCGGCTATTTCGTCGCTCAGTGAAGGCCTGAAGCACGTCCATAATAATTTTAGAATTTTACACTTACCTAAAGCGTTCGAAATTCGGTTTCTTGCAGATCGGAAGCAATTTACAAGCGACTGCAGTTATTAAAAAGGTGTAGAAGCGACGGAACGACGGAATAGAGCCGCACGGTTTACTCGCTGAAGTCGTAGTTCTTTGTCAGGTCAACAAAAAAGCTTTCTTGCAGTTTTTTGCAGATATTGTATTAAAACTTGGAATATTCTTCAAAGCGGTTTGAGAATAAACGTTATAAACGTCCGTAGCGATTCCAGCATCAACACGAAATAACTGTCAACTTGTGAATGATGATTGCAAATTGATCGGGCAAATAGCCAATCAACATTGCAATGTTGCGTGGGAATATTGCAATGTTGCTCGCAAGAAAACATCCGGTTTGACTGTAAAATATTTTCACAATGAACAACATATAGAACACCCAGACTGGAAATGTTTGTGTTAAGCAATGAAACAAAACAAGCGTTTTTAAAAGCTTAGTACGAAGCGTACGAGTCGCATTTCCAATTGTGTTTTGTCCAGTAACTTCAATGTTGTTGTTGTTGTTGTTTCTAGTCGCGTGCAAGGTTTCTCGTATAGAGGGAAATTAACCGACTGTATCTACTGCGCCAGGCTGCTCGGACTGACTCGAGATGTGATCGTAAAAACCTTCTGAAATTTGATTGGTCCCAAAGAATCTTCTATTGTTACTTAACTAACATTGGAAAACCTTGCATGCCGACATAGTATCTACTCGCATGTGCAGTAGATATAAAAAAGCATTGTAAAGATTGTTTGTGAACATAATAGCTACCAAACATTCAGATAAACAAAAAAATTTTGACAATGTAGTCCACACAACATCGTAATTTTGTGTCTTATTTTTGTCATATTATAAGTAGGTAATCCTAGGATTTCGCTTGTGGAATATATATGATTACCTACACCCTACACAGTGTAAAATAATTATATAATTATAAGGAGTAAAAAGAACTCCACCATTAGAGTTGATACTGCACCACCATACAGTAGCTAGGAACAAAGGGAAAGGAGTTATTTCAACTGTAGTAGATTCTAATACTTCTAAAGCTGAATCTATCCCAAAAGGAGAGTTGAAATTGATGGATTCTACTTTACTCTTGCATGCTGCGGTGTTGATTTAACTAAGTTTTAGTTTAAAAAAAACATACAACGAAGTAAAATCAACTCCCATATTGGGGTTAAAGTACTCTTGTTTAATTCAAGAGTTAATATGATTTCTGAATATAGTAGTTGAAACTATTCTTAGTAGACGGAGTGGTCAAAACAACTTTTATGTTGGGAAAAAGCAGCTTCAGCGTACCTGAGTTAAAAGTACTCTCTCCGCAAGAGCTATCATATCAGAGTTGTTATCACCGTTCATTTACATCCATTTTTGGAGTCACATTAATGACTCCTTTATATAGCAGTAAAAATAACTCCTATTTACCAAGAGTTTTTATTTATTTTTATTTATTAATACCAATTTAGCAAAAATACAAGAAATAATAATGCCAGGAACCAAACGACAGGGGAAAATCTCATAACAGTGGCCCATTGGAAAAGAATAAATAAATAAAAATCTATATACTGAATAAAAAGTTAACAACATTGAGTAAGTTTGACAGAATTTAGCGACACATAGTTTTCCAAGTTCTCGGGTCAGCGATATCATAAGCCAATCTTAGGAAATCACTATAGTACGTAAATAATTTGGACTTAAACTGATATAGAGTTTCTGATAACCGAATGGATGATGGTAGTTCATTCCAAATACGAGCAGATCTTATAAAGTAACTCATTTGGAAAGTCACAGTACGCATGCACCATGGAAATCTCAAAAGTCAAACCCGAAGAGGAATTGGATCTTCTTGTAGTACGCAGTGTTCGTTGGGGTATGAAGAAATCTCCAAGCTTTAACATAGCATACCAGAAGCCAACTTATACAGAAACACTAAGTCCAAATATTCGTGCCAGTAAGATAGCGGTAAGAGGTTTAGTTTCAGAAGACAATCTTTAAATATGATAGAAGTATCATATGGCAGAGACAACAAACGTTTTGTTGCTTTTCTTTGAACAGATTCTATAATTGTTTAATCAGTTGTACTGTCTGTGGTTCCCAAACTTGAGACACATGAACGAAATGATTCCTTACTAATGTCAAATAGAGTGCTTTCCTTGCATTCTATAGAATACAGAATACTCTAAATTTGGATTAGTTGTAACAGTTTGTTTGACTCCAACTTTGGAGTCATATTGATAAGTCCTAATTTGTGTACAATTATCGAGTACGCCAAGCCAAACGGCCCTGTCTTGCATGAAAATACCGAGAAAAATAGAAATGTAATAAGGACTTATTAACCGAGTGCGAGGTTTGTATGGGAAAGTATTTGCCTGAGGTTTTCGTACAGACCGAGCGACGAAGGAGCGAAACCAGGTTTGTGCGATAAAACCGATGGCAAATAATTTCCAGTACAGACCGAGCAAACGAGGTTACTAAGGAATTTATTATATGGCTATTGGTTCATTCTAAAATTGTTGTTACTAAACAAGTTCAATTATATAATTGCCAGTTCTTTAAGTGTTCTGTTTCAAGTACATCTATTTAGAAATTAGACTAATTTTCATAAAATACCGCTAGGGCAGCAGTAGGAGTCTGGTGTTATTATTGGTGTTAACAAAGCTAAAAGTTCAAGATATTCCTCTGAGAAAAATATAATTTGACATTTGTAAACTTCGTCACGTGAACTCAAGTCAGTTTGCCAGCATAATCTTTTGTCAAGCCAAGACTCTCGCCATTCAATGAATATAGAATTCAAGACCTTGCAAAAGACATTCAAAAATATATTGTATACTTTAATACACGAGGCATTCCGATGGAGAAGACTTTGCCGCAACATATGTCCCCTCATGCGTGTCCTCAACAAGAGGCCTCATAAACAGACAAGAGGCCTCAGCCTGTACTCGATGTCCCGCACTTCCAAAATTTCCAATCGTATTTCCCACTTTTTCATCAGTACCCAAATCAATTGACATGTACACACATCATCCATAACATCTCCATCTATCGATAAACCTTCACAGAAAGGATCAATTACAACTCTACTCACACGAGTCCCAAGCTCGACAACGGGGTGATTTCCAGGGTGTCACCCATCCAAGTACTTGTCCCGTCCAACCGCGCTTAACTATGAACTGCAGTGGGGGGAGTGCAGGGGAACTGCAGGGGAAGTGAGGGAAAACTAAAGAAATCTGGCTGTTGAGTACTGTGATTATCAGAAGACTTATTATAAAATATACATCATGACTGGACCATGCTTTGAGGGTTTTTCGACGGATTAAAGATTAATATGTTTCGGTATAAAAAATCACTTAGACCGTTCGCACGGGGTATTCCACAAAAAAATTACCCTCGAGATGAAATATTCCTCGGGTTTCGCCCTCGGGGTAATTTTTTGTGGAATACCCCTCACTCCAGGTCTATAATGGTATATAATCCTGCTCTACGCTCAAGTTGCAGCAATGAATCTATGTCGGTACACCACGACGGAACTCTGCAACCTGGATAATATATGTTGGTGAAAGAAATTCTGTGCAAGAAGGATATGTTGCGGAAGCAAAGCAGCGACGAACGTTTATGTATGAATTAAGAGGAAAACGGGTGGACATGGGCTGAAAAGCTTGAGCCTGGTACCCTGGCCCAATTCTGAAGAAATATGGGCCAGGTAACCACTAATTTCATTCTCGCGTCATCAGGGCTAAATCCCCGGGCTGGTGACGATTGCAGTTTTACTCATAGGCAATAAAAACGCGCGACAGTTTTAACCAATAAGAAAGCAGAAGTCTTTAGTGGTTAGCTGGCCCATATTTCTTCAGAATTGGGACAGGGTATCAGGCTAACATTTGTGTGGCGCGCAACGTGGTGTTCAACCTAAATCGCTGAATTCAAGTAGCATATAGAGAAGAGAGTACAACCGGGAGTTAAAGAGTTTAAATCGTGAAGCAGAAGAGTCGATGCAAGAAATAGATATTGCAGTCGAGTTCAAGAAAGCAGAGATCTCGAAGTGTAGAAAGACGGAGGTAACGTGAAGGGAGTGCTCGAAAGACGTCAAGAAGGAAATAGGAGTGAGAGTGGTAGAAAGATTAAAGAGAAACTAGAAAGAGAAAGCTATGTAAAGGCAAGCGTTTGCAGGACAAGAAGAGAAGAGCCATCTGTGGTTGAGTAGAAACAAGCGAATTAAGATCGGAACAGAGATGGAAAATGAATACAGACTTTGCAGAGAACACGAGGAAGCGGTACAATATACCTACTCGGGCGAGATGTAAAGTACTAGACGGATTACAGTACGTCTATCGGCACAACAATGCACTCGTGGTTCTAGCAGTGTACACATGCAGGGCAATAAAGAAGGAAATGCTATATTCCAGAGAACATGCACACTGTGATCTCCAGAGCATAAAATCTTTGCTGGGACTTTGAGACAGAACGAAAGAAGAAATACAGCAAGATGCCAAAACATGATATTTTAGCACACAAACAATATGTATACATAGTTGGTTACATGTCGCGCCCTGGGAAACAGAATATTGAGGGAAGAATACAAGAGAATAGCTACGGAAGTACAGGCAACTTGCTTTTGAAACGAGAAAGAAAAAACAGATTTAAGGTGGAATAAGTATCAGTCGTTCTTGGTTGCTAAAGCGATGATATCGACAAGGCATGCAGTGGAAGCAATGGCAAAAGTGGCGAGTGAAAGAGAAATAATGAAAATACCGAGGGCAATGCAACGGACAGTGCTTTTGAAAGAGAACACATTTATATTAAGAAAAGTGTCGAGTGCAGTGTAGTTAAGGTGGAGTAGAGACAGATAAAAAGGACTTGGTCAACTTTCCAACAAATATTGGAAGGAATGTGTGCATGTATAAAGCCAGACTTTGTTTTTGAGTTGGCTTATTATTATTATTATTATTATTATTATTATTATTATTATTATTATTATTATTATTATTATTATTATTATTATTATTATTATTATAACTAGAAATACATAAACGCAACGACTCCTCGCCCACTTTTAATACATTAAATATACATATAAATAAATAACCCCCCTGATTAAAATAAGCACCTGATCTGTTTTTGTATAGAAATATAAACACCCTTGCCCTCCTGGCCTCCTTTACATCTTGTTTTATCACTTTTATGAATGTAGTTTTTCTATTATTGACCAATTTCCAAGGCAATGTTTTATTCCAAAATAATAAAGCAGTAGCTGAGGAAAAACTTGTGTCACGACCTAAAGCACCAGAAACTGATAGCAAAAACAAACAATAATTACAGACGCTTATATCAAGGTGCCTATTAAACTGTTTTAATAATATGATTCCTCATGTTCCAAATATAATGTTGAACCTCAAATAAAAACATCAGAACAGAAAAAAACGTAGGTAACAGCCTGAAAACTATAGGTATAAGAGAGGAAAAACTATTAAACCAGGGAAGAGCTATAATGCAAAGCTCCGCTCGAACCATTGAAAAACGCCTGGGAAAATGTATATTATTTGAAAGGATTTTTGCTGTTTTAACTGAGTTTAATACTGAAAAGGTTTCGGATATATTGAATATATACCGACTCCAATCAGCTAAAGAAAGCTGGTAAGTTAAATACAAATCACTGCTTACCGTTAAATTTTCTTTTGGCTCTGCTCATAGCCCGTGTCAGATAATTCATTATAATTTATACATCATCCGGGACTTACCCCGTAACGTATATAAATACATGTAAGAAAAAGATTAGGGACTTTTTGGTTAGGATTTATTAAAGTATTAAATTTCGATTCGTACTTCATACTTTTACATGGTGTCAGGTGTGGGGTTTGCTGATGTTCTGACAAGTTGACAACCATAGTACAACAATCTATTCAATACACTGGTGTAAGCGAAAGAGTGAACTTACAACTACATTAAAACGCTTTGAACAAGCGAATAGGACATGGCGACGAGTGCCTCGGCCTCGTTCATCGACAAGGGACCGTCAATGGATTGGAGCGCTGATGACAACATATATAGCCGCTTTAAGATGTGGAAACAAAGATGTGAACTATTATTTACTGGCCCCATGGCGAAGATGGAAGAGGAAACAAAGTGCAAACACCTACTGTACTGGTCTGGAGAACGTGGAATAGAGCTCTTTAACAGCTGGGACCTAGGAACAGAAAAAGCTAGAAAACTACTGGGAAAATTTTGAAAGCTACGTAAAGCCTCACTCAAACGAGTTGATCGCAGTTTGGGAGCTGCACAGCCTTCGTCAAGGTACGTTATCTTTAGAAGAATTTATTGCTAAGCTCAGAATTCTCGTTAAGGAAGCTAATTATCCAGAAGATCATTATGATCGATTTTTGAGAGACTTCCTTGTCCTTGGAATGAATTCTGACCGTGTCAGAAAAGAATGTTTCAAAGAAGGAAACGCACTCACTTTTAACAAAGCTCGACAAATGGCAAAGACTGAGGAGTCAGCAGACAAACAACTCCAGTTGATGAACACTGAAGTACACCCCATCAGTTCAAACAAAAGATTTCAGAACCAAAGAAACCAGCCTAGAAACAACCCAGGGGCCAACTCAAGCAAAGTTCAACACTGCAGAAATTGTGACTGGGGTCCCCACTCTCGAGAACAGTGTCCGGCAAGAAACGCAACATGTCATTACTGCCAAAAGGTTGGACACCTAGCTAAGGTGTGTCTGTCAAGGCTGAGAAATAAGAATGTGCATGAAATTGTAGCTGGTAATGATAACTTGAACCAATCCGAACCACAGCCACCCCAAGTACCAGGTGACCATGTGTTTCTAGGCCCAATAGAAGCAACACCCCTGGCTACAAATGTACATACTATCTCATGCAAGGAAAAAGCTATGCTTGAAGTTTCTTTGGCATTGAGTCCAGAAGAAAAACAAACATATGCCCTTTGTAAAATAGACTCAGGCGCAGACACAAACATTATACCCAAGTCCTTATTCCAGCAGCTAAGTCATGGAAAACATGAGTTAAAACAACCTACAATGAAGTTAACAGCATATGGTGGGACCGATATACCAAACCTGGGTTCTTGCCATGTCTATGTGAAGGTTCCAAACAACCCCAGTTCCAAGGTAATCCAAGCACAGGTTGTTGATGTCCATGGGCCTGCAATAATTGGTAATACCTCAGCACCTTAAAACTAAATTGGGTCATCGAAGCTGAAAGCAACACTGGCAGTACTTGTCCACCAGTCACCCACCCAGTCAAGCAAGACCTAAACACATCATCCAGTCCACAGAAAGTCAAGCTCGTTGACGTACAAGGCAAGCAGCACCCTTTTCCCCTGACAAAAGATTACCTTTTGAAAGAATATCGAGATGTTTTCACTGGAATTGGTTGCTTTCCAGGAGCTCCATACCACATCGAAACAGTTCAAGATGCCATTCCTATCCAACATGCCCCAAGACAAGTACCAGTTCAATTACAGCCAACCTACATAGAAGAGTTAAATAAGTTGGTGGAATCTGGAATCCTAAGTGAAGTGCAAAATGAGTATACCCCATGGGTCAACTCAACTGTGGTTACAAGGAAACCCAATGGATCAATCCGCCTATGCCTAGATCCCTTGACCTCAACAAAGCCATCAAGCGCAACCCTTATTATGTCAGAACTATAGACGATGTGATACCAAATGTTAGTGGTGCAACTCACTTCAGTATTTTAGATGCACGTAGTGGTTTCTGGCAAGTCGAGCTTGACGATGAAAGCAGTCGGCTATGCACCTTCAGCACACCATGGGGCAAATACAGATGAAAAAGACTCCCTTTTGGCCTCACCTGTAGTGGAGACATATTCCAAGAGAAGATGTACACCACCTTTGGAAAACTGAATGGCCTGAGTGGAATCGCTGATGATACTTTCATCTATGGCAAGAGTGAGGCTGCACATGATCAACACATACTTGACGTCTTGGACACAGCAAGAGAGAACAATGTAAGGTTCAACCCAGATACGTTCCAGTTCAAAGTTGAAGAAACATCATTCTTTGGGTTTACATGGACCCCTGGTGGGATCAGACCGGATGATCACAAGATCAAAGCAATCAGAGGTATGCCACAGCCAAAGAACATGGTGGAACTGCAGTCCTTCTTGGGCATGGTAAACTACCTGAATAGATTCTCTCCAATCCTGGCCCAAACATCATTGCCTCTACGACAGTTAATGAAGAAAGATGTACCATTCACCTGGCAACCTGAACAGCAGCAAGGGTTTCAGTCTGTCAAGCAAGTGATTACCGAAGCTCCAGTTTTTGCCTATTATGATGCTGAGAAGAAAATCTTGATCCAATCGGACGCCAGCATGAAAGGAATTGGATGTGTGTTGATACAAGAAGGCAGACCTGTATGTTATGCAAGCCGCTCACTCACTGAAACTGAGTCGCGATACAGTAACATAGAGAGAGAGCTGCTCGCTGCCAGTTGGTCCTTGGAGAAATTCAACCATTACGTCTTTGGCAAGAAGGTGGTTATCGAAACAGACCATAAACCCCTTGAAAGTATATGGAAGAAGAGTATAACAAGTGCATCACCACGCCTACAGAGACTTCTCCTGAAAATGTCAAAGTACGACGTAGAGCTGCGATACATCCAAGGGAAGACCAACGTTATAGCTGATGCCCTCTTCAGAGTTAGCTGTATGGAACCTCCTGCAGATGACGATGAAGTGCCATTGATCGAAGTCAACGCAATTACAAGCACTCTGCCAGCAACCCCCGCCAGATTAGATGAAATACGCGAGTACACAAAACAAGATGTTATACTCAGTCATCTGAAAGAAATCATACACCATGGTTGGCCAGAGTATCCAAATGAGTGCCCTCCAGACCTGAAAGAATTCTGGAATTTCAGAGAAGACCTAAGCGTTGAAAACGGACTGGTTTTAAAAGGACACCGAATCATCATCCCAAGCGAATTACGTGCACAGATACTCCAGATTGTACATTATGGCCATATGGGGAGCGAGAAGTGTCTGCTGAAAGCAAAGGACTGTTTGTTCTGGCCAGGGATCTCAAAAGACATCAAGGACATGGCTGCCAGCTGCGCCACTTGCATGCAGCACTCCAAGCAACAGCCAAAAGAACCACTACGACCACACACGGTATCCACCTTTCCATGGCAGAAACTGGGCACAGACCTGTTTGACTACCAAGGCGCACAGTATCTATTAGTGGCCGACTACTACAGCAGTCCTGAGAAAGCTGAACTCAATTGCATCAGCTGCCGCAATAAATCACCTGAAGTCAATCTTCGCAGAGCATGGAATACCAGAAACCTTGGTCTCTGACAATGGTCCGCAGTACAGCAGTCGAGAGTTTGCAGCCTTCTGCAAACAGTGGGGTATTGAACATGTTACCAGCTCACCTCTGTATCCCCAAAGCAACGGGTTTATAGAGAGGATGGTTCAGACAGTGAAGAACCTACTATACGCAAGTCAGAAGCTTCTGGACAGGACCCGTATCTTGCACTACTAACATACCGCACAACACCTGTGGACAGCAACTTACCGGCACCAGCTAAGCTACTGAACCAGAGGGACTACCGCACGCAATTACCCTGCAGTGGAAGACTACAACGTTCGCAAGCCAAGGAAGATAACCAAGAACAGCTACAGTATCGCCAAGATGTTCAGAAACAGCAGTATGATGGGAAGTCTTCACGTACGCTGCCCAGACTGGTGCCAGACCAACAAGTGACCGTCTTCCAACCCCGAAACAAGATATGGGTTCCAGGAAGAGTAATGGAAGAATCTGATAAGCCGAACTCCTACACCGTCGAGACACCCAATGGATCCAAGCTAAGGCGTAACAGAATACACCTTAAACCCACAGGCCAAGAGAAA
This sequence comes from Corallium rubrum, assembly GCA_964035015.1. Taxonomy (NCBI): domain Eukaryota; kingdom Metazoa; phylum Cnidaria; class Anthozoa; order Scleralcyonacea; family Coralliidae; genus Corallium; species Corallium rubrum. Next base: position 90,942,287 of record OZ035997.1, read on the forward strand.
GTACAACAAACAGATCAATTGCTGAGCAACCAAGACAGCCCTGTCTCTGAATTCTGCTTCCAAGAAGGAGCACATACTGTGGAATTGGAAATAGCACAACCAACCCGCAAACTGGAAACAATGACGAACGAAAAAAGAAATTACCTTCCAACAACCAGGAGTGGCCGTGTTGTAAAGAAGCCAAATAGACTGGACTTATAAATCTTATAAACTATAAATAGAACAACATTTAGAGTGTATGGAGTTTGGTATGTTATACCATCAAGATTATATATTACATAACTCGACATCAGTGCTTTAGGGAGGAGATGTCAGATAATTCATTATAATTTATACATCATCCGGGACTTACCCCGTAACGTATATAAATACATGTAAGAAAAAGATTAGGGACTTCTTGGTTAGGATTTACTAAAGTATTAAATTTCGATTCGTACTTCATACTTTTACAGCCCGTATGGCAGTGTTTGCATCATCTGGCGTTTGCAGTTTTCTTGCGGGTACTTTACTTGACAACAAGGAATAATTAGCTTCAAATTTTGACGAATTGTTCTTCTCCGTTTAAAATCTTGGCCGCCATATTTCTTTATTATGCGCAGAAAGAGCCTGGGCACGAGGTTGGAATATCCGTAAAAATCCGTTGTAGAATGTGATTGGCTCTTTTCAGTTTTTATTGTTTTTGATTGGCTTATTCGCTTCAAAAATTCGCACTGTATTTCCTTAAAACTGCACTGCTCTTAGCCAATCAAAATTGATGGATTTTTTTCATATATATTAAAGAAATACCAAATGGTTTTCCGTGTTTAGATACTCTGACCCAAACACGCGGGAAATTGCGAGACTGGAGAAAAGCGTAACAAAACACGAGCCGTAGGCGAGTGTTTTTAGTTTTTCGAAAGTCGAGCAATTTCCCAAGTGTTTGGATAAGAGTCTCCAAACATGGAAAAAAACATTTGGTATTTCTTTTATAAAATAATCACAAACGAATATGATATACTGTCCGATATTTTCAAAAAATCGTTTTGGATACTCTGATCCAAGCACGGCAATTGACCAATCAGGGCTCGCGTAGTATACATGTTATTTTATAATATTATATCCTTAATGTTATGCATCGCTTTCCAAGACGTCTTTTCATCGACTAGTAAAATTGTCTTGCGTTTGACAGAGTAAAAAGATAAAGTTCTTGAGTTCCACAACAACAATTCGCGTTCCTTATATTTGCTTATATTGAGCGTCTTAGAGGCCATTCACACTAAGATCATATCCAGGTTCCCATTGATGTTGAGAAAGCGTTCATATTTGTTTCGACCGATCTCCGTTCACATTCGAACGTTCACATTCAGCTTGCTTTTGACTTGGATCCATGTCAGATCTATCTGTAACACTTGTCACTATAGTGTGAATACACCTTATTCAAAAATGGCCACCAAATTAACCCTTATGACCTCGTTTTCAAGTAAAAATTCTTTTGAATTTCCCACATGAAAACGAGTTCATAAGGGCTAATTTATATGAATTGTATAATAAATTATAGAATAATTTTAATTCGGCAGCTATTTTTGAATAAGGTCTATGGTCTTTAGTTTTTTGAATATGAAGTATTTACTTAGACAGCATTTCAGATTGTGTGCTTTAATGTATACGAATACATTCAACGAAGGGTAAATTGTGTGAAAAGTCTTAATTCATAATTACTTAATACTTGTCTTCCCGACAGCTCTTCTATCATTTTCAAATTGGAATTAAAACTGGCGATTGTCTTTTTCGTTAAGTTCACGCACTGTATTATTATTTTAATTTCTTCATATAGTCTATGCATAGTCTTTTAGCTTTAAACGAACAACCCACGCCAATATTAAAACGAGTCCCTGCCTTAGCTTCATTTCATCGCCCAGCAATTCTTTTTCTCGTTTAACAACTTCCGCTTCAAGGAGCGATTCGCGTTTCTTTATACTTCTTAATTGTTCTCTGATCCGCAAGCCCAACTTAAGCAGCAACTTTATTACTTCCGTTTTTTTAGAAATCGCCGAGTTAATTGGTCGACAGCGCGATGGCATCAAGAGATGTCGTGAAGCCGAACAAAACATCAAGAGGATACTTAAATGATAGGTTGCCGACGAAGGCGCCATGATCTCTGAGCGTGTACAAAATGCTAATTAGTGTGCTCTAAAGCTCGAATGATAAACAACAGTTCATATATACACTGGCACATCGTGGACTGGAATAGATTGTAACTGTGCTTAGACAATCTGGTGTATTGACTGTGGCTTTGATCTCCGTCTTTTTTACTCCACTCAGCCCTCTGTCGAGTAACACTTTACTTTATCAATAACTGGTAAGCTTGATTAGTATAGTTGGATTGCTATAATTTATAATTTGTAATTTATAATATATAAAGTCATTTACGTATTGTATTATAATAATGTAGAATATGTCTTTGAACCGCGCGTAGTATATGTCTTTGAATTGCTAACGTCGAGAAATACAATTGGTCCTCACCAACTGTATAGATCATTAAATTAAAACCGTACTTAGTTGCAAAATTAATTTATACAAAAGTAGATTATGTCTGATCCGCACGTACAAGGTTGTCTACGGCGTTCATTGTACAACGCACACGAATGACTTGTTATTAAGCGCATATCATAGTGTAGAAGGCTCACTTTTTACTGACAATTGACTAAAATAGGATAAAATGAATAAAGGTACCGTTATATCTTGTATATACCTAACATGTTAGCACTAAAGAAATCTGGGGAAAGTTCACTTTGAATCTTTTATGCCTTTTTTTGCTTTCACACATTTTCTAGCTTTTGAATTATATATACCCTATGTCAGAAGGTGGCTGTCGCACTTCTTTGTTCTTGCTTAGTGCTTGTGCTTCACTGAAAGCTAGACTTAATATGAAGTGAATGTGTCTTTTAGGTTCACAACATAAGCACGAAGCGCAGACATTGCATGTATATATAATCCGGCAATCCATCTTGGTCAGATATTCCTTTGTACAAACTGACCAGATGGAATAATAAGATATCCACTAACACTATTACAAAGACATGGATATTATTGGTTGAACTTCGTGTAGATTTTTATACTGAGCGTGACGAACATCTATAGCGCTTTAAGTGTTAATAAATTAGTTTTACTGTGTAACGTTGTCGGATGAACTAAAGATAAGAGATTTTGGTGGAAACTGGTTATATCTGGACACATTTTGTCTACCTCACGAGTACCACTATAGAAAGAGTTTCTCCCATGTACGAATGCCTAAATTACATGCTTCGCAGCGAAACTGGTTTTTTTTTGTTCTCATTCAATAGTAAAGAAAGCATTGATATCGATCAATGTTAAATAAATTCGACAAGTTATCTTTATCCATTTAGGTACATGTTTAGTTTACTTAATGAAATCCTCTGCCAAACAACACCCTATACACCTCGGTGCCGAACTGTCTTTTCTGCCTTTTCTATCGGATGAATGGGTTCCCATAAATCCAGCTAAACAAAGTGATTTTGGTGCTAATTTCCTACAATTAAGCCATATATCTTCTGTCTGCCGGAAATTTGTACATGCCATATTTGACCACAGTCTACTGAACGGATAAAATTATTAAGCTGAAAAAATATCTTAAGTAAATATTACTTTAGAAAGACGTGTGTTGTTTCTCTTGTTTGTATTAACTAATTTCTTTCCTTGTTCAGTATTCCCAACGTTCTTAGCGTATTATTAGACTAATTTGTTAGAAATAACTATAATTATATCTATGTAATAACTACAGATTAGCCCCAGACATACGTATAATTGTCTACAAGTTTTGGAAATACGGTCGACGCGAAGAAGAAACAATGATTTTTGCCTAACTAATTTAATATATGTCATGCAGTTTAGGTGTTTCTGGAATTTAAAGTATTTATACGACAATCATCCTAAGAAACTACATCCGGCCACTTTTCTTCTTCAATTTTTTTTTCTTTCAGCGGCAAATAGAGTTATTGTATATAGTGTGCTCTGAGAGAAACAGCTCACTTGAAACCTTATTTGGCGAAATGCGCTAAATTTAGGTTACTGTGTTCCGTTTATTACCTGGATATTTTTACTCCTTTACTTCCGTGGACTGACGAGAAAGGATCGGTAGATTTATTAAATAATATTTTTCTCTGAATTTATACACAGAGTTTCTGACTGGCACGCTCAGAAAAGCTATCCTTACATTGCCTGTCTTAAATCCGTGATTCTATACGCTGGCGATGCAATGTCCTAAAGCATGCACTGCATGGCGCTCGTCCTGCATTGCTTCGTAAATTTTAGGATTCAACCATTGAGTTTTACCGTACTCTAACAGCGCAACAGTCTTTAAAAAGTTGTATCACCTGTGCAAGTAAAACATTGCACTTGGCACTCGGGCTTGAGATATCAAATAATTTTCTGATAAATGTACAGGGTGCTGCATTAAGTATATGTTTCAATGAGAACCATTCACACTTTGTTATCATAGCCCAGGAAATGATCAAGATGTTTCAACTATCCTTTTATAATAGTACATATATTGTCGCTTTCCAGTTTTTAATCAAAAACAAAATGTACATCAAGTATATATAGTCCAGATTAAATTTCGTGTAAAAGTGGTTTTGTGAACTTTTATTTCGACTTTACGTACTTACTCGACTATGTAGTATGAATACATAGTATATTACAAGCAATATTTGGCATTTCACTCGATTAGACTGCATGCATATGTTGGGAAAATTTTGAGTGTAATATTATATAGTATATTCATATTTTATTCAAACATGCGTCCAGCTTTCCGTAAGCCGTTATTATAAGTAATGTTAGTTTTGCTATAAGTCAAAGCCTGACAGTTAATCTTTTGAAAAATATCTAAAAATTATGAAAATGTCCGAAATTATCATGCAGTTATAATAATGTATGTATTTGGCGCGGCTCGTGTAAAGTACAGCCGTTTGAACAAACTGTAAAGCACTTTCACCTGAACCAGAAATATCTTTATAGTTTAGCCGTGCTTAATATATAAAGCACAGTGTCTTGCTGAAATATGAACCGAATACCAAAGCATTTAAATCCAATGTTGCTGCTGTTTGAACAAAAGAAAGGGACAAAAAGACACATCTTTGGACCGCAGTATAAAGTGAACTCCAAATGTTATTCTGCTTTCTGCATACTATTTATACCCTTTAACAAACTGCCATGCAGGGATTGATTCAGTAACTTGAAGCTGCGACCACGTTGAGCTTCTAGTTCATTTTGAGCTCAAGTCCTGTATATCTTTTTTCCTGTTAATGAAATGTTCTCTTGAGATATATATATATATATATATATATATACATGTGGCCATGGCGAAGCAAGCTTCAATCCCATGGCCGAATCCCAAAAATCAGTTTAATATATATATATATATATATATATATATATATATACAAACGAGCACGCAAAGTTAACACTTTGAGACCTGGACCTCTCCCTGTGCTGAATAAAATCGTCTGGCGTTAACCAGAATAAAATACTCGTCTTCAGGCTTTAAAGTGTTAGAACACATCGACCGGTTTGCCTATCGATTCCATTCAAAATATACATTGAACTTTGGACTTTAAAGTCAATAGAATGATATTAGTTAAAGAGCTTTGGTATTTTAAGACGTGCCCTTATTGACCTAACTGCATGCAATTAAAGTTAATCAAATAGAGTTGCGAGGGAAAGAGAGAACACAATTAAAAAGGATGGTGGATGACTTCCTAGCCACTTTCGTGAAGTATTTTGTGTGGGCAAATTTTGTTTAAATGTGTCTCATTAATGTAGCCTACGATTTCTCGAGTGCTGCTCCTTTTGGCAGGGAACGAAAAAATAATTAACCAACGATGAAAACAATACTGTTTATTTGCTTGGAATTTCTTTTCTTTACTTGTAGTTATTTACTCATTGAGCTATAACTGTGTATAATTAGAGTCAGAACAAGATTCCAAATGATAGAGGGAACACAATTGCAAAGGACCAATGACTTCCTGGCTAGATCCGTGAAGTGTTTTGCGTGGGCAAGTTGACTTAAGGTGTGTCTCGTTAATGGACCTAAGATTTTTTTAGTACCACGCCTTTTGGCAGCGAACGAAAAATATTATAACAAACGATTAAAGAAAGACTGTTGCATGTCACGCATGCATGCACGCATGCATGCACGCAGTGGGCTTTTACTTAATGTTTTTGCTCGGAATTTCTTTTGTTAACTTGCAGTTATCCTTTTATTCATCTCTTATAATTTAATTAGAGTTAGAACACAGAGGACATATAATTGCCAAGGATGGTGGACTTCCTTGCTACATCCGCTCATAGTCAATCGAGAAATAAAACGTCTGAAACTCATCAAACTTTAAAGCGCCAACAACAAGCTCTGCATGATTTTTGGTTCGAACGGTCTCTATATACAGTCCACAACGTTTTTTTTGTTTATTATTATTATTCAAACTCAAGTATTGGATAATTGCTTCATTAAACCAAAAATACACTGTCCTCACTATGCACAATTTGCATGAACGTGAACAGCAAGACAGAACAAAGACTTCCGCTGAGTTCCAAATTACTTTTTTGATAGACTGCAGTTTTGTGTGGGCAATTTAGCTTAAGTGTGTCTCATTAACGCGGTTTAAAATGTTTAGTGAAATAGTTTATATATATATATATATATATATATATATATATATATATATATATATATATATATATATATATATATAGTAGCAAGTTTGAAAGCATATGAATAGAGTGCTCAATACCGAGATAGAGCGGAATAAGACAAGAGGGTAAACTTCGGTTACTTCATGAAAATTTTATTCACTATACAAATTTGTTTCGTGTGGCAAGCAAACACACTCATCAGGTGATTATCGCGTCTGGTTCTCGTAGCTAAACGCGATAATCACCTGAAAAACTATATATATATATATATATATATATATATATATATATATATATATAAATATTACCAGGGTTAAGTCACGTTGGCCTGAAAAACAGAGAAAAAGCTTCTCGACGTTTCGAGCGAAGGCCCTTCGTCAGGAGAAATTAGTAAACAACTCACATGTGGTCACGCGTATATATATATATATATATATATATATATATATATATATATATACATACATAAACAAGAGGGTAAACTTCGGTTACTTCATTAAAATTTTATTCACTACAAAATTGTTTCGTATATATAGTTTTTGAACATTCTGAAGAAGGGCTGTGCCCGAAACGTCAAGAAACAAAGTTTTAAAGCGTTTCTGTCTTGTACCACTTAACCTGTGTATATCTCCCCGAAAATATAATTGTAGAAAGATGGGGTCACCGCTTGGCATTGGTATCTCCCCGAAATTAAATAAGAGTAACTTTAAAAATATGGTTTCACCACTTAGCGTGGGTATCTCCCCGAAAATATAATTATAGAAAAATGGGGTCACCAACTTACCGTGGGTATCTTCCCAAAGTTGAATCAACAGAAAAGAAACTTAAAAATAGAATATCTCTGAAAGATATTTCAAATATGGAATAATGAAACAGAAAGAATCCAAAAGGAATGATTTCCAATGAGTGAAATAGATTTCTTGACCAGAATAGAAAACTAGTCAAAAGAGAGACCCAACCGCGTTTCGACACAAAGTTTCAGTGTCTTCATCATTTGAAATATCTTTCAGAGATATTTTATTCTTTTGAGACACCGACTCTATGTGGTGACCTCATATAGTTTCTTTTTTCACCTTAAACTGGAGTAGCAATATACACCATGTATATCTTACCGAACTCGAAGTTACCTTGACAAAAGGGACTGAGCCCCAAAACGTTGATTTGTTTTAAATAAAGAATTTCTCATGATGAAATTATGTATGTATGTATATATGTATGTATATATATATTTGTGAAATTCATTACTAATTCATGAATTTTGCAGCCAATCCAATTTCAGAAATTACGTCACATGTATACCCCTGTAAACCCCATACAAACTAATACCAATGAATGCTAATTAGTTACAACCACTTGTGGATGTATACTCTTCTGATACAACCACTAGTGCTTGTAACTAATTAGCATCTCAATATCCCAAAGGGATTTTTACTATTCATTCATTTCACAAGTTGTTTACAACACTCGCGTCCTTGTTGTATTGAATATACAATCACTCGCCTTCGGCTCGTGATTGTATACTTCAATACAACACGGCCGTTCGTGTTGTAAACATTACACATATGTGTATATATATATATATATATATATATATATATATATATATACATATATATATACATACATATATACATACATACATACATACATACATAATATATATATATATATATATATATATATATATATATATATATGTATGTATGTATGTATGTATGTATATATATATATATATATATATATATATATATATATATATATATATATATATATATATATATATATATATATATATATATATATATATATATATATATATATATATATATATATATATTGAAATTAGTTAATTAAATTTTGTTTTTGTTCCTAACTATAGATTTCTCTCTTTGATGAGTAAAATCATCTTTCGTCAGACAGAGTAAAATAAGAAAAGTCGCCCGTAGCAGTGAAAGGGTTATAATGGCGTTTTATCGTGCCTGAGACCCCGTTTACACGCTGCCGGTACAATTTGAAAACGGAACAAAATCATGCCGTTTAGGCCTTGCATTTACACGATACCGGCACCAAAATGACATGAAAACGGTACAAAATGAAGATGGGTTCCTTGACGGCATGAAATGAAAACGCAACACTAACCGGTATCGTGTAAACGCCCGTGCCGTAACAGTTTGATGACGGTAATCACGATATATACGACCACAGTATTCGGTCAGCAGTATTCACAAAGTTTTCTCAATTCCCATTGGAAGAGAATAGTCACATGCTAATCCGTCATTATATTATACCGGCACCGTGTAAACGCAAGACGTTTTGGGCTGTATTTACACACCGGCATGATTTTGTTCCGTTTTCAAATTGTGCCGGCATCGTGTAAACGGGTCTGAGTGTTATATTTATAACAATTGCGACACGGGCCATATATGCATGCAACATCGTGTCTAGGAAACTACTGTAATTATGTAAGCTGCATGGTAAAAGTGTCCTTCAGTAGCATGTTGTATATATAAAGGTATAAAATCAAATGAGGCCAGCTACCGTAAAATAGAAATATTTATTTGTCTCAATTGTCTGGCCTCATTTGATTTTACCTTTATATATATACTGTAATTATCATTGTAAGTATGTTTTTATATCAGTTTGTTCTGTAATTTTATCTTTTTTTCTCGTGTTGTCTATGAGATAAAATGCCCTTATTAATGAGCGCTTCTAGAATCAAAATGTTCTCATCAATGGATATGAGATGTGAGAACATCTAGATTCTTAATTTTATATTTGAATTAATTCAATTAAAGAGTCAGTTATACAGTTGGGACACAATACGATTACCGTATTTACTCGATTAAACACTTTCCCTGGTTAAGCACCTCGCTGTGATTATAGGCACCGCATATGAGCTAAATATAATGTAAAGTGCCGCCCTCGATAAGCGCGGCATTTATTTACAACAATGCGGTACTCAATCGAAGCACTACATCAAATTATTTTGAATTATTCGAGGAGTCAGACCAAAAACCAAGTACAGTATAACTCATTAATAATAAGAAAGAAATATTTAATCCGTATTTAGGAATTTGAGGAAGTCACGGTCAAATTTAGCAAACCTAAAGGTTTCATCGATCTTCTCTTTAAATATAGATTCATTTGAGAAGGAGTATCCAGTACTCGTCATTGTATGTCCCCTTAAAATATCGCTAAATACAGTCAAGGCTTCGCATTGTATTTTTAACCTGCTTGGCTGTATTTAGAAGTCGGAGGAGAACACCCATTCGTGTTGGATATAGTATTTCTCCACCATCCTCGGAAATGTAGTCTTCTGTTTTGATATATTAATATAAAATTATAAGAATTAAATTTTACCACTGAAAAGATATAACGAATGACACTGTTAAAACATGTTTATTTAACATTTCAATTCACTTTGTTCACACTTATTATATAATACTTGACGATGTTAAATTAGAAAGTAATATTACAAGTAGAAAGACAAAAATTATATGAGGAATAATTGGATAATAAAGTGGGCGGTGCATGTCTAGAGGAAGACAGGTTACCGGGCAAGCCACCGAAATATAATTTATAGATTTTATGATAAAAAACGACTCTATTTATTAAGGCCCTCACCCCTTGATATAGAACTAGCTTGTAGAATTAACTGAGGAAACCATATGATGTTCATTTTGTGGAAAGAGGAAAACCAGAAAACCTGGTGAAAAACCTTCGAGGTACAAGAGAACCAACAACTCCACTCACATGAAGCTAAGTTAGTCACCCATCCGAGTACTATTTAATGAGAGGCAACGCGCCCACAACTTGTGCCACCCAATGTGGTATTTCTACGCGTGGTTATGAATGTAATGGACTGTAGTTTGGTTCTATTTGTTGTGAATACGGTGTGTGTCAAGACTAAGACCCCGTTTACACGATGCCGGTACAATTTGAAAACCGAACAAAATCACGCCGGTATGCAAATACAGCATATAACATTTCATGTTATTTTTGTGCCGGTGTCGTGTAAACGCAAGGCCTAAACGGCATGATTTTGTTCCGTTTTCAAATTATACCGGCATCGTGTAAACGGGGTCTTAAAGAACTGTCAAGACTGATTTGGTACTCTCTCTTTCGCAGAGGCTTCTCTTAATTCGTGACGTGGAAGTCGTAGGGCCTCTGCGAAGGAGAGAGGGCTTGGCATAATATGCACTCGGATAATGACGCATAGTTAATCCTAAACCGGCATGAACTGGCCCCATTTATGGCAGTGTCCTCGGAAATCCGACTGAATGTAATGCCGCACAGTCAATACAAGTAATTGGAATTCAGTGTGAAGTTGGAATTTGAAGATTATTTTGAACATCTTTGTACAACAAAGACTACATACACAGCCTCCTTCGCAGCAGGAAGCCTAAGGTTGCGCTTACTAGAAAGGTGCCATATACGGCAGCCACGTGCGATTTTTATTCACAAGTTGTGAAGTCTTTAATGTTTAAATCACTTTATTAAATCATAAAGGTAAAAATTGTAGGCACAACAATAACCCTAGCACAATATTTATTTTGCGGATTAAAAGTGAGTTTCCCATTACGTTTGAAATTGCCGTGCTCCGTCGAGTTATTATTATTTACAATTGCATTGTTAAAGGGAATATTATTATTTTTCTTCGTCGAGTCAATCTCTAAAGAATATCATAATTATTAAGTGTAGGGTACAGTTACCTAGAATGCGTGCTCTGTCACGTGACAGAGGTCCAATTGAAATTTTATTTTACCCTTATAAATCCGCCATTTTCAATTTTGCAAGGAGTTGGGATATATATACAACATTGTTCGCCTCTCAAAATAAAGAATCGGAGGACGTTTCATATAGGGATGAATTGGATACATGCATGACAACAAATCAGCCACATACACGTGATCATAAAATAAAACAATTGCAGGACACTTGCTTTATTAAACGTACTAAAAACTATAACAGTATAAGTTCAAAATTATACTTCGATCAATTTACCACAATTACACAAAAAGATCTATCATGCAAAACTTGAAACTAGAAATTGTCTGCCATCAAAGCCTGTTTAAAAGAAAAGAAAATAGTCAGATACGTAATGGAAACCATGAGAAAATCTTTAAAAAAACACGGATTTAAGATGTCAATATAAATAGATGATGTCGAAAAGACTGTGATCACTGATGTACTTTATATAACAGGCACATAAACATATTTTATATTTCACAAATCACAAGCCATAAATCCCTATTAGATTAGATAAAAACTGTCTCCTTGATTAATCTCCATATTCAGTATAAATCACTTGTACGGTGTGACACAGATTGGCAAGTGGGAATAATTAATTCGTAAAAGGCCGCTATCGTCGCTGCGTGTCTACAGCCAGAGTTTGATGTTCGAAATGTTTTGGTGAAGGATATTGCACTTCACATGCCTTTATCTTTATAAAATTCACTAATCCAGTAAGTTTCCTGCAGGTGCAAAAAACAAAGAAATTCAGTGCTAAAATACATCCATCGTTCACTCCACATATGCTCACCAACCGCGGCCGTGTTAAAAACTGTTAAAAAGTCCTGGGGCAAGTTTCTTTTGCTTATAAATCCGCGATTTTGTGGCGACAATTTTTTGACTGACGAGAGACAGTCAGGAGCCCGCATTCTACGTATATTATTTCTATGTTACCGAGGCCCGAAGCTTAGTTTATTCATGATACAGACGATATTTGTCGTTACTTAACAAAAAAGAGTATTCTAGACGTAGTTTTAAAGTAATATAGTAGTCACTTAATATGCAAGGTACCTGACCTATATATTAACCTCAGCACATCAAAGATAATTTATGCATGAATAAACTAAGTATAGGTTACCACTTCCGCGGTAATTCAGAAAAGCGATCATCTAAACCGTTTTCATCTGTGCCCTAGCGTCCCTCGCTTTGAATTTGGTAATAAGGAACCAGCTGGTCGCTCTATATTCTTCAATTTCTTGATCACTTCTGGCATTTATTGCCTGCTTTAACTCCTTTACTACCATGTAAGGGCTCTCTACTTGACAAGTGGCACGTTCAGTCTCTAACGGTGCAGCACAACCTTCAATCAGATGCGTGAATAAAATCGTACAAACATTTACCATGACGTAGTTTGTATTTATTACTGTTTAATGCATATTGAGATTGGTTATGATGATACATATACAATGATGAGTGAATAACAACACTGTCGTTGACGATCAACACACTCTTTTTTTGTTGGAAGTGTACATTATTTGCAATATAAACGTGTTCCTATAGTTACCTTTAGTTCTTCCTAAAATTATTCGCAAAGAATCTCCTGTTCGTTATAAATAAGAGTTAATTACAGAGAAGGAGGTATTAAACTAAGTATAGGTTATATACCGAGGGCCGAGCCGCCGAGGTAACTAACTTTAGCTTAGTTACCTCCTTCTGGGGTAGTTAACTGATTTACTTTATTCATGATACAGACGATATTTGTCGTTATTTACCAAAAAAATAGCATTCTAGACGTAGTTTTAAAGCGATACAGTAGATCATTTAATAATGCAAGGTCAATAACCTATATATTAACCGCGGCACATGACCTCACATCAAAGATAATTTATTCAAGAATAAGCTTATCTGGCTTAAATAATTATTGAATCGGTTTTCTTTGTTCTTGCGAGGGTCGTATATAGCATACAACCCTATGAATACTAATTAGAAAAGAAATGAAGAAAAAAACTAGGAAAATCTTTGTCCAAGGTAGAAAAATAGACAAAACTTTGTTGGGAAACCTCCTCAATAATCATTTAAGTCGGATAAAACCCTCGAACGTCGGGATTTATGCTATATAAAGCCCTCGGACGCTTCGCGTCCTCGGGTCTTTATATAGCATAAATCCCTCGTTCTCGGGCTTTATCCTATACATATATACTTTAATTTAATTTAATTAATTAAATATATTTTAAATTTGTATAAATAACGCAACCGACCGGCGATTTATGAAAGTTTTGATTTCGTCAAAGAAGTTTTGAAGTCGTCGGAAGTTCGACCTGCGACGTTTTCCTAGAACGTGCATGCACTAGTATGGAATTGAATTATTGAAAATCAGCTAAATTTGGACAGTGCTAGTTTATAACTCATCCTTGTGCTGGGCTAAATTTTCCCAGATCAGGTGAATATATAGAATTGTCTAGCGTTAGCCAAAAATGAGGAGTGTAAATAAAATACTAAGAAAATACCTATCGCATGTGGATAGGGAAGTTTATAAGAGAGTGTTTATAAAAACCTTCTTTCAAAAACTGCACTTGCTAGCAATGTGATATGGCAAACCGTGTAGAAAAGTTGAGTTATCTTAATGTTAGTTATATTCATGCTACGCATGTCTGAACTGCAGGATGACAACCAGGATGGGGGTGTGCTAAAACACGATGGAACGTTAGAGGAAACGGAGATATTTTGTAAGAGCTGGTATTTCCTGAACTTTTAAACCAAGGTATTTTTCATCGTGTGCACATGCATGGGAACACAGCCTTTTTTCTCTTTTGAATGCTAAAACGTGAAAGGAGCTAGCGAACGAAAACATTCACTGTGTAGCAAGGAGAAAGACGAAGTCAAATAATATAATATCGTTATTTATAAAATAACATTTTTAAAACAAGCGTGGCGATTGGTTGAAAGCCGTGTTTCTATAACTTTATGGAAACACGGCAAGGTCCACGCCATCATTACGGTGTAGGATACGCCATCCAGTACGCCATCATACGCCATTATGAAGACTGTAAGGAGAATTTACCCTTTGATGCAGTGATTATTTTTACGTTCTATACTTATTTTCGACAGGTTCTTTTATAAAGGAAATAGAAAACATTTTTCCGTGTTCCCATACGTTATAGAAACACTTGTGGAAGTTTAAGAGAACTCGAAATAGAATTTCTCGTTCTCCTAAACTTCCACTCGTGTTTCTATAACTCTATGGAACCACGGAAAATGTTTTGCTATTTCTTAAGTACGTTATAAAAGTGAGATTAAGAACACTTTCCACTGGAGACACATGCAATCGGTTGTAGTGAGGCGCAGTGGGTTTTTATATGTAGGCGAGTCACCCCGGTACGTACCCGACCTGGCTCGTTTACCAGAGATGACCAAGGGTATATTATACGCAATATATAGGTTTACACAAGGCGGCATCTCGAGCGACTATAGTTAGACTGGTCCGGCTCTGGTCTCCTGCAAACGGTAAGATGAATTAAACTAACAGTTAATAATTTTAAAAACTCTTTAGAAAAGCAAACATGTATATACATTTGGCGTGTTTCTGCATGTAGAGTTATAGAAAAATAGGTACAAGTTAGAGAGGATAGAATTGCCGGTTAGAGCTAGCTTTCACAGCCATTTCGAATTCTCCCAATCTTTAAAAAATGCTCCTATAAAGTTATAAGGGAAAAGTTACCTATTTCTTTATCAACATTACGTGCACAAGAAACTATATGCTTTTCTTGTCTAATTAATGCGGATCCTTCTAAGCTATATATAGCCTGCAGTGCAAGTGTTTCGGTACAGTACTCGCATACTATACTCAACAAGTATGCATGCACACACCAGACTTTTATCTAAAAATTACAGTATAAACAAGAAACCTTAAAAAATAAAAAAAACATTACAGGCTACGTATATCAATGGCCAAACCTTGACACGATTCGTCGGCTTTTGGACAATCGCCAGGTACGGTTTCAAAATGTATGTTATTTTAAAAGATAATAAAAATGAAGCAATAATACATAATTATAGAAAACTCATAAAATGGAGAATTATAATATGTCATATCAAGATTGCGAAAGTTTATGACGCTTTGCAAGGCGATCGACTCAGCTCTTTATAATATAAACAATTCCAACGCCTCAGTCAACGGTAACGGTAACGCACAAGGTGCTTGCCACCCACAGTACATATTTTTCAAAGTGGTTTTTGAAGGCTTGGCATAGCAACACTGAAGATAGAGTGAGAGTTCAGCGTACATGACGGAAACAAAACTTGTTACATCCTTGAAATTATTGGCATTTTATTTGTTATCGGTGGATATAAAACACTGAATGACAAAACTGAAGCGGTCTATTTTGCTAGCACTCGAAACAAAGACATCCTGCCAGTAGTCTAAAGCAGTCAGAAGCAAGTCAAGTAAATCAAGTAAAGTAAAGTAAAGTAAAGTAAAGTAAGTCATTAAATTAAGCAAACCTTATTTACTTAGTCCTGAAGACTCAAAAACATATATGCCAATATGCAATTAAACATCTACTATACACGCGTCAGAAAAATAGAAAAAACGCATACTTGTTTGCAATAAAGGATACTAGTAAATAATAAAAAATATATATAATGAAGTAACGGACACATTCGGAATAAATCTTATCTTCTCGATCTAGTAATTTCTATATTTGTGACTGAAAAGTTTTGGGAGGTTACCACAATTTCTGTGATAGTGAAAGGCTTGCCTTGTTCTCGGCTAAACCAAAACAGTAAAAAGATGGGTTTTGTAGCTTTAGCCTTTACATCATTAAAATTACATAAGACCGGAATTATCTATAGAAATAAACCTAGATGAAATCTTGTGGGATATACAACAGTAACTTCGGCTGTTTTTGCCTGGTTTCTATAATACTGATCAGTAGTACATCGTTACGATTGCCACCATCGCTCGAAAGCTCGGCCGTCGCACCAATATGGCGATCAAACGATGGCGTATATACGTCCGTCTCCATATTGTATGATTACTGATTGCGCATCCTGTGAGGAATCAAATATGAGCTGCCATGTATACTGTTTATTAATTCTTTGAAAGTTTTCGTGGCGATAATAATATAAATAAGTTTTGTGTAAAACAACTTGTTGTCATTGCTCTGATAAAGGCCTGAGTCAACGGGCCGAAAGCTTAGCAAAGAAATATTTTACGTGGTGTTTCCACAAAATTTATTTATATTATACTGTTTATATTATGTATACTTAGATTTAATCTTTTTTCGGTTTCTTTCACGGAAACTTGTGACTTTATATAATCTCGTGATGTTTTTTTGTTATTAATGATCCAAGCCGTTGTTTAGAAATATACCGAGCGAGAGTAAAACAAGACTATGACACACACGCAATGTTTTTTGTGGGAGAAGTGTTTGGAGAGAAGTACTCCGTTTGGTAAAATCTGTGGTCAAACCTCATCCCAACGACTCATCGCTACGGCCTTAGATTGTCCTGGGGTATATAATCCCCATTAGGACTCAGGGGTAATAATCCCAGACCTGCGGTTTTGCCGTGAGACTCACGATTTTGACTAAAATCTCACGGTCTGATCACGATTCCGTACTCGATTCTCACGATAAATGAAATCCTAAAAGTAGATTCTTCCTTGGTATGATTTCAGTATTTTAATTTACCCAAATTTAGGACAAAATAAATATGGACATAGTTTGTATGGTCTGTACTTGTAGATGTATAGGACAACTGACAAGTAACGTAGTAATTTAGCAGTCATGCACGAAAAATTCATTTCTACATCCGCCATTTTGACGATGGTATATACAATCGTCAAATAAAACAAAACCCAAAAAAACAGCAACAAAAAGTCTTATCTTTTATTAATACTACTGTATTTGTTAAAACTATTACATGGGAAAAAAAGCAAAATGAATTAATTTGAACATGAACGTTGTTGACAAGACTATTGCAAATCTGAGTCAATCATGACACTATATAGTCATGGGCTTGGTCTTCAGGAAGAGTTTATACTTCAACTTAGACATTTGAGTGGCCATTTAAAGAAGTACGTATAATTATATTTAACATAAAGATCTTCATACTTTATCCGAAATATATATACAATATAGAATGACAATTTATATAGTTTTGCTATTACGTATTTACGCGGCTTTGCACTTGAACAGATTATAAGAAGGGGCACTTCCATAAAATGCTGTCATACCAGAAACATGACTCCTACATATGATGGATCCTACATAAAAGAAGATTTTGTTGCCGAGAAAACAGAATTACTCCAGTGCCAAAGGTTAGTTAACATCCTCAGTGACAAAATTTATAGTATAACACTCCCCAGCTTCCAAATTAAGAAACTAAAAAATTTCAGTAACACAAAGTTTAGCGACATTTGTGCTCTTTAACAGACGTTCAGTGGACAAGCTCAATTACACAGAGCTTGACGAATGTCCACCGAACGTCTGTTACATTACCCCAAGCATGCAAACGTACAACATGCAATACATGTATATACTGTACAACTTATATTTCTGCTCTTTGATAACAAAAGTTCACTAGTAATATCGAGAAAGATAAATTGTTTCAGTATAAACGATACAATGTATTCTGAGTGTTTCAATCTTGATTCACAAGAAGTATTTCGGTATATAAGAAATATTTTCTTTGCTCAATCGAGAGACGTACGACGTATATGATAAAACAAAACTCTTTCTTCTCGTCCTTAATAACTGTTACGTCACAAATATATCTTCAATCAATTACGTCATAACTGCAAGACTATTATTCCAAGTTTTGTTACGAAATCTAATTGCTTCAGGTACAAAACTTGCTTTTGTCTTTGTTTAAGGAGTAAGAACATCTTTAAATGGTTTATGTAATATTAAAACAATTGACAGATTTAGTTTATTATATTTTCTCTATTGTTTATAGCAAATGCATGACTTTCTTCTTCGGATGAATCTAGAGAACGGCTTTTGGTTTTTGTTCTGGGTCAGTTGGATATATTGCTAGCAACGTACTCCTGTGGCAGACTGACGGGCTGGGTTTGTGGTAAACGAACGGTATACAAAGCTTTGTCGAAAGGCCTCCAGTTTGTTTTGTACCGAAACCGTTTGGTTCATTGAAGAGACTTTGATTACGTCTTTGAACCAAGATACATAAGTATATAATTTATTATACTATACTATACTTGTTTTGTTTTGTTTATTGGAGTCATTGTGTTTGTATTAACCCAACATTTCGGCTTAGTTCTATTTACGTGTGGCCAATCACAAATATAATCGAGCATAAGCGATGGCTTTTACGCTGATAAATCAGTATTTGTACTTTAATTCTTACAGTGAAATAGAAGTGCGTAGGCAGTGTTGAAATACAAATCGAAATATAGTACTTAAGGTTTGAGTACTGCTGAAAATATTACATAATTTCTAACGTTTCGAGTAAAGGCCCTTCTTTTAACATTGTTTCTGGAATTTTCTATAATATTTATGACCAAGAACTATCAAATACCCTTGAACCAAGTCGTCAATTTGTAATTTTGTACTTTACTTCTCTTTTACGATAAAGCAAGCTGCTTTAATTCTTTCTCGTCAGTATTCTACGTGGCCGCGTCAGTATAATGAAAATCCAAAAGACTTATTTGTTGGAATTTTTGTTCGTTTGTTTTTTTTATTAATAAAACTTCGCCATAAACAAATACAAACATGAGGAAAAAATCCTCAGGTGCCATTTACGATGAGTATGTAATGTGACTGTTGTCAGTATTTACTCAAAGCGAACACATATGTGTGTCCATTGAACTGTATAGTCTTTAGATCAAGAATTTGCTGACCACTGTTCATTCACGCACTTCGCAAAAAAATATATATTCTGAACGAACGGCCTAGTTGGGGTTTTTTCCTATTTACATATCCATCAAGTGCTTTTGAATATAGAAACGTTTCCATTACGCCATACCTTGCTTAGGAGTATTACTTAGATCAAATTCTTGTTATGAACAGACAGAACAATAGATTATAACAAAACTCAAAATATCCCTGTTCACGTGCCTCGCGAAAAACCTGTGAATCCCGATCCCCTGATTCAATGGATTTGTTTCCGTACAAGTATTCATCGACTGCCTGGGACACAATTGGTTTTGATATCGAAACTTTTACAATGCACCATGTACTTTGTACATAACGTATTTTAACACATTAATTAAAGTATTGTCATGTCTTATATTATAAACAGATAAGTATAATGCGTCACAACAACAATCCCTGTTCAAAAAGTCATGTAATTATCATCTTCTGGATTGCTATATAGTAACTTGCGTTTGAAAACTGTTTGGTGAGCCATGCATGCTTTACTAATGTGTTTTAAACGTTGAATACTTACGTGTACGCCGTGCGTACCTATTTTTTATATTCTTGGCTTTATCGTACAATATGATCCGCAAAGGATGAATATAGTCTTTATAGAGAATATTAGAATATGTTGTACGTCTTTTTACTGGTGTGACCTATATCCATGGTCTTTATGCATTGTCGTATATATCTATCTGAAACAATTTTCCCCAGCTCTGTCTCTGCGTACTCTTGTCTTATAGTAAAAGTCTGTAAATAATTCATAACAACGACGTATAATTTCATCAAGAGTCAAGCTTGTTGTCAACATATATATATATATATATATATATATATATATATATATTGACAACAAGCTTGACTCCATATATATATATATATATATATATATATATATATATATATATATATATAATTAACAAATAAAACGTAAAGCTCCGTGCATATGTACTCTTATAAAGGCACGTTTGACGCCATTTGAACACGAAAGAAGTTGAGTACACTAGAAGTGTACTCAACTTCTTTCGTGTTCAAATGACGTCAAACGTACCTTTATAAGAGTACATATGCACAGGAGCGGTATGTTTTATTTGTTTTATAAAATAAGAAGAGGAAAAATCAAACTAAAAGTGAGGTACTTTAGGAATTTGGCGGCTTTTCCGGCCAGCTGACGCCATTTTACGTCATTCATGATCTCTGTTCTCTTATAAATGCACAGAGCCCAGCCAATCAGAGCGTGCGTAGAGGACACCTTATTTTATAAGTGTATATATAGCAACTTAATTGTTAGAGTCTTGAGCCATGCATGTAACCAATATCAGACTTGTTGTAGCGTATGCATTATCAGTCACCAACGTTGTTATACAAAACGCACCATTTTACACCTAATAAAAACTGAGAACAAGTAATGCAAACAAATCTTACATATTTCTATTTATATGAATTAACTTGTAAGATATAGTGTTTGACACTTGTAAGATCATATACTGAATATTCAAATAGTTAAAATGTGTGTGTGTTTATTTCTTGCAGAGTATCGTGTGTTTATCATTTCTTTTTGTTTTATTACACCAAGCATTCAACACAGAAATAAACGCGAACATTAATCACTTTTTAAGTAAAATTTCATGAACGAGTGTTGTGTTTTGCCCGCAGGAATTACAAACACGAGATAACAATGAAAATCACGAGGCCATTGACCTATTGATTATTCTTTGTTCTTATATATATTGAGTGTTTGAAAAACACTCGAGAACAATTACAAAAACAAGTCTTTTTAACCTCTGGTGAAACACGGGATATACGAGTTTGAACTATAGGTTCTAATCAATCGTCCGTTGTAGTATAAAATTTGCAATGGACATCAAGACAAAAGTGCATACGGTATTTGTATGAAATAGGATTGGAATGATGAACTTATGATGTCCGTGTTTGTCTCAGTTTGAATTTATATTTAGAGAATTGTGGTAATAAACGTTCTTTGTTTGGGCCGCCAGATTATTATCTTTGTTTGGGTTGCCGGATTATTATCTTTGTTATTATGCATATAATATATCCAACACGAGTGAGTCATACCGTCTGTTCAGACTACGGTGCTCGGGAACCGGACACTTGTTCGCATTCAGGGTGCCTGGATTTGATAAGCGTTCACACAGAAAGCTTTTCATGGCTTTTGCAGCTATTTTGTCGCTTTAAGCCTCCCAATTACAAGGAATTTTGAGTAAAAAGCGTGGGCACCACTTTGGGCACTCCGGCAGTATGAAAACGTGCGTGTATTCACCGTGTATTCCGGCAGTATGAAAACGGCAGTATTCACCGTGCGTGCGCCATCATGGCAGCTGGTTGGGTTCTTTCGAGCTCCCGCAGCTTATGCCTAATTATTTACTTAAACCTGGTTTGGGGAGACATACTAGATCATAAAAGTTTCAATAAATCAAGTGAACTACTCCATTTGTCAGGAGAAATCTCAACATTCAATTTACGACGCCGTTTTTACAATAGCCATGTAACGGACAAATCGAGACCGTTAAATTATTCGACTGTTGCAATTCTTGGAGTTCGCCTTTTGAAGCACGCAATGTTTGCTACTATTTTAATCAAATTGTCTGGAGACATAGAAACTAATCCCGGACCTAACTTCAAGTCAACTGTACCAACCCGTGGGAAAATTTCCAGCAAAACACCGTTAAAATGTCTTCTTTTAAACGCTCGAAGTTTGAAAAGCCAACACAAGCAAGGTATGAAAGTTACCAGTAACATTCACAACTTTCAGGATTTGGTTTATTCCGAGGACAGTGACATTGTATGTGTTAACGAAACGTGGTTAAACAACAACGTATTAAGCTGCGAGATTCTTGGTCAACATTATGAAATTTTTCGAAAAGACAGAGATAACAGAGGTGGTGGAGTACTTCTGGCAATTAAAAGTGAGTCGTTTAAATGCGTGCGTGAAATTCAAACAAATTGCAATATTGAAATTGTAGCAGTTGATGTAACTACGGATTCAAATTCACATTTTTTGGTGTGTTCGTGCTATAGACCTCCAAATTCAGACGAAAACTGGCTAAACGAACTTAACGATTTTCTTGGTATGATTCGTGACCAGTATGATGACATCATCATTGCGGGTGATTTTAATTTTCCAAACACTAATTGGCAGAATACTGACGACGAGACAATTGAAATTTCAACCGGAAATGCATTTTCTGAACTTCTAAAAGATTTTTTCCTTTCTCAAATAAACACTTCTCCTACAAGAGGAAATAACATTCTAGACCTTTTAATAACAAGCATACCCGACCAAATTAAAATATGTGAAATCCTCTCGCCAGAAATGTCCGGAGTAGTGACTGATCACAGCGCCATTACGTTTGAGATACTAACTTGTCCTCAACGACCAGTGAAAATGAATAGAGTAGTTTACGACTACAAACGTGCAGATATCAACGGACTTCGTTCTAGTCTTGAATCATTAAACTTATCTAACGTAATATCAGCTAACGGTAACACCAATAACGATTGGTCGTCTTGGAAAAACGCATTTCTCACAGCGGTTAAGGACTACATTCTAATGAAGAAAGTGAAAGGTAAGAAAAACATCCCTTGGTTTAACAGCGAAATCCAGCATTTATTAAACAAGAAAGAGACTGTCCGTCGCAAACTTGCTCGATCTCCCACAAATTATCTGCATGAAAAGTTCAAGAAACTTAGAACTACAGTTAAACGTCTTATGAAAGAAGGTCGCGAAAACTATCTTAATACTCTTGGTCAAAGTCTACACTTCAGTCCAAAACGCTTTTGGAGTTTGTTTAAGTTAAAAGTAAAAACAATTAGTATTCCTCGTTCCATGGAAAATTATCCTCAAGTGGCCAACAACCCAAATGATATCGCTCATATGTTTAACAATTATTTCGCATCAGTGTTTAACCAGGATCCAGACATGGACCCAACACCATCAAACTACGACTACACTAATACTACCTCTCAAGGCACCTCTAACACGCCGTTACAAACCATCAACGAATTGACCTTGTCGGAAACTGATGTTCTTATCGCGCTGAAATCCTTAGATCCAGATAAAGCAATAGGACCGCGGATGAAATCCCTGGCCGAATTCTCACTGCAACAGCTTACCAGATTGCCCCATCACTCTGCTGCCTATTCAACAAATCTCTCCGTATTGGTATGATTCCAGACGAGTGGAAACTGGCCAACGTTGTTCCAGTACACAAAAGAGGACCAAAACAACAAGTAGAAAACTATAGGCCTATTTCCCTCCTTTGCATTGTTTCAAAATTGTTGGAACGTTGTGTACTCAACCATATTAGGGACTTCTTGAAAAACACCATCAATGAATGTCAGCACGGCTTTGTTCCATGCAGGAAAATCCTGTACAACTCAACTCATCCAAATTCTAGATGCAATTGGAAGTGATCTCGACCAAGGAAAACAGATCGATGTTATTTACCTTGATATGTCCAAAGCATTCGATAAAGTAAGTCATAAAAAAATCATTGACAAACTTTATCGCTTTGGATTCCGCGGCAGCCTGCTCTCTTGGTTTCAGTCGTACCTCACAGACCGTCGGCAGCAAGTCACAGTACTTGGTGAAACTTCTTCTCCTCTACCCGTAACTTCTGGTGTGCCTCAAGGATCGATCCTTGGACCATTGCTATTCCTTCTTTACGTCAACGATCTTCCCGACGCAGTATTATCGTCCACAATAGCGACCTTCGCCGATGATACAAAACTATTCAAGCGCATATCTACTGAAGCAGACAACACTCTTCTGCAACAGGACCTGAATAACATCAATGAATGGTCACTATCTTCAAACCTTGCTTTTAACCAAACAAAATGCAAAGTTCAGACCATAACAAGAAAGAAGAAACGCGTCATGATTCCATACTCCATGGACAATATCGAACTGAAACACTGTTCACATGAACGAGACCTTGGAGTATGGATTTCCTCTGACTTATTGTGGAAGAAACAGGTTCATTCACAAACAGCTAAGGCCAACAAGATCCTGGGGTACGCTAGAAGAACCACAAAAATCATTAACGCCATCAGCACCAGACGTACCATCTATCTGGCAATTGTCCGTTGCCACCTTGGATACGCGTCTCAGGTTTGGAGCCTACAAACAATTGAGCTGATAAAAAATGTCGAACGAGTTCAACGACGCGCAACAAAATATATTCTTAATCTACCTTTCCAATGTGAAATTACTTACGAGAACAGACTAATCGAAACAAACCTACTTCCTCTAACCTACTGGCACGAATATCTGGACATGGTATTCTTTTTCAAAATAATCAATCAATATATTTCATTTGACAAAACTACAATTCCTGAAAAATGCAAACCTACCAACATACCTGCAAGATCTCAGATTAAAACAGATGGCAGCGCTTTCAAACAGCGATCATATAGAACATCTACGTACGGTAAATCATACCTAATAAGAGCTCCAAGAATATGGAACGTGCTGCCTCAAGAAATAACCCGGACTACCAATCTTTCAAATTTCAAAAACAAACTAAAAGAATACTACCACTCTGCTATTCTCTCTATATACCATTCTGAAGACCCACGCACCTGGAAATCAATTTGTATTAAATGTAACTCTGTCCGTAGTCTATGTGTTTCCCCTACTTGTTGTTTTTAGACCTTCAGCTAGCTTCATATTAAACGTTTTTACTTGTTATGTTTATATCATATAATTATATTTATATCACATATTATTTAATGTAAATCGTAGACAATCAGGACCCGCAGTAATCGGCCTCAGCTGTTGCGGTGTTCCTATCCTTGTATTTATTTATTTAGTCAAGGTAAAGTTAAATAAAATAAAATAAAATAAAATAAAAACGTGTTCACATTAGTGCCCGTACCCGGGCACGGTGCCCGGGTACTACCTCAACGCTCGGTGCCCAGTTTTCACTACACCTTTTTCAGGTCAAATTCAGAAACTTCCAAACGAATTTCAGACACTTCCAAATGATATTCAGATTGTCCAAATGAATTTCAGACACTTCCAAATGATATTCAAATTTTCCAAATGATATTCAGACATTTTCAAATGAATTTCAGACATTTCCAAATGATATTCAGACATTTCCAAAATGAAGCGAGAGGCTAAAGTTCGCTTGAACAGTAAATAGTTCGGATCAGCTGAGGGAACACATATACCTTTTTTGCCCTGCATTACTCAATAAAAAACATTCAATTGCACTCGTTGAAATAACAACATCACTTTATTATTAGCGCGAAACGACATTCAATACCGCTTCTGTAACATATCAATAGCATTGATTACATAAAGTGCTATTTTTATTCAATAAGTGCACTTGAATGTTTTTTATTGAGTAATGCAGGGCAAAAAAGGTATATGTGTTCCCTCAGCTGATCCGAACTATTTACTGTGCAAGCCTCTCGCTTCATTTTGGAAATGTCTGAATATCATTTGGAAATGTCTGAAATTCATTTGGAAAAGCTGAATATCATTTGGAAATTTCTGAAATTCACTTGAATTATCTGAAATTCACTTGGAAAGTTCTGGAATTGATCTGAATTATCTGAAGTTCGTTTGGAAGTTTCTGAATTTGACCTGAAAAAGGTGTAGTTTGAGTTGGGCACCGCGAAAAAGTCGTGTTCACATTAGTGTCCGTGCCCGGGCACCGTACCCGGGCACCAAGTCTGAACAGGGGGATATTCTTCCTCGGACTAATTTTAAAAGCGAGTTGAAAATACCAGGCGACGCCCAGTTAACCCGCTTGCCTGTATTTACAATACAGTACAATACAATAATCTTTATTGTTATATACCAAAGACTTTCGTTTGCCAAAGATGAAATCCTATTGGTCAAATCATGGTCACGTGTTGTTCAACAAACTCAATGTTTCTTTCTGCCGAGGGAAACATTGCACTGTTTCCCTCTGATGTCAACAATGAAGAGGGAAACAGTGCAATGTTTCCCTCTGACGTCGCTTTAATCATGCGTTGTTCACGTCAATACACGATTATTGCATCAGATCAGGAACTTTGGACTCTTCGGGCATTTTGAAAACAAGAGCTTGTTTCGAGCTTGTTTGGTACGAAATAGTCCATTTTCTGAAAGAAAGAATTTCTATACATGTCTTCAAAGGTCTGAAAAACACTTGGAGAAATTTAAAGCTGTTCTTAGTGTTGAGTCTGGTGTATTTGTTTAGTTGAATGACTTGAATTGAAATTACGAAGACAAAGTCAAAGTGTTTTGGTAAGTCTTTTCGCCGTTAGCAAGTTTCAAGGCAGTTTTGTATTTTGTATTTTAAAAGTCTTTGGTATATAACAAAACGCTTGTTGACTTTTGCCTCGAGAAACATCGAGTTTTACGGTCCCTCAGGTGACATTGAAGCCTTCGGGTCCGTAAAACTCGATGTTTCCCTCGGCGCCAGTCAACAAGTGTATATTTAAACACGATGGAGTTTAATTAAGCCTTGCCGCTTGTGGGGTCGTGTATTAAATTCTAAACTATTATTGGAATATAATAAAATATAATTAAATCTATTTTAACTACAAATATATGTACAGTTAAATTATATAAAAAATAATTAACATAATATAAAATCAGGCATAAAATTTGGAACTGATTGCACTGATAAGGCATTAAGGTCCATTCTTAGGAGAGTGTCGTCCTTTTTAACATGTGTACCCTTTGTAAACTATCTTCATCACACGACACTGAGTGCATTCCATAAGGTTGAGCCTGGATGTGCAATTGAATGTTTCATAAAATAAGTGTTAAAGCGTGGTACAACGAGTTTGTTCTTAGATCTGAGATTGTATTTGCTGCTGTTCTTTTCTATAATATGAGACATAGTAGAGGGTTTTAGATTTTTATAAATCTTATAAATTAATCTTCGAAAGGTTTATCTTTAGGGAAACCATAAATAATTCTTGTTGCTCTACAATGTAATCTTTCTAATGAATTAGAATTATCTGTACAAGTGAAACCGCCCCACACCGGCAACGCATGTATAACAGAAGGTAAAATAACTTTAAAATATAAATCTAAAAGAGACTGTCTAGGTAAGAATCGGCTTCTTTTAATATGTACAATTTACACACGAATCCTTTCTTGACTTCCAGTACATGTTGTGTCCAATTCACCTTATCGTCAATTGTGACACCCACTAATCTCGTATGTGTTATCCATTTTACTCGCACATTTCCAAAGGTCAGTTGATCGGAAAAGAAACACTGACAAGTGTTGGATATAGTTTCTCCAAGAATCCATATTTTAAAAGAAAATCGACCTAAAAATTTGCTAAATTTGACCGTAATCTTTTTCCGATTTCTAAATAATGATCAATCCTTATATTTCTTTTGAATTTTCTTTATGAATTATTAATTTAATGAGTTTGAGAAATACTACTCGAACACGCAAGTGAATGTTATTTCTATGATTTCTAAATACAGCGGAGCCTAACATGCAAGTTGAACGTACAAGCGAGGCTGAGATTTATTCCTTATAGCTTGGCTGTATTTATAGATATTGGAGAACGAATGCTGACGAGTGTAATTGGATTAATATTCAAATTAACGAATCCACATCAACAGAGTTCTGTTGGGAACATAAAACACAGTAAGTTCTATTTATTTACTTTGTTAATAATAAGCGATTCTGGTCTTCACATTATGGTTGAAACTGCAACAAAAAGTTATGCGATGTAAGATGTGACCTTTCCCTAGCAGAAATTCTGCCGGAACAATTGTTTTTGCATATGAACATAAGGGATGGATCTATATGATTTTTGCAAAGCTATCAGATATAGTGTTATAAACGTTAGGCCTAAATTAAAGCACGTTGATTATGCAATTGAGCTAGCATCGTGAGGGCGTTACCTACTTGTATAGGTGTTATATTGCATGGCTATATAGATGATGTTTGGAGACGCAAGTGAAACTATTACTTATTTAAGAAATAGAAAACCTTTTTCGTGTTTCTAATTGACAGTTAGTCACCGATGATTATCGTTGAATATTTACCGTAAATATAAACGATAATCACTGAGACTGAGTTGACTAATTGTTTTAATAAAATTCCAGGCCTATAAGAAGAATAACCAAGAAATTTAAGACAGACTTCTTTAACTGTCGTAGTTTTGTCATGTAAATTCAACCATGCGAAGTTTTCTTCACGCTTTGACAGCTGTTTAAGCCTTCAATTCCACATATGATTAAAACTGACCCAAAATTCAAATAATTTTATGACTAAACACTTTCTCACCTTCAAGCTTTTCTGTGTATACAGTCTCTATCTGTTGAGTTTTTTTGACGATTTGTTAGGTTTAAAAGAATAGTCGCTGCAGTCGCCATTTTGAAAAATAATTGCACCATTGATTAGACACCATCCGTCAAAATGCTGATTCCGACAACAATTTCTAGTATGTTAGTTTCAGAAATTGCAGCTTGATGTTAGTAATAATTGTCAGTTGTTTGCTGTACAAGCTGTGTTAGTTAGTAATACTAAGAAGGTTGTGGGTTCGAGTCCCGCTTAGAGCTCAGAGTTTTTCTGAGTATTACTAACTAACACAGCTTGTACAGCAAACAACTGACAATTATTAATTTCTAGTATACTTACCTCGCGCGAGGTAACTATCGCGAAATAGGCGGTCCAGCTCAACCAATCAGAGCACGAGAAATTCAATAGTTACTTCTGAAATTTTACTAAAGAGTTCTAGCATAAATTTGCAAGTTTCTCACACAAATCCTCGAATTTCATTGGCTATCACAGTAGTTACTATCCGCTGATAGAAACCTCTGGCGCGATAAGCCAATGAAAAGCCTTCTTGCGAAATTAACCAATGACAACATGCGCAGTATATATCGAGCAATGATCATTAGAGTCTGCGGTTGTTCTGTTAAGCATCAGTGGCGCCGAAATTATAATGTTAACGGAGTGGGAAAATGACAAAAGAAATTGAACATTTAGGCGAAGCAATAAGTTCTACAGAAAACAAAAACGGCTACAAAATAGTTAGAATGGGAATTATTAATGGTACGATCGTTAAATTGTTTTTTTTCTCTGTTCGTTTAATACGAAGACAAGTAACTGAGAGAAAAAAACATTCAAAATTACGCTTGCTATTGAGAAGATTTTGTACATGTGATGTAAACCTACAAGCTAAAATGAATTTTTGTCACTTTTACATATCAAATGAATGGAAATATATTGTTTCAATATTGCACATGAAAACCCATGCTCAATTATGCAAGAAAACTTTACTTTTCCATCAGTTACCAGACCGGACCAAAGAAATGTCCGAAATGACTGTAAACGTTTGTTGTTGGCAGTTAAAAAATGTATTAAACGAGCCTCAACGAATACGTTATGGTCGAGAATGTTGTGTTTAACCTTTGTTGGTAAATTTATACTAAAACAATTAGACAACTCGCCCTCGTTTTCTATGAGCGAATACACGAGGGGATGTGTGGGAGAACAAGAAATAACAGTGGGAACACGAGCCTGCCGGGCGAGTGTTTCCACACTATTTCGAGTTCCAAACTTCCACAAGTGTAACTTCTATAACTCTATAGGATACCCCGTCAAAAATAGTTTAAAAGTTAACGTTAATGGTGTTTGTGTACAAATTTTAATTAGAACGATGACATATATTGGATGGCGTAATCCATCCATGTTTTCAAAAAAACAGGTGAAATTTCGCTGCATTGGCGCTTTAAACTGAGACGCTTCACTTCTCTCATTATTCACTTCCTTCTATATTCTTTCATTGTATTAAAACGTTTATCCATGTATTCATTTCATCAAACTGATGTTTTTTTCGACAGCTCAAAAGTTTTGGTCGCGTGATTGAATTTTTTGGTGAAGAAAAATACAATCCTTCAAAGTGTACATAAACATATGTTGGCCTTCCAACTTGTTAATACTCAATGAAATTTGCACTGTTATGAAAAATTAAAAAAAAAGAAATTCTTAGCTTCAAATTTTAACGAATTGTTCTTCTCCGTTTAAAATATTGGCCGCCTTATCTGTTTATCATGTGCAGAAAGAGCCTGGGCCCGAGGTTGGAAAATGCCATCCGTCAAAATCCGTTGTAGAACGTGATTGGCTCTTTTCAGTTTTTATTCTTTTTGATTTGCTTATTCGCTTCAAAAATTTGCACTGTATTTCCTTGCCCCCCCCCCCCCCCCCGCTCTTCCTTTTTTCTGCACTGTATTTCTTTAAAGCTGCAATGGTCTTATAGCCAATCAAAATTGAGGAAATTTTTCATGTATATTATATTATATATAAAATAGATATACATACAACCTTTTTGGTGTCGTAATCAATTTTAAAAGCAGTTTACATTTTTTTAGATTCTTCAAGCAAAAGTCAAAAAAGCAATTGCTGGATGAGGTTGAGCGTGACAACAAGGTAAATATAGAGTTATTCTTGAGTTACACCTTCGCCTAAAAATCTTTTTTCACCTATGCTATCGCACTTACTGTAGTTTGTTCTGCTGTAAAATCTCCGTTTCAGGGAACATTTATGCTCATGCTCGTTTACATCAGTTCCGGTCAGTTTTAGAACTTGACGGTTTCGAAACTGCATACCTTTCATGTAAACAAGTTGAAGAACATATAATAATGGAAAAACGGCTTTTAATTGGTGCATGTTTTAAAATGTTATTTTACATCTGTCGATCCGATGCACGCATAGCCCTTTTGACTACAAAATTTTTACTTAACAGAAAGTTGATAAATTCATTTGCCGTAAATAATGTGTCACGTGTACGTTATCCAACGATTACGGTATGTGGTTGTCATAATATATGGAACGCCATGTATCCAAAAATTATTTAGCGTAAATTATATGATATAATGACTAAAAATGTCATTATTTATAAACAATCAAGAAAGAACACTTACTTTGTTAGTTAGTTTCGGTTAACTAACAATGTTTAACTGAAAACTTACTGTTACAACGCGATTTGTAGACCAACAAGTACTTGTAACCGAGCGGTTAAGACTCGTTCCTGGAGGACTGGGCACATGCAGTCTAGAGTGTAAATACCTTAAATAACCTTGCTCCGCTATCTGAGTTCTAGTGGCCCAATGGTTAGAGCGTCTGGATAGCATTCAGAAAGTTTCGGGTTCGAGTCCCGCTTAGAACTCATGGCTCTCTGGAAGAGCATTTATGTACAAATGAATGAGACCCCGTGTTTAAATAAAGTTCATCATCATCATCATCATCATCATCATCATCATCATCATCATCATCATCATCATCATCATCATCATCATCATCATCATCATCAACTCAGATGTTTTTCTGAGTATTACCAACTATCACAGCTTGTACAGCAAACAACTGACAATTAACACTTACTTTATATCATACCATGAATTCTTATTTTGGTAATGATATGATATAATGTAGATAAACAGTTGACATTATATCAAACCATGAGTTGCCATTATAGTCATGATTTGATTTAATGCAAATTAAAGACGGCAATTTCATTATTTGAAATCATGGACCGCTGTGTAAGTCATGGTTTCATATAAACAACCATGACAATGCGCCATTTCGTTATATCAAACCATGACTAAATGGAAAGTCATGGTTTGATATAATGCAATATGACACTTTCATTATATCAAACTAGGCCCTCGTGCTTAAAAATGAACGACGGAAATTTTTGGCGAAAGGCCCAAATTGGCATGTTTAAAGGCTATATCTCAGAAACTGTTAAACTAAATCAAAAACGGCAAAACAACTTCTTAACTAACTTTTTTTGCTC
Organism: Corallium rubrum; assembly: GCA_964035015.1. NCBI lineage: Eukaryota > Metazoa > Cnidaria > Anthozoa > Scleralcyonacea > Coralliidae > Corallium > Corallium rubrum. The sequence goes on from OZ035997.1 coordinate 90,974,370, forward strand.
TATTTAAATATGTTAAAACTCCACAAGTGATATACGCACATTAAGAGGGAGAATGAGGTACAAACACTGGATAAGGAATATCTTGAAGGCAAGCATTAAAAGTGGGTTTGTTTTGAGCTATCTCTTAAAAAGTCTTTTACCCTTTCGATCGAAGGTTTGAAGCGAAAGCACGAAAGTGATAGCTTGGCTCGCTTGGGCCGTTAGTTCTCATTCTTCTTAAACTGGATATTGGCTTAAATTGATTTTTGTACAGATGGCGCGCACCTATATCAAACCATGAGTAAATTCGTAAGTCATTGGGACTCAGGAACCTAAGACGACCGTCTTCTTAGTTGCAAACAATGTGCATACTGGAAAACGGGTGTGAGCTCGACATTTCGATTTTCAGTCAAATACAGTCAAACCTGTGTTAAGCGGACACCCTCGGGGAATTGGTTAGTGTCCGCTTAATAGAGGTGTCCGCTCAATAGAGGTTCTCGTACCCAGGCCCCCCGTCAATCTCGCGCTTATTCCCGTAACCCCCCTCCCTCGGATGCCAGATATGGTTTTTAAGCGTTCAACAAACATTGGGAAAGTTATCAAGGGGAAAAGGATTAACAGAGGGGCTGGATATGGCTTGGAAATTCCTTGAGTGTATGAATTTTGAGGAGACCGCTTCTCTTGCGACTGGTTGAGGAATAAATTAGATACTGAGAACTTTGACGTTGGAGTCCAAGTCTCCAATAAACAATAACATAATTACTCGAACCAAACGCAGTTTAGAAAAATATGCAAGAAACTATGTACTGATTATTGTCATACAGTTATTGATTTTCCGTCGTGAGACATTGAAAACAAGAAAGACGCTAATCTAATATCTACCATCTTAAGGAGAAAAATATGTTAAATAAATGAATAAAAGAAAACACTGTCCGCTTAATACAGGGATTTGGTGTCGTTTTACACTGATTTAGGTGTCCACGTCCGCTTAATAGAGGTGTCCGCTTAATAGAGGTGACCTTTGTATGGTTAACATGGGATTCAATTCGGGACTTTGGGAACTGTCCGCTTAATACAGGGTGTCCGCTTAATGAGGGCCGCTTAATACAGGTTTGACTGTATATGTGTTTTTGTGAATCAATATAAATCCGAAACGTAGCTGTTTTGAATTGACTCGTTCCTGAGTCCCAGGTCTCCAAGGTGTTAAAATGAACGACAGAAATTTTTGAAAATTGGCATGTTCAGAAGCCAATATGTCAGGAACTATTTGACTAAATCAAAAACGGCAAAATAACTTATTAACTAACTTTTTTTGCTCTAGGCAAATACATTAAAACCCCATGACATAAGCACTTCAATAAAAAATTCTCAAAACCCCACCCTATATATTCAAAAAGTTCATTTTTATCTCTTTTTACCAACACCTTAAAAGAACAAGGTGAAATCATGGTCTCTGAATCTTCTCACGACCTTAAGATTATCTTTGGGTGGCTAGACTGTTTTTAGGCGACAATAGTTGGGTAAGGAATTAATTCATTTACCGCAGAGAGGAACAACTGCCGAGAAGTCGGTCTCGGCTCTGGCTTTGTTACTTATATGAATGTTCATTGCACGTATACTTCGCCGCCTCATTCTCGTTAGAATAAGAATTGTTTTCTCGCCAGGCGTGCTTTCCGGCTGCGTCCGAGCAAAACGTCTGAAGGACAACAGCTGCGACGACCACCAGCCAAATTGTATTTGCTTAAGACTGAAAAGTGTTGAATAGAAAAGTTTCGGTCGACCATTGTACTTCTTCTTGGGGCGACTGAATCATGTTGGTTTTTCCTAATCAGGGGTGTTACCCCGACACACAAACATTTTGTTTGTCTATGGTATAAGTCGTCAAATATTTTTCACTTGCCACGATTTCCGTTCAAATTTTGGGTAGTTGCTCAAGCGCATCTTGCAAATTTCGCTCGTCATTGCCACCGGAAGTTTGACTGTTCAAGAAGCAAGCACAATCAAGCGCCTGTCTTGTAGCTGTGTTCGAAGACAATACGGTGGGAGCGTTTGTTGTTGTTTTGCCAAACGTTCGATATCACAATCCAAAGAAATGCCAAGTACGCTCGAAGTGGGTATCCCATCGTTTCTGATTGTTCTGGGAGTCTTTAAGGCAATTAACGATTTACAATAGGGCCTCTCAGCGAAAGCCGGACATATAGAGCTTCGCGTAGCGCGGACTCAGTGACAGTGTCATATATATAGTCTGATTGCGACCAATGGATAAGAAAGCCAAAGACTAAAGTCGTTTCAGAGACAAAGGTACAACAACTATATTGCTTTCTAATGTAACTTTTTCTTCATGAAAGTCTATCCATGAAAGTCGAAATATTTTTACGTCGTTCTTGAGTTTAACCGATGCATATACGCTTTACGCGACAATTTCGTCAGGAAAACGTGATGCCTTTTGGTTTCATTCATTGGCCCCATAATAGCAAGCTTGCCTTAAATGGTCAACCAGCTGACCAGTTACGCTATACACTGATCGCTGGCAACAGGAAAACCTGAGTAAGAGCCCGTATTCGACAGCAGTTAAAGGCCAGCGTAAAACATCCTTCATACCGTGAAATACTTCCACTATATCGATAATTGTCTAGAATGGTTCGCGCATAAATTATGCCGTACTACTAACAGCTACGAGCTACGTATGTTTCTGAATCAAACTTTCGATTGGGTTTCGTCACAAATATATATTAATACTTATACATATTTCAACATTGAAATTATTCTCGTTTCCTCTTTCAGTGTCTTTGTATGTTTCAAACAGCCGCTTTTGAGAGCCTTGTGATGACAGGAAAGTTGCGTCGTTGACGTTGGCTAGTTGAATAAAGTGCCGATGAATTCAACGAGCTGTATAATTGTAATTTATCGACGTTACAGTTTTGAAAGACGGTGAAAGGAAGCCGTTCGAAAAGAAGAACAACAATTAGAACTGATTCTAAATTTGAGACTATGAGTTATAATATATTGAATAGCAAGATACAGAGCCAAACTTTGTTGGATTATTCTATACATACATGTTTGTTTTAATAGTTCACGCGACTTCTTTCTTTTATGCACGATTCTTACAAAGAAACCCCTGTCAAGTTGCTCGATCCTTGTTTTAAGTAACTTTTTTTTATTATTTCTGGCGGGAAATCTCACGTTTCCTTCCTACTCGCGCGACTGTATCAGTTATACGTTCAGCAATTCACATGTATTTTTTCTTCTATATTATATGACTATGTGGCGTTTGGGGTACATATTGTTCTATATTGCCCTTGGCCCTTGAGGTTCCACTAACGGCATCAGACTGGAAAATTGTTTACATCCCATACGATAGGAAAGATCGAGAATACAAGCGTATCGTTATGGCAAGCTTTGTAAACAAAACCTCGTTTCCCTAACACCAACAGTGTTGTCAAGAATTTGAGACGGTAGGGGACTATGTATGTCCCTACATTTATAAATGTACCCACCAGATTTGCATGGGTTCGTCAATGCACCTCACCCAATTAATTTTCAACTTTCAAACGGGTACGATCGACATCGAAGAAGCGACAAAGGTTAACACACTGGGTATTTCAGTGTACACATCTATGACTATGACATTACTTGTCTACTACATCTGTATTGACTTATAGTGCTACGCGTCTATATGTAATTGTTAGCATTTCAACTGACAGTCATGTTTGACCTAATCTGTTTTCTTTTTGCCAGGCGGTGTTACGGTATTACCTTAATGATCCTATGAGACTGATAATTGCTTTTGTGCTTGGAACACTGACGTTTCAAGGTGCACCATTCGAGTTGGGACTGCGACGTTACGACGCGAACAGTCCCCAGAATGACGAAGTTGCCGCGTTGTCGCCGTTTTACCGCCCCCGAAAAAAGAGGTCGAGTCACAACCAGCAAAGAAGGGCAGCTCCGAATACGCAGCGTTATACCAATCGGAGGAACGTTCTACTTTTCAGCAAATCGAATCACTATTTCTTACAAGTTTCAAAAGACGGGAAAGTGAATGGGACGGCTGATCGGTCCAGTGCCAATAGTAAGTTTAGCAATTTTTAGCCCCTTTGTCGACGCCATGACAATTAATATAAAAAGTACAGGTTTGTTTGCTAATTAGGAAGAAGAACAGAAGGATCACGTTCCTGCTAACAATGAGCTAAATTGTTGCAGCATAATGGCAATCTGCCATAAGTATTCTCTAATCAAAGAACCTTTGTTTTTTTGGCAAAAATACGTGTTGTTGTTGTTTTTTCATAGACCACGAAAGTTGGTAGAATTTTTCGCAATGTAGAATATCTCACAATGTGTCGGCATTGCGTCTACACAAATCATGGTCTTCAAATCATCAGTATCACTTCAAACAGAAACAGTCGACAATGTTCGCGAAAGCTTGGCCTGTTTTCTCTATATTTGTTAATACGTTGGACAAATTATCACGGTGTTTTTATTTGTGCTTTGTAGTTTTCGGCAATAATCTTAGATAAAGGGAATCATCTTAGCTGCACAATCCATCGCAGCAGGTATTCCCTTTCCGCCACATCGCGCGGGGAGGTGACATTTTTTGCTGGCTTTCAATGCAGCGTTGCCGTGAATGTTTTGATCTAAATATAAACGAGCGATTTATATTTGGATCAGTGTGGGAATTCTGGCCGCTGGAAATGCCACTCAGTAGGATGACCAACACATTTGAGCATGTTGGATTGATGTCTGTGGTGTTTCATACAAGCCTGTCCTCCGGATTTGTACTTTCCCGCAGGAATTTTCTGAACTGTTCGGTTAATTCGAGAAAGTTCACGAGCTAAATATATGAATTGGCTAACTTATGTGGTTTATATTCTTTTTAACTGTATGTCTAATGTCGACATCCTAACAGTCTGTTTTTAGAATGTATATATATAGCGCACTGCATGAGAATGACGTATGAAATACTGCATGTTCTTCAATCTGTTATTGTCACATCACGTTAAATTCCTGATTTTAGGTCAAGGTATTTCGCGATTGATTGATCACTAACTTAAAGTACAACCCACGCCATTCAAGGAAAAGAAGATTCAGCTATACCATTTGCGTGGAGCGGCCAGAATTCCCATTGATATAACTATTTTTCTCGACATTAAGATTTCGGTCCTTGATCGCAAAGAAATATTACCCGGCCTACAATACCACTAACGTCGTCATGCATTCATATCACAACGAGCTTACGTAGATCGTTGTAACAGTTTATCTCTAAAGTTACGTTCAAAGCAACGATGAAGTGATGTAGTGAACGGTTTCTTATACCTTCGTGAATTTGATGACACAGTGGTTATAGTCTTTACTGCACGTGTAACCCTGATTTGGTTGTTGCTCGATGCCGAGTTATCAGATTAAAAAACATTAGGCCGCTTCAGTTTGATTCTTTCAACACCGCAGGTTCGATTTAGTTTAGTTTGTTTAGTAAACAGTAAGTTCAGTTTCGTTCCGTTTTGTATTGTTCTGTTTCGTTTCGTTCTGTTCTGTTCTGTTCTGCTCAATAAGTTCCGCTCCATTCTGTTTCGTTCCGTTCTGTTCTGTCCGGTTCTGTTCTTCTCTGCTCTGCTCTGCTCTGCTCTGTTCTCTTCTCTTCTCTTCTCTTCAGTAAGTTCCGTTCCATTCTGTTCTGTCCGGTTCTGTTCTTCTCTGTTCTGCAGCTCTGCCCTGTTCTGTTCTGTTCTGTTCTGTTCTGTTCTGTTCTGTTCTGTTCTGTTCTGTTCTGTTCTGTTCTGTTCTGTTCTCCTCTCTTCTGTTCAGTAAGTTCCGTTCCATTCTGTTTCGTTCTGTTCTGTTCTGTTCTGTTCTGTTCTGTTCTGTTCTGTTCTGTTCTGTTCTGTTCTGTTCTGTTCTGATCTGTTCTGTTCTGTTCTGTTCTGTTCTGTTCTGTTCTGTTCTGCTCTGCTCTGCTCTGCTCTGCTCTGCTCTGCTCTGCTCTGCTCTGCTCTGCTCTGCTCTGCCCCATTCTGCTCTGCCGGCTCTGCTCTTCTGTTTCATTCCGTTCTGTTCTGTTCTGTTCTGTTCTGTTCTGTTCTGTTCTGTTCTGTTCTGTTCTGTTCTGTTCTGTTCTGTTCTGTTCTGTTCTGTTCTGTTCTGTTCTGTTCTGTTCTGTTCTGCAGCTCTGCTTTGCTCTGCTCTGCTCCATTTTGTTTTGTTTTGTTTTGTTTTGTTTTGTTTTGTTTTGTTTTGTTTTGTTTTGTTTTGTTTTGTTTTGTTTTGTTTTGTTTTGTTTTGTTTTGTTTTGTTTTGTTTTGTTTTGTTTTGTTAATTAGTTCAGTTCAATTTAGTTTTTAGTTTAGAACATGCCGTGCTTAGCAACTGAGATACTCTTCTCAATAGCCATTTCATTTAATCCGATTTTTGTATCTTGACGGTTGGATACTTCTTAGCTCACATGGTCTGGCCACGGAAAAAGGATTTGAGCATTCACACGGGCCAATTTGTAGATCTATATAGTTGACGGTTTGTTACTTTAAGACGTTCACATAACCAAGTTTGTCATACCTAGTTGGCGGTTGAAGTCGTTGAACTCGTTAAAGATGTTCTCGCGATGAAATTTGGTTTACACTGTCTAGCTACCGGAAGACCACATCTGAGGCGCCCGCACGGACGGATTTATAGAATCTGGTTGACGGTTAGTCACTTTAGAGTTTGCATAATCTAATATTTTGCAATTTGCTTGGTGTATGATGCGTCAGTTTGATGCGTTTTCATGATTAAATTTGTTGGATCTGGTTGGTTGGTTGGTTGGTTGGTTGGTTGGTTGGTTGGTTGGTTGGTTGGTTGGTTGGTTGGTTGGTTCGTTGGTTGGTTGGTTCGTTGGTTCGTTGGTTGGTTCGTTGGTTGGTTGGTTGGTTGGTTGGTTGGTTGGTTGGTTGGTTGGTTGGTTGGTTGGTTGGTTGGTTGGTTGGTTGGTTGGTTGGTTGGTTGGTTGGGTGTCAATTTAATTGATATTACAATTACCTTTACATGATCTAGTTTGTTAGATCTTGGTTTGCTGGGTGTCATACGTTCTCGTGATCCAATTTGTTAGATGTTGGTTGGTTGTAAATCAATCTGAAACATTCACATGATTCAATTTGTTGGATCTTGGTTAGTTGTGCATCAGTCTGATAAATCCACATGATTAAATTTGTTGGATCTTGGTTATAGTTGTTCATCAATCTGGTACGTTCACAAGATTCAACTATTTGTTGGATACGTTAGATCAGTCTTGTTCGTTGTGCGTCAATTTGATACGTTTGCGTGATGCAATTTGTTAGATCTTGTTGGTGATGCGTTAAATTGACACGTTCACATAATCCAATTTGTTAGATCTAAACTGTTACTGCGGACTACGACTACTATAAAGACTTTCACATGATTATTCAATTCGGTTCGTATACTGTCTATAGCTAATAGAAGGTCACGTTTGAGGCGTTTAAACGAGCTGACTTGTTAAATCTGGTTGACATGCAGATAGTTACTTCAAAAGATTCCGATGATCCTATTTGTTGTTGGATTTGGTTGATCTTTTTCCGAAAATAATGCTCTGCGGAGGCGATGGGCACTCTGGTGTCCAAACGTTGGATCATGAACAGTAACCTCTTTAGTTGCGTTCAAAAATATTTAAGCCAGAGTATAGGGTTAAGCTATATGAGTCTATGTGGTATGTTTCTGCACTTTATCAGATTTGTTGGGTTGTGCTAAACATTGGTCACGTTTAACAAGTTCACATCTGGTTGATAGTATAGACTATATACTAACTTTATATAGAGGCGTTTTGATAATTATATCAAACGTTTTTGATCTGGTTAAAATTTAAGGCGTTCCTCTAGCCGAATTGGGTTGACCGGCTTAGATATATGCTTACATAATTCAATTTGTTGGGCCGTTTTGATTGTTGACCCCCTTCAAGGAGTACACGTAATCTACTAATCTACTATGAGAACTGACATTGCCATCCCAGGTGAGGAACCACTTTGATAGATCTGGTTGACTGTATATGGTCACTCAATTTATTAAATTTGGTTGACAGAAGACCACTTTTGTGACTAATTTTAGGCTAATGCAAGAACTGTATTGCATGCCATCCCTGAGGAGGGGCACTTTGTATCTGGTTGAACATGCTGGTCGCTTTGAAGACGTTCACGTGATCTGATTTGCTGGATGTTGATGATTGTGGTCTGTAGAGAACTTTAAAGATATTTACGTGTTTTACTGTCTGGTGGATCTCGATGATTGTCAGTCATAATGAAGATATTCAAAATGGAATGATTTGTTTTTTGTCGATCTGTTTAACTATGGTTAACTCTGTTTCCTGCTCAAGACAACACGTCTCTCTTGGCAAGTAAAATCTTTAGGGGTTATAGCCTGAGTAAAATGATAAACTGAACGACACTATTCACTAAAGAGTTATAAAGACTTAGAGAGTTAATGAGTTAATGATCGATTTCGTTGGATCTCGTTGACGTATTAAAGACTTGCAGTGTATATTGTTCGATTTTGTAGATTGTTTGTCACTTTTATCGAAGACGATCACATGGTTCGATCAGTGATATCTGGTTGACGGTGGGCACTTTTCATGCAGTTACTCGTATAACAGGGTTTAACATTCCACCTGGGTTTAAAGAAACCGGCTATGTGATGTGATTTGTGGATCTATCTATCCGATGGCCACGTCAAGGGCGTGATTTTTTATTGTCGTACTGACTACTGTCAGAATTAGGCCATTTAAAGGTTTAGTTTAAACATACCATTTTTAGGCTTGTGCGAACATGGCATTTTCGATTGGAAAATCATAACTAGTAACTACTGCATTGCACCGAGTAACTCATGTAACTGCTTTCCCTATTAAACGAGCTGAGAATTGCTACCTATCACTCAGATGGGGATGCACTCTGACAACTGCCAAGCATCTTGCAAAGGTCCGGATACAGTTAATTAACAATTATCTACATTGGTCTGTCAAATTATTAAAATTGTTACGCCTTTCTGAACAAAGGAGAAGATTTTAGAAGAGACCTCACACACAAAGTTCACATTAATCAAGGCAAATTTGATTTCCGGGACAATTGTGGTTATCTTGTTATGATTCTTCTGTAGTAGCACTGTCACTGGACCAATGACTCTACTCTAGAGAGAACAGTGTAGATACGACTGATATATAGGGCTAACGTCCAGTATAAAATATTATAAAGTTTAGTTCAGTTAGTTTTTCTTTTCTTGTCCAGCTCTTGCTTATTTTTCTTATTTCTCGAGTATGAATTAAGCTGTACTTAAACAAGCAAAATCTTGTTGAGTCAATCTGTATGATCCGTTATCCCCGTTTTTTGTCATCAGAGAAGTACCCCAGTGTTTTAAGCATTCGTAGCTGTACGTTTAGTTTCCAATTTTTCACACGAGTATGGGAGTGTATTATCCTACTTTTACAAACTAACGTTTTGGGCCAGAAGTCTAGAAGCAGCAACAGAAAGCAGTAGTCTATCTATGCTTTCACAGGTTAGCTAAAATTACTATAGGTCTCTGAGACTGTCCCAATCAGCATGTTAGTGAAAAGATTTTGAATTCGTTGCATGCATGGGATTCTAAGTTACGCTCATTAAAAATTATTTATAACTTTTGTGAGGATTTCATTTTGAGGTTGACGAATGTTCTCGATTTTTATTCAACTCACCAGTGCTGTGCAAATATTTCGTGACAGCAGAAAAATATGCATGTGTACTTTCAGTTTTAGGCAAACATGGAGAAGGCAATACATTGGCTGAACATTAAAACCAATTATATCGAACAAAAGGACTCAATGTAGCTTGATTAACGTTTTCTTTACGATTACACTGGGGTTTCTTTTCTTCATACAAACATCAGCAAGACGTGCTGTTTTATGTTAATGACAAGTATAATATGACAAGTGTCAATGATTGTCATTTGACATTAAACTGTTAACTCAGTTGTTTTAGTAAACTGTTTGTTCTTGTGATAAGCTGCCACAGAGAATATTAATGTGAAACAACTGTGTAATCATTCTGTTTATGCTCAAATCAGCTCGAGTATTTGCCCAACGTCCAAAGAACCATTTAACACTACAGAGCAATCGCCTCTCCTTGAGAAAAAAAAATCAAATTAACTTATTTCCGTTCAAAATATTATGGCGTTTCCTGTCTTTAATTAAACCAATTATAGGCGTTTTTGTACTATTGTCAAAGGGATAGTATCAATATAATTGAGGGAGACGTTTGACCACAACTGGAACCCCTGCACTGCAGCTAGGGAAAAAGAACTTTCTTTATTGTTAAGACTAGGAGGGGTATATAGTCTTCCCACTCGTTTTTTCCTTCTTTGATCTCTATTATTGTTATTACATGTGACATTCTTTGGTGTGAACCGGACACAAAACTATAAAACTATATGAAGTGTCCAACCTTTTTGTCAATCAGTGACAAAAAGGTTGGGACACTTCGATTGAATGGCAATATTTTTTTCCCGCCCTCCCTCTTCCATGTTGGTTACTATTTGCATGGGCTCTTTTCTCAAAGTTTATTAGGCCTATTATTTCCTATCCAACATTGAACAGGGAGGGAGGGGGGGGGGGGGGGTGGGGGGGGAGAGGAATAGTCTTTATTACGAAGGGATTGTTAAATATATTAGATAATTATCAGCTATATATATACGAAGTGTCCCAAGGTATTTTGTCACTGATTGTTGTTGCTTTATAGCTACGTAACTGTCGTAACATCACCTTTTAGATAGTGAACTAATTCATGGTTGTATCCTTGATTTGAGATAAAACTTAGCCTGCGTCGCAGCCCGATAAAACTGGACTCACTCTGACAACATAAGGCTGCTAATCACAGTAAAAATTGTTCCTATTACAGTTTTAAATGTCGGTTTTAGGCCTTCATGCAGTTGTTAAGAACTTTAAATTGCGCTAGTCTTTGATTATGTTTGCTCACATTTTTAATGTGTCTGTCCACGCCAACGCACGTATTTATTATAGTCGTAGTCGTTTTCCTAATTACTACAATATATACATGTTCATGCCCTTGCGTACATCGTGAATGAATCGACAGTTTGTTTCTTTCTTTAAATGTTTTTGTTATATAATCAAACAATTATACCATTCGCTCTATAGTCAACTTCGCACCTCGTTGCCTAATGAGGCCTAGGTAAGTGCCCATATATACGACTCGATCTCATATTTATAGAGAGAAAAATAATTGTGAAAAACAACTTCATATTAACTATTTACGATCTTTTGTCTAAATTATTAGAATTGGGGAAAAAAGTCAATTTCTTAATTATGTTTTGAGAAAATATTGCCATTCAAGTTTTATGCACGTATTTTTTTGCGGAATATTAAATCTAATTGTTTTGGAAACTAACTTGTGTACCTTAGTTACTTGGAATTATTTGATTGAATTATTGAAAAAAAAAAGTGTAACCATTGTTTGGGGCGTGAAAATCCAGGTAAAACAAATCCTTCACTCTTCGGCGGCGTTGTTTTACTTCTTGACGGCGCACGAGTCCTGGTACTCAATTTCCTACTTGCTATCTATCGGAGGTGAATAGTATACACTTGTTGACTGGCGCCGAGGGAAACATCGAGTTTTACGGACCCGAAGGCTTCAATGTCACCCGAGGGCTTTAGCCCGAGGGTGACATTGAAGCCTGAGGGACCGTAAAACTCGATGTTTCTCGAGGCAAAAGTCAACAAGCGTTTTGTTATATACCAAAGACTTTTAAAATACAAAATACAAAACTGCCTTGAAACTTGCAAACGGCGAAAAGACTTACCAAAGCACTTTGACTTTGTCTTCGTATTAAATAATTTCAATTCAACTAAACAAATACACCAGACTCAACAAGTACAAAGAACGGCTTTAAATTTATCCAGGTTTTCTTCAGACCTTCTTTGAAGGTGTGTATAGATATTCTTTCCTTTGGAAAATGGATTATTTCATAGCAAACAAGCTGGAAACAGCTCTTGTTTTCAAAATGTTCTGAAAAGTCCAAAGTTCTTGATCTGATGCAATAATCGTTGTGTATTCACGTGAACAACGCATGATTAAGCTGACGTCAGAGGGGAACATTGCACTGTTTCCTTCTTCGTTGTTGACGTCAGAGGGAAACAGTGCAATGTTTCCCTCGGCAGAAAGAAACATTGAGTTTGTTGAACAACACATGACCATGGTTTGACCAATAGGATTTCATCTTTGGCAAACGAAAGTCTTTGGTATATAACAATGCTGGATATTCACCGAGCCGCTTCGGCGGGGTGAATATCCACACCATTCACCGACACTGAGGCGAATAATTGTTTTAGCATATACCTCATAAATGAAGTAACAAGTTTAGCATTCTTAACTTATATTTTTCGGTATTTTACACAAGACACGGTCGCTAGCAACTTGGACACTTGGCGTACTCGATATTTGTCGACAAAACAGTTTTTTAATACAACTTTTGAATATATTAATGACTAGAAAATTCCAAAGAAACATACCTGTGGACACTCTTCTACTTAATTTTGTCGACTTTTCTCGTTATTCAATTCTACAACATCCGGCTTGTTTATCAACAAAATCTCCTGTGTCGGTAAACAAAGCAAAACTGGCCGCCATTTTGTTTTGCCCGCAGGTGAATAGTGCAGGATATGCCGAGCTAGAGGAACCAATCAGATTGCGTGAAAAGCACTATTCACCTGCGAGGTGTGTATATATATATATATATATATATATATATATATATATATATATATATATACACAATCAGATCGCAGCATTTGCAATAGTGTACTAGTAAGTTTCTACTAATACAGTATATAGAGTAGTGAGGAAAAATAGTAGGGACTTTAAGATCTACGACGTGCTAGGACGATGCTAGGACGAAGACACTAGTTAGAAAGCAAGATACGTTTTACAATTTAAAGAAGTCAGTGTTGACTGACTATTATCAGGGGCGCAACTAGGGGGGGGGGGGGCAACCTCTGCCCTTTTTAATCCCTGCCCTTTTTGTGAGACCTCTAATACTAGGTTAGACATTAGATAAACAAATAATTAATCGTCTGTTGTAGTACGCATTACAATTCGCCGCAAATCTGGCGAGACTCAGAGGCTTCTAGTTTCGGCTTCAATCTCATACCCAGTTTGCAATATGCTACACCAAGTTTTTCCTAAAAACAACCGCTTTTCTGAATTTGTGGGCTCAGCTGTCGAATCTCATGAAAGTGAACCAATCATAGAGATAGAGCTGGACTTTGGCAACCTGTAGGGTATGTTGGAGGATACCGATTTCTTCGTTTTACAGTAAAATTTGCACTACATATACTCGCTGTAGAATTAGATGAAAAAGTTCGCTGAAATTGCTGCAAATGGTGTTTCCAAGGTTCTAGATTTCAAAAATTTCCGGGGAAGGACCCCCGGACCCCTCTTCAAATGCGGTCACTAATTGCCACTACTGCCCCCAGGCACACGTACACACACCTTGCTACGGTACTGATTGTTGGTGTGGTTGTGGTTATTGAGTGTTCTCGAAGAAGCATAACGAGGATATCTAGTATCCCAAATTGTTTAGAATACTGAACGACTTTGCCCTTTTTTGCGTTCAACCCCTGCCCTCTAGTTGCGCCCCTGATTATATTTGTCTGTATTGAAGTCAACCTTAAACAACAGTTCTCATCTTTTGGCCGTCGACGTCGTTCTGAAGACGTGAAAATGCTCTAAGTGGCGTTGTATAAAGAGCGAGGACGGTGTTGAGATTGCTCTGGGACTAAAAATTATTCATTCTCTTTGTTTTGCAAAAAGAGTTCTTTTGTTTTAAGAACGTTGTCGTTGAGGTTGAGGTTGACGTCGTAGATCTTAGTGAGGACAATGTCTCACAGACCATTCCGCTGACCGTTTTTGGTTTTAACATCCGTCTAAACAATAAATTGGTTTGATTAATCGCCGTGTGTATATATAATAGGCAGTTTACTATAGGCGAACATGTGAGTAAAAGTCTAATCCTTTGTTTCATGGAGATTAAGGTCCGGCGTGCGTTTACTGTGTATTATTATATGGCTGGGTTTGATTTCCGGTCCGTACGCAAAACGACGCACGCTGATTGGTTCCTGAGAGGTCGGGATTTTACGATATTGACCGACCGGTCAATGCGCTTTTTTCTCGGCCCTGTAAGTTTTGGCGAGAACATTTCTGAGTTGATTTGAATACAAATAAAAGAGAAACGGGTATCTTTATTCAAATATTCTGAACAATAAAATGTGTTGGAACATCACTGCTGGTTTCCTTTAAAGCTGTTTATCTAAAAACATGACAAATAAAAGCCGAACTGGTGTAAATAAGAAGGCCAAGAAGCGACACGAAAAAGTCAACAGGTACGATAAACAGCATACTCCAAAGACGAAAACAATGCTCGAAGCTTAAAAATAAAATGAACCCAGTAGCCATATAATAAATTCATATATAACCTCGTTTGCTCGGTCTGTACTGGAAGGTATTTGCCCTCGGTTTTATCGCACAAACCTCGCTCCTTCGTCGCTCGGTCTGTACGAAAACCTCAGGCAAATACTTTCCCGTACAGACCCCGCACTCGGTTAATAAGTCTTTATTACTGATAAATTCATTTGTAAATACAGTTTATTAAGTAAATCTTTTTTATCTTTAGTTTTGTTTACTATAGAGATATACACTGGTATGGGAAAAGCCCGAATACTGAACAAAGCTCACAAACGATACGTTGCCATTAATCGCAGAGGACGTATTTTTTCTCAGGTATGTACCATGCCAAGATTATTTAACAATTATTCGCCGAAGGCGAGGTGAATATCGGTGTATAATAACCGAGACAAAGTCGAGGTTATTATTTACCGATATTCACTGAGCCTGAGGCGAGTAATTGTTTTAGTATAAATACACATTTTCCTACTTTTAGGAAGAGCATTTTCTTTAAAATTGTTAATTTCCTTGTCTGTCGCATTGACAAGACGGCCATTTTGAATAAACGCTGTAGGTGATTACTCGAGAATTAATCCGAAGTAGCTCGACCAATCAGCACGCGTGATTTTCTATAATCACCTGTGTATTTATACTAAACTGTTTTATTATATAAAATAGAGTGTTTTATTAATTTTTCCTCCACTAATAAAAAGGATAATCTCACATGTGTGATTATTCATGATAATCTCACATGTGACGATTATCGCTGAATCAGCATTATAGTTTATGCAATTTTTGTAAGGCAATAAGACAATTTTTTTATATAATAAACAGAACAATACATGGATGTGCAGAAATATGAAATTTTGTTTCCCGTGTTGACCAAGATATCTTACTCGTTCGCTTCGCTCACTCGTGAGACATCCTGGTCAACACTCGAAATAAATTTCGTATTTCCGCACATCCATGTATTATTCTCTATTTATTTGTCAGATGATAATTATTGAGTGTCTTTATACGTATGAGAACCGCATGCAGTCATTGATATTGCACAAATCAGTTAGATCTAGACCACTAATCTAGTCAATATAACTGCCAGCTGTGTTATGACATGCCCATTACATAAGATGACCCCCACTAATAAAGTTTAGAAGTTTTCGTAGATTGAAACATATCAATGCCGATAACGAAGAAACTTCACTGTTCAAAAAGCTGAAAAACCAAACTATGGATCGTTTTCACTCACGTGATCGGTGGTCCCGTTGGGGGTGGTGAAACAATACGAAATGTTTGAATAAGAATAGAGTTAAATTCCCATAGGATAAAGATTGTGCATTAATATGATAGCCATTTCATTGTTTCGGTGCACCAATATGGCCGCCGTGACGTCAGAGGAAAACCAAGGATACAATCTTTGATTGTCTTTTCTTGACTGTATTAATTTGTTGTTGGACAGTGAAAACTAAATCGGAATCCTGGTTGGGCTGACGTCAAGATTGCTTTTGCCAGTCAACTACGGGATTGGGTACAAATTGTAAGGGGCGATTACATGTACCGGGCTGGCCCGGTTAACCGGGCTAGCCCGCTTTATATATAAAACGCATGTTTTAACATTACGATTACATGGCCAGCGGGCTAGCCCGGTTTGCCGGGATCCCGGTTGTCGCAACCGGGCTAGCCCGGTTAATTGGGATGAAAATGTCCATGTAATCGTTTTCATCCCAGCAAACCGGGCTGAAAAACTGTTGAACTCGCTTCGATACGCGTTCGTTTGCTTGACTGTGTGAATAAATAGTGCTGAAAGGAACTGAAATAGAACATCAACGTTGTTTGTGTGTTTCGTGATCAAGGCGAAGATTTAATAAATTAATTAGTTTTTTATTAACGATGGGCTTACAAAATAAATAATAGCCTAATTAGTGTAAAACTGAAGTAAAACTAACGTAATTTTGCCCTTATTTACTTGATAATTGCAAATTTCGGTCTGAAATCATCCCGGCTTACCGGGCTAGCCCGCTCCATGTAATCGTTTCGTAAATTCATCCCGGTTAACTGGGCTAGCTCGGTTAAGCGGGCCAGTCCGGTCCATGTAATC
Organism: Corallium rubrum; assembly: GCA_964035015.1. Classification (NCBI taxonomy): domain Eukaryota; kingdom Metazoa; phylum Cnidaria; class Anthozoa; order Scleralcyonacea; family Coralliidae; genus Corallium; species Corallium rubrum. The sequence continues at coordinate 90,990,894 of OZ035997.1, forward strand.
GCCCCCTAAGACTGCAATGCGTCATATATTTTACTGCGTAAGGTGGCGGTTACTGGACATAAATTTTTGAATGCTGGCCATAGGGAATACCCTATCCAGTTTATAGAGGGATCAGTAAACTACACTCGTTGTGTCGCCATTTTTGTGTCTTAAATTAGACGAAAAGCAGAAAATCAATTACTATCAATGCGAGTCAAAAGTTCGCTGTTTTCAACCGTACTACTAAATAATGTTATTTATAATTGTTATAATCGTATACGTTGGTCATTGATTGAACCTTTTTTTTAAAGTACTGCGCACAATTTTCATGAACGTTTGTGGAAAGATTGCTCATAAACCAACACCAACCCATTCAATTTGGATTGAATTTGATTGAGATTTGGATGAGAATTTAATAAAAATCTGACCACAAGATTTTCCGTGTGGAAGAAATGCTTGATTGCGCTCATGATCCTTATTTTATTCAATCGTTTTTGCATAAATTTGGTACGAGTGCAATCAAGCATTTTATTTATTAAACCATATTGTGTAGTTCTCGTGAGCTAGCCTGGTGCTCATTTTCTTTTTAAACATCTCTCAGACCCCGTTTACACCATAGTTAATAGAGCATATACATGATCTGGAAGCTCCCTTGTCTTTCAACATGTTGAACTGACAATGGAGTTCCTTATATGGAAGTAAATTCTATGGATACGTGACGATGAAGCACCACAACACGTGACGATGAAGCAACTCACTAATTTAACCCGAGTGTTGCTATTGGATGACTGCTTCATTATACAGAAAATACAATACCGTGAAATTGCATAAATTTCCATAAACTTGAACAAAAACATGGAACAATCACTTTGGACGAGTTTCCAAACCATGTATATGTTCTATTAACTATGTTTACATGGTACCGGACGAATTCGGAACCGGTCTTGAATTGAATTCGTACGGTTCCGCCTGTTTACACGGCGAAATACGACGAATTCGAGACCGGGCTCGAGTTCGTCCGGTACCGTGTAAACGTAGACTAACCATAACCCGCTGGAGGAGGTATAATGCAGTCTCTGAGTGCCCTCGCGCTAATTTTTGCCGAAAATGTTAAACGTTGTTTGGCTGGCGCGGTTTTAAGATCAGTTGTAATTTTTTTCCTTTCTTGATTTATAGGAAAATAAGACAGAGGAATCCCTATTTTACTACCACGCAGCGGATGGTCATGACAGATTTTCTTCGGCAATATATCCTTCTCGGTTGGCGAATAAAAGAGACCAATGGCTGTTGACAATAAAAAAGAACGGCAAAATTAAAAATGCAAAAAATACAGATCTGAAAATGAAAGCAACGCATTTTTTGTTAATAGATTGGTCTTAGACCGTGCGCGAGCTGCTGGCCAAATTTGGCTGGAAATTTTAATAATCCGAGAGATTCGATGCTACAAATTTCCCGCGTTTTCTTCGGTGAAATTTTCTCAGAATTTGCCTAGTTCACGAATTACTGATTGTACCGTTTCACTTCTCTTTTTCAAAAGAATCCACTGAACGGCAAAGTTTGTTTAATGTTAGAAAAATACTAATTGGCGAGTGATAAAATCATCCGAACAACTCGCCATTATTTACTAGTATTTGCAACTGAAATGTTTCCCGAGACATTTTTACAGAGCTGCAAACTTTGGGGAAAAAATTACCAAAGAAAACTCGAGAAATGGGAGGAAAAAAGATAGGAAATATCAACAGGCCTGTTCTCGTCCAGGCTCGTTGTTGCGATGGTAACAATACCCCGCAAGTAAATAACAACAAATATATATTTGCGAGGATGTTTGTTGTTAATCTAATTACTGCGACTGAATTCCACGAACACACTTCACAAAAGGAAGGAAGCTAATTTAAGGTATGCTACCCTAAATACGTTAGCCCAGAATAGTTAGGCGATATGAAGAAAGATGAAGAATTATGAAAAATATTTATGTATGTAAGATATATATTTTAAAAAATATATTATTACTGAAATATTGATTTGTGATCGCCATCGAGATCAAGTTAAAATGCTATAGCTGATGCTGGATAGATGACAGTTTGTAAATAAATATGTATTGCCAGTATGGTGGTTTTTACGTAAAGTATTTTCTTGAGGTTGTCGTATACAGACCGAGAGGTCTGTGCAAGAGAAAAGAAAATGTTACCCTGCGAGTCAGAGCCCCTTTCCGACCTACGCAGGCTTCGGGGGAAAGTGGGCTCTGCCAACAAACTCGATGTTTCTTTTTTAGCATGCGTGAACGGTTGCCAAGATACTATTTTGGGCCCAGGCTCTAACGCGTCACTTCCTATTTTCCTGCTTACGCGTGTTCGTAAACTAGAACTTGTTTGACCAGTTTAAAACCTGACTGACTCCCCCCAAACTTGGGGCGAAGATCGAGTTTGTTGGCAGAGCCCACTTTCCCCCGAAGCTTGCGTAGGTCGGAAAGGGGCTCTGACTCGCAGGGTAAGAAAATATCTGATATTTTTCGTAAAAGCCAACCAAACGAGGTTAATAAATCGTTTATTATATGGCTACTATGTTTTTCAATGTTTATATTGTGCCAGACTTAGACCTGTTTACACGATGCCGGTATAATTCGAAAACGGAACAAAATCATGCCGGTGTGTAAATACAGGACAAAAAGTCTTGCATTTTCACGTGCCGTTATAATATAATGACAGATTGGCATGTGACTATTTTCTTCCAATGAGAATTGAGAAGACTTTGTGAATACTGCTGACGCGAATACTGTGGTCGTATATATCGTGATTACCGTCATCAAACTGTTGCAGCACGGGCGTTTACACGATACCGGTTAGTGTTCCGTTTTCGTTTCATGCCGTCAAGGAACCCGTCTTCATTTTGTGCCGTTTTCATGTCATTTTTGTGCCTGTATCGTGTGAACGCAAGGCGTAAACGGCATGATTTTGTTCCGTTTTCAAATTGTACCAGCATCGTGTAAACGGGGTCTTACTCTGTCAATGTAAAGTTCCACCTCGGAAAAACAACATCCGGGAAAGCTGTCTGGACACCCAAAAATACTGACCGTGGTCCCGATAATCATTTTCACGTACAATGCATCCACCAACCAAATTTTATATTGTTATACACAGCCATATAATAATCAACTCGTTCTGAGTCCTTTAAGAGATAGTTTATAACTCATTCCTGTCCGAGGGCTTCCCCAGACGTGAATAAAATCGTCTGGCGTCAACCTCGTCCCCAGGGCATTTTGCCTCCACGTTGGGAGTCGGCGAAAATGGCCCTGGCATCGGTTGGTCACGTGACACCCAGAATTTTGGGGTGTTATGGCAAGAAAATTTATGCGGTCTTTGTGTTTCGTTTTTGTATAATACGTATACATGAATAATAAATAAGAAATATTTAACGCTCTGCCGAATCACTCATGTGAACCTTTATCATAAATGCAACTGGCTAGCATTATTTATCATGATACTCCCCACGATTATCCAGGATACATTTAAATGTCGGGAAGAAACATATATCTAATGTTGTTCTTGACTTTAACCAAAGCTGTCGTTACAATTGTTTGGATGAACTTCGCAGAGTGGATTTATTGCAATTCATATTTTGATGAATAAATTACACTGTATCTGAATTAATCAAGTTTTTAAACCGGCCAATCCGATTATAGAATCGACCAGCCGATGCCAGGGCCATTTTCGCCGATCTCCCAACGTGGAGGCAAAATGCCCTGGGGACGAGGTTGGTCTGGCGTTAGCCAGAATAAAAGACTAAAGACCGATTCGGACAGGAAAAAGTTAATAAGGTAAATCGCATCGCATTAGCCTGAATATAATCATGATATAATTCAGAAAACAGTACAGAGAAAGTTAGTCTATTTAGGGAAGTGGCGAAGAGTGGAACGAATTTGTCAAGTATAATATTCGTCAATTTAAGCAAGTGATATATAAATTGTACAAAATAATTGTTCAAAAAACATTCGTAAATTGAAAGCCAAACTTTGTAAATAGAATTTGTGGCGATTTCATGTGGCGCTGAAATTGCTACAATTGAACAAATTTGCCCGAGCACGTTTTTAACTATATACATTTATAATATACCAGTTCGGATTTTCAAATTTAATGGGATTTCGGATTAAATCCATTCAAATATTACGGAGAATATAACGTTTTTTGAGGACGTATTTTTATGATTTGAAAACTTAATTTTTGGACTAAGCATCGATTTAAGATTTCGATCGAGCAAACCTTGTCTTAAGTACAACCAATGTTTAAAAATCTGAAGCCTAGCCTCTGATCCATGCATGCATATACTGTGAGTTTGGAAAGTTTCAGATCCTGACTGAGATCCCGTGCGCCGTCGAATCTCCGAACTGGTTTATTCACACGCCAAAACAGTACTAGCGCATACATGACTACAGATCAGATGTCATAAGAAATAATATATTGAACTTTGTGTAGTACAGTATTTATTGTTTTTGATAAGTTGTTAGTATACTTTAGGTGGAACATGTGCGCGTTGAGAAATACACTACACGTCGTATAGGAAAGTCTAAAGTAAAAGGTGTCAGTAGAGTACATCATTAATTGCGGAAGCAAAAATCGTATGATTACTTAAGGTTTAAAGGACATTGGCAATAAAAATGAAGTTTGTCAAATTTGAAAGAGCTCGCAAAATTGTATTATAGAAGATCTTTTCCAACTTTTTTGTATCTTTCTTCGTTTTTTTAAATATTTCAGTTTGTTTGTATAGGTAATCGCATGGGGCCAAGGAAAATTAAGGTTTAATTTCACGAGTGTTTTCAAAATTCTACAAAATTGCCCGAGTCGCGAAGCGACGAGGGTAATTTGTAAGATTTTGAAACACGAGTGAAATTAAAGCTTAATTTTACGAGAACTCGTACGATTATGTGTTAATAATATAGCGGGCAAAATTATTTAAGAGCTATGTTATGTCCAGAAAATGTCGAAGTACAATGTACCTTATCACGGTCGACGCTCGGCAACATTCCGAATTTCCCTCGCTCTATCGCTGTGCATGTAGCTTTCTTTTTGTAAACACAGGCAGAAGTCCGTAAATTTTCTAATGTATTCATTTTCACTAATAGTTTACACCCCTTCAATAGTTCAAATTAGTGCAAAGTAAACAAAAAAGCATTTTCAGACCGAAAAACCTTGCAGATTTGTTGAAAACATTGTCAGTCCTCTGAGGTTCACTGTTACCAAGTAACCAAGCGACCAATCACATGCAAGTACTGCTGATCAAGGAACCAATCAAGTGCAAGTAATTTTGCCCTGAATTACAAAAAACTGCCCTCTTCATTAGCCAATCATATTCGAGAAATTTTGCCCTCTGTATTATTAGATATGTAAATTAGATGATCTCTGACGTCAGGAGCAGGGTACAGTATTTTCATACATTACAAAATCACTTACACCTCTATGATTGCTCAACATAAAATGTTTAGTGTCACAAGGCGTTTTTATGTGCACAGTTTCAAGTTATTTCGTTAAACAAACTTAGAGATACAACTGATTTTGCTACGTGTGAAAATACTGTACATATCAAACAAACTGAAATATCTTGAAAACGAAGAAAAATACAAAAAAGTTGCAAAAGATCTTCTATTACAATTTTGCGAATTCTTTCAAATTATACAAACTTAATTTTTATTGCCAATATCTTTTAATTATTATATACATGACAAAACAACGTTGTTTTCTGACTTGTGAGCACGTTGAAGTTGAATCAAGACAGCATAAATGTAAGAAATGGACCGTATATAATAATAATGGGTCTTGTTCTATCCTAATTTTTCTGAAAATATTTCAAAATCTCCGAAATAATCTTCGCGCGCAATAACACTACTGGATGTCAAATGAAGTCTATAATATAACAAGCGTTTTAAATTGTCTTTTTTGTCAGTTTTCAATTCATGAATAACCTTCCAGCTCGTAATAAAACGTTATTATAATACAGTTCTACAAAACGTGTTCCACTCCTATACTTTTCCCGCCAATTTGTTTTTGCGAGAGAAATGTCGATCTCATTGACATCTTCCACGCAAAACCCACGATATATAGGTGTCACATGTTATGATTATTGTTTGATTATTGGCTATTTGGCTATGACTGGTCTAAAAATAACTTCAGGAGAATTAGAATAGACCTATATACCATTACCAAGCACTCTCTCTTAACTTTGTGCTTTCTGGTTGAATTAAGTGTTGACAACAAACAATCATAATTAGAATTCTCATGGTTAATTCATTATCTCGGCCATCGATTAGAAAGATCCTTAGCTTGCAAGTAATTGAAAGTTATACCATAAGAGTTCATTTCAGACTTGCAAACTTGGACTACTGGTCCTCTGTTTTAATGACTGCCAGAGAGTGACCAAGCCAAGATGGTTTTTATGGGTGTTAGGGTATACTGCTTTGATCGAACTGTGGGCGCGGCTGAGCGAATTTAGAATAAGTCAAGGTCAATGGAACAAGTTTTTATACACGCCACCATTGGCTTCTAGTTTAGGAACAAAATTTTTTTATTTAAGTACTCGAAGAATCAGGAATCAACACTTTTGTCATGTATATAATAAACCTGTTAATAATAAGCTGTAAATATTATTTATAATTGCCATTGTAAATGTTATAAGACTAAAATATTTTTTTGTTTTACGGACTATTGGAATTTGTGTGGACAATACTTTAACATGATCGTTATGCATGATCAATTGACCGTACCGAAAAAGATGGCGACTTGTACACTTGACCACATTCCTTTGCGTGCAGTAAATATTGTTTCTTGCAAAATTATTGGAAGATATGGTTTTAAAAGGATCAACTTTGGTAGGAATGAAGTTCTTGCTTACTTAATCCACCTTAGCATGATAAACAATGTTTCATAAAAGTAGCGTGCTGCGTAGGCAGTGTAGAAACAACAATCGAAATATAGTAAGGTTAGATATACTGCCGAAACAGAGAACGTAGGAGTCTAACGTTTTGAGTCGCTCGAAACGTTAGACTCCTACGTTCTCTGTTTCGGTAGTATATCTAACCTTACTATAAACAATGTTTAGTTGTTTGAGCTGATTCGAGGTCGCAAAGCATTGTGGTTAAATGTACCACCGCCATTGATCATTTGTCAACTGTGTGCATGTGGGAGGGGAGAGTGGTCTGGAATCGTAGCTAAATCCTAAGTACATAAGACTAAAGTTTTTGCTTTCCGCTATTGGTTAAGTCTTTCCTTCGATAGATCTCCACTGCGACGAGTTCAACAATCGTGCATGTAAAGTATTCCACTGGTGGTGATATTAGCACTCATGCTGGGCTCCAGGTCTTTGGCCCTATATAGTCTGTTACTCATTTAAGCATAGTCCCCAGAAATGGATTGCCTGGAAACGCAGCCAAAGTCTTTGTTCTATGTTTTTGTTCATGTTTGTGCACGTTCACGTTGCTGAATGCATTGTATTTTTGGTATAATGAAGCAATCGGCCAATAGTAACGTTGCTGTATAAATATTAATGAACGTAATACAAAATATTTGGCACTTTCAGGCCATTCCCAACTTAATTAAATTGCTGCTCGTTGTTAGCCGCTTTGATGTTCACCGCGTTTGCAGACAATTTATTTCCTGGGACTATGATTTAAATATAAATAAAAAGTAAGTTTGTTTAATTTGAAAGAACTCGTGAAATAGTAATAGAAGATCTTTTACAACTTTTTTGTGTCTTTCTTCGTTTGCAAGATATTTCAATTTGTTTAATATATAAATGAGATGGGCTCTGATGTCAAGAGCACGGTACAGTATTTTTACACATAGCAAAATCACTTATTAAATGTTCAGTGTCACAAAGCGGTATTATGTGCACAGTTTCAAGTTATTTCGTTGAACAAATTTAGAGATTAACCTAATTTTGTAACGTGAAAATTCTGTACCCTGCTCTTGACGTCAGAGACCATCTCGTTTACATATAAACAAATTGAAATATCTTGAAAACGAAGAAAGATGCGAAAAAATTGTAAAAGGTCTTCCATTACAAGTTTATGAGTTCTTGCAAATTAGACAAACATAATTTTTGTTGCCAATGACCTTTAAGCAATCATCGTTTTATGTAATGTTTATTTTATTTTTTTAATTTTATTAGCTTCGCCATAGACTTGACTAAATACATGTATGGTATCACAAAATAAACTAAAACGAGGACCATTCAAACACAAACACAAATTTAAACCTATGGCAGGGTCACCACAACAGCGTGAAGGCCAATTACTGCGGGCCCAAAAATATAAAAGTTAAAGTCAAAAATTCTAATAAAACTTACACAATATACAACATACATGCAATATAGAAATAAATACTAAAAACAGCAATGTATATACTATATTGAGAATCGTATATACTATATCGTATATAATGTATATACTATATTGACAATCGTGTTTGTGTATTGAGAATTGCGTTTTGACTTTTGTCTATGACAAATGTTTTAATATTATAGTGTACAGGTTACTGTATGCTTCAATTCAATCTAAGTATTCTTTTCAAGCACCTTCACGTGTGACGTGTTGGACACTATACAACTGGTAACTCCAGTTATATTGATAAGGCGTCCTGTTTATGAAAGAAAAACAATAGATTTTACTACGTACGTACTCATACGAGGTCAATCTACATATGCAATTTTATTATACCCTCGCAAAGAATCGTCCAATTAAATGTCTACATTAGCGTCACGTGCCAGCCCAATATTTTACGATGCAGGACATGCAACTACATATTGGGCAGCAACCTTTGGACAGGTGCACAAGGTATATTTACTTGTCAATCGCACGATTATTTTGTTCGATATAATAAAACATCTATTGGATTCATCTTCCCCCGATATGGAAAATATCTAGGTCTCGAATTTTAATATTAGGCTCGACCTTCGGTTTTGCCCAATATTGAATTCTCGACTTAAAATATTTTCCATGATGAGCTTAGACGAATCCAATAAGTTATAATATATTTTTACGTCAAGAAACTTACGCCAGAGATTCGTTTTCTAAAAACCTGTTTACATGTTTTATCAGGTATAAAACACTCGGTTATATCTTATTGTGTCTTAGCTATAATGTGATACCTCAGTGACGACGGCACCCTGCTCGTTTATTAAAGTGCATTGTGCACCTTACGTAATTGACCGTAGCGAAAAAGATGGCGACTTGTATATTTAACCACAATCCTTTGCACACAGTATGTATTGTTTCTTGCAGAACTATCGGAAGATATACGGTTTTAAAACGATCAATTTTGGTGGGAATGGAGTTTTTGCTTACTCAATCCGTTTTAGCATTATCACAATGTTTAGTTGTTATTTGAACAGATTTGATGCCGCAAAGCATTATGGTTAAATGTACCGCTGCCGTTTTTCTCGCTACCGTCAAAGACCTTTTCACCAATGGCAGCGCCATCTTGAATTCGCAATTCATTATGGTCTATCCAGGGTAATAAGCTCCATTAAAAGGGCGATTGCGTAGCGTTGAGACACAATGCGGTATTTTTTTCTTTATAAATACTTTCGTGGCGACAATGTCTAAATATAATTATTGTCATATTGGTAAAAGCAACAATTCTCGAACGTGTAAGGATAGATTCATGACAAATGTATCCTTATACGTACCCGAATTGTTGCTTTTACCAATATGACAACGATGATATCTAGACATTGTTGTCATGAAAGTGTTTAACAAGAAAAAATTACCGCATTGTGTCTCAACACTAAGCAATCGCCCTTTTAATTGAGCTTAGCTTATTACCCTGGATAGACCACAATGCATTGCGAATTCAAGATGGCGCCGCTACTAGTGAAAAGGTCCATTGCCGCCATGTTGGATATATTTGAAAAACGTTTTTACATCTGCAATTATAATTTCATCCAACATGGCCAATTAAAATAGCAGTGTTCTTCGGGTCGGAAGGATTTGTTGCACACCACCTTGTAGTACTGTTGCTTGCACTGAACAATAAATACATTGTGTGAGTGTCAGTAATTACCTCCGTTATGTTTTTACCCCGCTCTGTTTATTTGTCTGTCGCCAGGATACCTCAAAAACTATTGCGCCGATTTTCATGAAAGTTTTCAGAAGGGTTGGCCATAGGCCAACGACCAATCCATTAAATTTTGGTTGAATTTCGTCAAAATTTGGATGAGAAATTAATAAAAATCTTACCGCAAGATTCTCCGTGTAGAAGAAGTGTTAGATTACACTCATTATCTTTATTTTATGCAAACATTTTTGCATACTTTTCGTACGAGTGCAATCAAGCATTTTAGACCACGTCCACACGTATGCGTTTTCATAGCGTTTTTATATTGTTCTCGGTCCTCAGGGGAGCAGAAAACAATGGTCTCATTACCTGAAACAATATGAAGACGCTAGGAAAACGTATACGTGTGGACGTGGCCTTATTCATGCATGCATGTGTTGGTCTCGTGAGCTAGCCTGGTTAGCGGGATGGATCGTTTTCTTTTTAAACATCTCCAATAACCAGGTGGCGGAGGTATATGCAGTCTCTGACTGCCGGCTAACTTAATTGCTGCTCACTTGACATTTGATTCTATCCCATAGTGCATCATAATTGCGTCAGAAACTGCACTTATTGATGTTTGTATTGGAGGATTGCTTCATTATATGCCAAACGTGAACAAGCTAGACTTTTTGCCGAGTTTCTAGACCATCTCTCAATAGGCGAGTTTCAGGGTGTTGCGCGCGCATCATTTTTCAAAAAAACTGGCAAGCTCCCCTCAAAGTAAACATACTATTTAAAATAAACAAAGTATAGATGCAGTTTCTGGATATTTAGCACTATTATTCTGCTGTTGTTGGCTCGCTAGCAAGTCTGTTTGCCATTGCTTACTTTGTGGAGAGCCCGCCAAGAGCCCGCCAATTCCTTTCCAAAACGATGCGCGCGCAACACCCTGAAACTCGTTTATAGACTATGACTAAAGCAAGAAAAGCATGTGTGACTGCCATTGTTGTGGCTCATGAATATTCTTTGTTAACAATGATATAGGTACTGACTTAAGGTGTCCCCATACAGTTTCTTGAGAACTGGAAAATACAAGTTTGAGAGTCCAAAACACGTGATTAAACATTTCGGGAAAGGAATGATACTAAATGTTATGCATAGTTAAACAGTCTGACAATCAAAAACTGTTACCAAGTAGATAGCAACAGTTGTTGCTATGGCAACAACGACGTTTCAAAATGGCTGCCAATTACCCTTCAAACTAATTTAATTCGAAAAAAACTTTGGTGACCCCCAATTTTTTTTTCATTATAACTTTCCTTGATGTATGAATGATTAATTGGCCAATTTAAAAAAAATTTAGAACAAATAAGTTTTTTTCCGGAAAAATCATGTTTGTTAATTTTTTAAATATTTCGTTCTACAGAATTTTTTTTAAATCGGCCTATTAATTACTCATACTTCAAGAAAAGTTTTAATGAAAAAAAAAATTGGGGGTCACCAAAGTCTTTTTCGAATTAAATTAGTTTGAAGGGTAATTGGCAGCCATTTTGAAAAGTCATTGTTGCCATAGCAACAACTATTGCTATTTATTTGGTAACAATTTTTTGATTTTCAGACTGTTTAACTATGCATAACATTAGTTTTAGTCTTTTCCCGAATTGTTTATGCACGTGTTTTGGACTCTCAAACTTGTATTTTCCATTTTTCAAGAAACTATGTGGAGCCACCTTAATTGGTGCTCACTTGACCTTTGATTCTATCCCATAGTGCATCATAATTGGGTCGGAAACTGAAATTCTTGATGCTTGTATGGCAGTGTTTGAGTTCAATTGCTCCAACGTGGATTTAAATATTAATAAGCAAAACAAAAGGCATGTGCACGGTGAGGACCGTGTCAACGTAAAATCACAGCTCACTATAGACACTTTGAAGTTTGCTGAGTTTTCAGAGCATCTCTTGAATGACTCTGCTTTAGGCTTTGATTTTCTTCACTGCATATTTAAACGTTCTTAATTTTGTAATTCCACAGTATGCATGCACTAGCTAGCGACAGTATTTGCTGTATTTAAATTTTAAAGTCATCCCGTCGACGGTGCATCCCTGAGCAGGTTTGGAGTCTGCGGACGTATTGAATTGAGAAATACAAATTGATTTAGGTTTTTTTAAGTTAGTAAGTAATCTCTGTGTCTCATGGCTGACGTATTTATGTTTCTTGGCTGAAAGTACTATATCCGTTCGTTTCTGTTTCTTTTCCTTGTCCACATTTGGATTTTTATTTACAATATTTGGTAACTTCAAGTACGGTACATTAATATTGTTTTTGGTCTTTTTCGATTTTCTGGCGTATGGATCCCGTGTCGTTGTACATTTTGACCAACAGGTACTGCCATAATTAAAATGACTCGATTGATTAAGGTAAGGCAAATACCATGAGGGATATTCGGCTATCTTCGTTTTTGAATAATAGCAGTTTTGAGGATCCCTCAGCTTCCTCGTTTTAGTTCTTGGCTTGGTCAATAATTGTCTTTTGTTCAACTTAGGCAGGACTACTTCTCCAGGCATACTCTAGCTTGAACGCTCTGGCTTTATTCAAGTCAACTCTGTCAGTCTGTCTGTCTCGGGATTCAGATTTGACACAAGTAACAAATCTTTAGTAAGCACAATTGATAGTAAAATCCCGACTGCATTCAGTTATAAAACGCAAAAAGCATAAGTTAAATAGATCTTGTAGCAACTATCTTGAATGAACGATGTTGCAGACGATTCAACCCAGGGCTTGCATGTCGTTCTTGCGTTGTTTTTAGACCGATTGTTGTTATGCTTGGACAATCGAATCGATGATAAGCGTCACTTAATAGTCGTTTTCCTCATTGTGAATATATAGACCAGTATCCTGATAATATATATATAATCCATTATATCTTACGGATGTTTATCGATCTTTTGGAATATTTGTACATTCTTTAATTGGCTTCTTCGCTTCAATGAAAACTGAAAACATAATATGGTGTATCCGTCTTGTCCTTTTGATAACTACAGACTGAGCATTATTCTTTTTAATTACTGATCATTGTTCCGACGCGAAGTAATTGGTCCCACGCGGCCAATGTCAGTCTAGCTTAAGTTAGCGTTGCTATGGAGTTAACGTTGACAGTTATAAAAAGACGGAAAACGAGCCCAAAATGTACGTCGCCCAAAATGTCGTAATCTTTTAGAAGGGTACTTTTCTTTTTAAATTTTTCAGTCTCAAATATATTTTCTCTCTTAATTCGTTCTCAGTTTGGGTTAAGCTCAAGCGTCCAACTTAACATAAAACAAATCTATGCATGAGTGCAAATGAGTGTACAGGATATTGTAATTACATTGAGTTTACATATAAGTTTGGCCTCATGCATTGCGCGGAAGAAATTAAACAATCCCGAATGCCGAATGGTATTAAGTTGGTTGGACGCTTGAACCTTAAGGCCTTAAGGACTTTACACACGCAATTTTTCAGGTGCGTTTTTCTTATTCTGACGCATGCGATTGCATGGATGGATGTCTCACTAATGTATTGAACCGCTATAGCTTTGTACAAATGTCCAGTGCATTCGTAAGTCAATCCATCTGATCGTATCAGTCAGGAGGAGAACAATCGATCGCAGCTAGCAAAACTCGCCTGCGTAAACGAGCCGGTTGAGAAGTATAGTTATATTCTATATAGCTTGGATATAAAATGATTACGAAAATCCTCTCAGTTCAACGGAGCACGTTAGAATGTGATAGTTCTTGTATAAAATAAAATAAACTTTACTTACCTAAGTTGTTGTCTTGTTGACGTTTTGTGCGAGTCGTCGAGTTCGATAAAACTGCTGACGATGAGCCTCCGACGAGCGAGCCGAATACTCTCCGAAGATACGCGAGGGCGGAGCGGGAAGGGAAAAGAGAAGGGGAGTGCAACTGCCGAGCACGTGATGACTTTCAGCCAATAAATGGTTCATTTAGAAATAGCTTTTCTCCGTATGCTCGTAGCAACCTTTCTCGTAGCAGTAGATACTAGATCGAGCCAAATACACTAAAATTATCATATTCTACGACTCGTTAAGTAACTACTAACTACCCTATTAAAGTTCTTGTAAGAATTTTATTAAAAATAATGAATAGTTTTAACACAAAAGGATCAGTACTCGTACTGATCGATCGTTCCACAAACTCGTCTCCTCTTCTTCTCGCACGAACTCACGAAGGAAATAAATGAAACAAAAACTTCCCAAAATTTGAACGATTCAGTTGGTTGACCTAGCAATCTAACTCCTTTTGTATATGTTGTGGGCTTCTTCGGTATTGAAATCATACTTCTGGAGCGTCGACAAACAAACCCGCGATGGCGCGATTCTGACAATAAAAATTCAAAATGACTTATACTTATTCATGAAAGCCAACGGTTTTCTCATCAGAGTCCAAATTGATAAATCATTCAATGAAAACAACTTACGTCCTGCTGTGAATATCACGAAGATCTGTTGTCTCGGTATTCGTATATAATTGTTGTAAATAGCAACACTCTTTGTGCATAGCAACACTCTATGTGCATAGCAACATGCTACGAGCATTGTCGAAAGAAATCTCGTAGTTGCACTCCCCTTCTCTTTTTCCTTCCCGCTCCGCCCTCGCGTATCTCCGGAGAGTATTCGGCTCGCTCGTCGGGGGCTCATATCGTCAGCGGTTTTATCGAACTCGGCGACTCGCACAAAACGTCAACAACTTAGGTAAGTAAAGTTTATTTTATTTTATACAAGAACTATCACATTCTAACGTGCTCCCTTGCTCAGTTTGACAGTAATCTTCGAGATATTTTGTTATGAAAAAATTCTGAGTTCCGAGTATGCTGCAATTAAATTCACAATTTTCTGATCGCTGATGACTGCTCGTGAGACGCTCTAAACTTTACAATTATAGCGAAGCGCGCATTTACTATTTATAGACCAAAACTCAGACAAACAAACCGAAATTGAATCTCGAGGCCGGATTGCTAATGAGCAATTTTCTTTTGTTGGAAATGCAAGAATAAATTATGAACTCAGATAAACATGAATTTGACGTCATTACCGCGCTTCGCTATTGAACTCCTTGCTTCCGTCCAGGGCCGTAAGCAGGACTTTTGAGTCACGGGGGCAGTAAGACTGGCCAAATTTCTAGGGGAGTCGGGGGGTATATGCTTCCCCGGAAAATCTTTTGAAAATTGAGTCTCTGAAATGGCATTTCCCGCGATCTGACATCATATTTGAACAAAATTTATCTAGAACATTTTAAAACATATTTTTAAAAATTTTTTTTACAAAAGATTTTGTCTAAATTTACAGTATCGCATATTTACAAAGACAATTACAGTCATTTGCAACTCACTTGTCACTTTTCACCAAAATATTAAGTAGTTCGTTACGAAGTTCGTTTGGAAGTTCAAAGTTCGTTTGGAACTACGCCACAATTGATTGCCGGCTACTAGGAACCAAGAAGGCAAGAAGTCAATCAAATGCGTAGTTTAAAACGAGCTTTGAACATCCCAACGAACTTACGAACTTCGGAACGAACTTCCGAACATTTTGGTGAAAGTGAGTAGCAAGTGACTGTAAAATAATAGTTACTCTAACGGGCGGGATAAAGTGCGAACACAACGCGAAAATTCATTGTCAGAGTTATGATATTAATTAAACGACTAGTTAGTTCTTTATTCTGTGATTCTAAGAACAAATGTGATGTGTGACATTATAAAAATCATATTTTGCCGCTATCTACGGCCCTGCTTTCTCCTGAAATGGCTGAACAAATGTCATGGTCAATATTGGGACATTTATAACTATACGGCTAAATGCAAATATTAATTTATATATGTAAATGAATAATTATATTTCAGAGTCGCTGTCTAATATAACTTTACAAGTTTGAACCACAAAATAAACCACAATGCATTGCAATTTTGAGATGGCGTTGTTACTGTACAATGTAGGTGTGTTAACTAACTTTAAAGGATAAAGGGTAATTCGTATCTTTCTTCGTTTTCAAGATATTTCAATTTGTTTGTTCTTTGGCGATAGTCAAGAAACCCACTGGAAAGCTACGCATATATATGCCTCGATCCGTATGACCTAAACAAGGCAATAAAGAGAGAGTACTATCCAATGCAACAACAACAACAACAACAACAACAACAACAACAACAACAACAGCAACAACAACAACAACAACAACAACAACAACAACAACAACAACAGCAACAACAACAACAACAACAACAACAACAACAACAACAACAACAACAACAACAACAACAACAACAACAACAACAACAACAACAACAACAACAACAACAACAACAACAACAACAACAACAACAACAACAACAACAGCAACAACAATAAATCAAGCAAGAAAGACAACGAACAGGCAACAACTATGCATGAGGACCAGATATGGACGCTTTATAAAACCGCAAAGATACTTTCACTAAGTCATAAGCATAATCTTAAATTAAGAAATAACTATATATCGAACTATTGATTTAAATTTTGTTAAACATTTATATAAAAGGGAAGATGTAATGATGTACGACACTAATGTGATTCACTTTCGTGATTGAGACTGATTGATTAACTATAGTATAACTTTATAAGACCAAGGTTTTGTAATCGGAGCCTGGAATCATCATGATAGACACTGAATAAAGAAACATGAATCATAGTGTTTCCACACAGCAAAATCAGTTATATCTCTAAATTTGTTCAACGAAATCACTTGAAACTGTGCACATAATTGAAAACGCCTTGTGACACTGAACATTTCATAACTGATGTTACTTTGTGTAAAAATACTGTACCTGCTCATCATATTTGAGCAAAATTTTAAACACTTTAAAACATTTTTTAAGACACATTCTCTCATTTTTACAAAAGATTTTGTCTAAATTAAAACTACTGTATCACATACTTACAAAGACAACTACTGACTACAGTCATTGCAACTCACTTGTCACTTTTCACCAAAATGTTCAGAAGTTTGTTACGAAGTTCGTTTGGAAGTTCAAACTTCGTTTTGAACTAGGCAATTGATTGCCGGCTACTAGGAACCAAGAAGGCAAGAAGGTAATCAAACGCGTAGTTTAAAACAAGCTTTGAACTTCCCAACGAACTTGCGAACTTCGGAACCAACTTCCACATTTTGGTGAAAGTGGCAATATAAAAGTCGTATTTTGGATTTTCTCGGGGGGGGGGGGGGGGGAAGCATGGCGGGGGAGTGGAGATAAGACCCTGGGTACGAGGTTGCTCGGGCCTGCAGACTATATACGGTATATCAAATGACAGACTTCCAGGTCAACATGTCCTCTCACTTGAGTATCATGATAATCATCATTTCTTCACACAGTCGAATATGATGATTATCATGATCATGATACTCAAGTGAGATTCTGTCCCACATGCGGGATGTTAAACTAAATTGCATATAACAAAAGAACCATCTCTAAACCTGACCCTAACCATTGTGGTTAGGGTTAGGGTCAGGTTTAGAGGGGTTGAGTTGGGGGTTTGGGGGTAAGGAATTCTTTTTTTAAAATGATGATTATTGTTAATTCAACGACATCTCACAAATGACGATAATCATCATTTCGAAATGAGGGGATATGCTGTCCAGGTTCCACTGGCGGTTTGCTATATACAGTAACTATAGAATCGCAAGTGTATTTATCAATCTCTAATCTCAAGTGAATAGTTCATCTTACTATACTTACATGAAGTACACTACACTACATCCCTCCCCATATTCATTTTCTTAATTTATGTTCTGTTCAAACGCAACATATACTGTCACAATATATATCAGTAACAAATATCAACTATTTTACACATATCATTTTTCGACAAACTCACTGTGATATTTCACAAACTTTCTTACTTGCTACTTATTTTCAATTGTTCTGTTCATCATGGTAATACGATGGTCTGTCCCTGTTTCTAGTTGGATATCTAGCAGCTTCTATTTCTCTTTGATTCTCAATGGTTGTGGTATGTCCTGCTGTCTCACTGAGTTCGTCATCGTCTTCATCACTCTTGGTATTTGAATTAGCATGACCAATAAACAACTTGAAGTGTGAGCAATTTCTTGTAATCATGTGGTTTGGTCGAACTGCAGTTATCATAGTTCCTTTGATGCTTGTGATTTTGTATGGTCTTGGATCAAAACGCGGAGTTAGTTTGTTAATCTTTTTCTGTTGAACCAAGACTTGGTCTCCAACGACAAGAAGGGGTTCCTTTGCCACGCGACGTTTGTCTGCGTACGACTTTCTCTTCTCTTTTGCTACTCGATCGGCTTCGTCAATTTGTTGGTTGATTTTGGACATGTCTTGGATGGCAGACGGAAGTGCAGGTAACTTGTTTCGAATTGTACGGCCAAATAAAGCAGTAGCTGGTGCGATCTTTGTTGTACAGTGGGGCGTCGTGCGATAATTTAGTAAAAATCTGTAGAGCTCCTTTTTTCAGATTTTATTTTCGACGTAGGCAGTTTGGATACATTTCTTGAGGAGCTTCATGAAGTTCTCTGCTTCGGCGTTGCCTTGGGGCCAAAGAGGCGTGATCTTGCGATGGTTTACCTTGTTTTCGCTCATGAATTTCTTAATCTCGTGGCTAGTGAATGGTGGGCCATTGTCCGTAATTATAGTGTTTGGTAATCCGTGAGTCGCAAAAACTCTTTCCAGACGTGTGATTGTAGATTCGGCTGATGTATTTCGAACTATTTCAACTTCTGGATAACGAGTTCTACCATCAATGATAACGAGAAGTAGATTTCCGTTAGGAAATGGTCCTAGAAAGTCTATGTAAATGGTGTCCCATGGATCTTTTGGAATCTCGATGTTTTCTAATGGGGCTGGTTTGTTTGGCAATCCAACGGGTTGGCAGGCAAGGCATTTCTTTACAGAAGTCCCAACCGATAAATCAATCCCGGGGAACCAGACCTTTTCGCGAATTAATTCTTTTGTCTTGACAAGGCCTTGATGTCCTTCGTGAGCTAATTCTATGGCTTGTTGTCGTAATTTCTTAGGAATAATAATCCTGTTTCCACGTAACACCATCTCTGCATCTGACGTAATGGTTAACTCGTCTCGTAGTTTACGAAAACGCTGTAATTCTTGGATATCGCAGTCTTCTGGAAATGTTTCAGCACCTTTGATCGTATGCCAGGTGTTTTTCTGAATAATTTCGATTAACTTTTGTAGCGTGGAATCTTCGCGAGTTGCTGTACGGATGTCATCAATGTCATGGCAATTGGAGTAGCGCTTGTGGCGATGAAATTGACATATTCTTCGACAGAATTATCTGTTGTCACGGTCTTGGATAGCGGGTGTCGTGATAAGTAGTCTGACGGATTCTTCGATCCTGGACGATACCTGACAACAAAGTTGTAATCTTGTAGTCGAAGACACCAGCGTTCAAGCCTGGCGGAAGGGCGAGACTTTGGATTTTGATAGATGAATTCGAGCGGTCGATGGTCCGTAATCAGTGTAAATTTGTGTCCGTATAAATATAAATGAAAGTGTTCAATTCCGTAAACAATTCCAAGAGCTTCGCGCTCGATTTGCGAATAACGACTTTCAACGTCCGTTAAAGAGCGGCTCGCATAGGCAATAATCTTGGTATCTGTTTTTCCAGGTGTAGTTTGCGATAGTACAGCACCAAGGCCAACTGGTGACGCGTCAACGTAAAGTTCAGTTTGTAGTGCTGGGCGATACCGAGTACTTGGTATCGATACCAGCGATACCATGCAAAGCGGTATTGGTATCGATTACTGACCTGGTATCGCTCGATACTTGCACCTGTTTTTTTCGGCTACATGTACGATTTTACTTTTTCTTGAAATCGAAATTTTTGTTGAACAAGAGATTTAACAAACCGTTGAAATAATTATAAAAAAGTCGTAGCGTGGGCTCTTTATTTGGGTTACATAAAGTAGTTACATAAAAAAAATTAAAATTGTCTTCATATTGACCGAAATTCCCGCGAAAAGAGATATATAGTGAAAAACAGTTTTATCATGTTGTAATTCTTTATTATTTATGCCGTTGAGTTAATAATGTTAAAGTTTTAAAATAAAATATAAGTGGGAAAACCCAGCTTGTTGGAGACTACTTTTTGCACAATTGTGCAGAGTATCGGAAGTGACCGATACCAGCGTTAATAGTACTCACTTCCGGTATCGAAAATGAAAATTTTGTACTTGTTTTGGTATCGAAATAGGTATCGGTATCGACCGATACTAATTTTCAAGTAATCGGTATCCGTATCGAAATAAAAATCCTGGTATCGCCCAGCCCTGTCAGTTTGTTTTGATGGATTAAAATATCCCATTACGGTGTCGGTTGTCAACAAATTCTTTAAGCTGTCCAATGCGGTTTGTTCTTTTTCGGTCCACGCCCACTTTACTCCCTTTCGAATCAACATACGCAGCGGTGCAGAGATCATAGCCAAGTTAGGAATAAACCGTCCACAGTACTGAATCATACCTAGAAAAGATCTAACTTCGGAAGCGTTGGTAGGAATAGGAGCATCTTTGACGGCTTGTACTTTGGCAGGACTAGGTGAGATACCTTTGGCTGAGAAAATATAACCAAAAAACTCGAGGTCTTTCTGGTCGAATTGACACTTGTCAAATGTGAATCTTAAATTTCTTTGTTTCGCGACTTCGAGAACTTTTCGCAATGCAGTATCGTGTTCGACTTGCGTTTTTCCAAAAATAATGATGTCGTCGCTAATGTTGCGACAACCATTTATTCCATTGAGCACATTTTGCATGGTATTTTGGAAAATTTCACTTGCGCTCGACGTGCCGAAATTCAATCGTTTGTACCGAAAAAGTCCTTTGTGGGTTGTGAAGGTAGTGATGTAACGTGACTTTTCTTCGAGCTCTAACTGATGATAGGCAGAGTTTAAGTCAAGCTTGCTAAAATAACACGCGCCATTCAAATCGGTAATGAGATCATCTATGGTGGGTTGAGGGTGTCGTTCTCTCTCTATGGCTGTATTTGGTAACCGCATGTCTATACATAGTCTGATTTTCTCTGGATTATTTGGTTTTGGAAATGCAACAATAGGGCTTACCCATGGAGTTGCTCCTTGTGCAGGCTCGATTATATCCAATCTTTCTAATCTATTCAACTCTTTCTCCACCTTTTCTCGAATAGCAAATGGTATGCGTCGTGTCGGTTGGACCACCGGCTTCACATCGTTATTTATGTGTAGTCGAACTTTTACATTGGTGAGTTTCCCGACACCATGAAAAGTTTCGTCAAATTCGTCAATCAAAGGCTTTAGACGCTGTGGTACTTTATTCTCTTTAGCAAATGGAGTGAAAGTCTCAGCTTTCGTGGTTGTTTGCTCCTGGATCTGGTTTATGTTAACTCGCAACAAATTTAATTCTATGGATGTTTCCCCGCTTAGTAAACACCCAGTTGCATGTTTGACAACAATTATTTTAGCGGTTGTCATTCTATCCTTAGATTCGATAACACTTTCGAACTCTCCTAAGATTGGTAACGGAGTTGAACTGGCGAAAGCAAAAAGGCGTTTTCTTGACGGTAGCAGTCGAATACCAGGTGTTTTCTTTGCAATTCTTCGATACGTTGTTTCGTCAATGATATTTTCGGCCGATCCACTGTCAATATGAAATTGTACTGTTGCATTGCCGATCGTAATATTGGTATGAAAGTTCTTCTTTTTCTTCTTTTTCTTCTTCTTGGGAGTACTGGTGGTTGTGTGAACACTGTAAAGATATGAGTCGGAATCTGATGATATGCTGTCACCCTCGGGCAAAGTATTCTCATCTGTCTTGGGTACGACGTTACGAATCGACTTATCTTCGATATTCTGACTATTTTCTTGGCTAGATCTGCAGACTCGAGCAAAGTGATTGAACTTCAAACATAAATTGCATTGTTGTCCTTCTGCTGGGCATGGTTTTCCTCTGTGGGGCCATGGATTTCCACAACGGTAACACGTTTTCTTTTCAATGTTCTGGTTAGTAGGTTTCTCAGGTTTTGTTGTAGCTTCGCGGTTTCTTGGTCTAGACTACCGTCTATAGACTTTATGTACTTCTTCGTCGACAGGAGATGTTCCAATTGAATTCCTTTCGATTCCTAAGGCTTGTTTCTCGGTCTCGTGCAGTGTTCGGGCATAAGTAAGCAAATCAGCGAGATCCACAGTAGGATTACGAAACGAATACCGTCGAAGTTTCTTGCTGGAAGTGCCGAGTTCGATTTGAGATTTTACTTCCTTTTCTTGAGTCTCTCCAAATTCACAGTATTTGGCGGCAATTTGTAACCGCGTGTGAAAGCCATCAATTGTCTCCTCTACTTCTTGTTTCATGTTGCGGAATTTGAAGATTTCAAACGAAATATTCTTCCTTGGTGTAAAGTACGTATTCAACGCTTCACAGGCTTTCTTGAAATCTTTCTCGTCACCGCGATCTGGGAGTGTATCAAATATGTCATTAACATCTTCTCCGACATAGTGTAGCAGTAGCGCTCTCCTTCGGCTAGGGTCTGTAATATTCATGGCGGTAATCAAATTGTTGAAGCGTTTCAGATATTTTTCCCATGGTATGGCCAGATTGGACTGGTCTTGTATATCGAATTCGTGGAACGAGGGAAGTGCAGCCATTATGTATTAAATTTTTTTAATTTAAAGGTGCTGTCCACTCTGTTCTGCGCATGATCCGCATCTTTGTTTATCGGGACCCTCAACATGACATTCGTAGATAATTACATGAAGTACTCACCTCAATGTAAACCGTTAGAAGGGACATGGCAGAAAACCAAGCGATTCGATGAGGATATCTCTTCGGATTTCTTCTGAAAATGTTTTGTTTTGGGTACAAGTAATGAAGAGGAAGCAAGAAAAGCTTACAATCTTCAATAAGGTATCAGTAAATATTTTTATAAACGAAGAAGTAAACATTAGTTTCGTACATGCGCAGAACGGAGTGGACAGCACCTTTAACCATCTTCGTCGCCAGTATAGAATCGCAAGTGTATTTATCAATCTCTAATCTCAAGTGAATAGTTCATCTTACTATACTTACATGAAGTACACTACACTACAGTAACTAAAGAAAAATCAATCCCTTGTGAAAAACTGAATTGCTAACTTTAGTGTTTAGTTTTCTTTTTTGTAGTTTTTAATTTGTTGTTTAACTTAAAAGTTAATAGTGAATTTCAATTTTCACTATTCTTGGTTTACACTTGACGTCATGGCGGCCATGCTTTGAGGAACTTTAACAAAAGAATCTCATTAACAGCTCTTGTATTTGGAGTATGTTTTCCTCTAACATGGCCGCCGTATCTCTCAAGGGTCGAAATATAGTAAGCTTAGATATACTGCCGAAACAGAGAACGTGGGAGTCTAACGTTTTGAGCGAAGGCCCTTCGTCAGAGAGAAACGTACGAAGGGAAACTCGCAGGCTTTGTGTTAGTAAAATTTATGCAATAAATTATGTAATTTAATTTAGCCAATTTGGCCTGCAAAGCCGACAATATGGCGGACGACCAACTGAAATACTTTATATCAGTTTAGCCATTTATATTGATTCATTCGTTTTACAACAGTAACCAGAATTAAATAACGCCATGGACCTTGATACAGCACTGGTGAATCAAATGTCGTACGATTCTGGCGAGAAACACGGTACACAAGCTCTGTCTGTGATGAACGAGCTGCGACTTCGTCGTGAATTTTGCGATGTAATTGTTCGAGTTGGTGGCAAGGACATTCATGCGCACAAAATAGTTTTAGTTTCGATGTGCTCTTATTTCATGGCTATGCTCACTGGAGATATGAAAGAACGTGGTCAAAATGTTATTCAACTACAGGACCTCAATCCGACGACCGTGGAACTCTTAATAGAATTTGCCTACACTGGGAAAGTTCTCCTCACCGAAGACAACGTACAAGACATGCTCTACTCGGCCTCTTTCTTTCAACTAGTCGATATCCAGAAATCTTGCGAGGAGTTTCTTATTCTGCAGCTTCATCCATCCAACTGCCTAGGTATTCATTCACTCGCTTTGACTCACGCATGCGACAAGCTATCAAAAGTGGCTCATGGCTTCATCCTTGAAAATTTTTCTCCAGTTGTTGAAAGTGAGGAATTTCTATCCCTTTCACCGTCCGATCTTGGACGCATTCTTGCAGACAATAATTTGAATGTTGAACGTGAAGAGGAAGTATACTTGGCCCTTATGAAGTGGATTAAACATGTTCAAACTAGAAGGGAAAGCATTGGAGACCTGCTCACTAAGGTACGTCTGGTGTTGTTGTCACCGGAATTTTTGATTGACACTGTTGGAAAAGAAGAGATTATTCTCCGTGATACAACGTCCAGGTGTATTGTGGATAAAGCTAAGGATTTTCACATATTGCCTCAACGTTGGGCCTCATCAAATGTGACCCCCAGGTGCTCCAAACTCTTAGCATTGGTTACAGTTGGTGGCATGGAAAATAGTGGACATTCTCTGGATACTGTTGAATGCTTTTATCCTCATTCTGGTACAGTCGATTATACGAAAGCTCCAATGAATTCTAAAAGAAGTGGTCTTGGGGTAGCTGTAATGAATGGCGAGATATATGCTGTTGGTGGTTATGATGGAAACATATTTCTAAATAGGTAAATTAGCAGGTGCATCAGAATAAATTTGCATTGGGTGTGGAGGGGGGGGGGGGGGGGTAGAATTGAGCACCAAAGGTGTCATACCTGCTAGGAGGTCTGGGAGCATGCTCCCCCAGAAAATTTTGAATTTTAGAGTCTCTGAAATGACATTTCCTGCAATGTGTAGACACTTAAGACTTTGAAGTAGAGACTTAAGACTTTGAAGGTGTTTGGCCTGATTTTTTAGGAACTCAGGCCCCTCCTTTAGAAACTTGGGGGCCTCAAGCCCCTGTGGCCCCCCCTCTCACTTCCTATGCTAATATTAGTATACTTAAGGTATGTACTGTACTGTACAAGTTGTACCCTCTATTATGGAAAGTGTGCTCCCTATGCATGTACTCAAAATACAGGAAATCCCATTTCTGCAAGATCTCAAAATTCAAAAATTTTCTGGGTAGATGCAGTACTCCCCCTAGATGGTACTCTCCCTAGATGGTACTCCCCCTAGATGGTAGTCCCCCTAGATGGTACTCATTCAGGTATTGCCCCCAATCTAAAAATTTGGGAACCACCCCCATCTAAAAATTCAGGTATTGCCTCTAATCTAAAAATTTGGGTACTACCACAATTTAAATATTTGGGTACCACCCCCCCCCCCCCCCCCCCAATTAATATTGTTATTATTATTATTATTATTATTATTATCATTATTATTATTATTACGATTACTATTACGATTACTGTTACTGCCCCTGAAAACAGGCAATGAGCTCGGAGAATCGAGCACCTTGAATTTCTTACAATAACTATCTAGTAGTATTAAAAACACTGTAGAAGTGAGTCAAGAAAACACTACCGTAATATAAAGCTTCAATGTTTGCCCATTCTTGCACCATATTGTGGGAATGTGGCTAAGTATTAGTACTGGGACTAGGCTTCTCAACCATTTGCTCTCAAACAAAATGGCACCAGATTGAAGACCGAAGGTGAAAAATCAGAACATTCCAAATCCGAAGAAGATTGCATGATTTGCATTGATGATAATGTAGATAATTAGTCAACATCACAAGTTCACAACATATGCATAGTTGAGTTAAGATAAACTATATAGACATATAGTAATAACAGTGACTCTAATACTACACTTCATATATTTAAGTTGGTACATAACAGTACACTTCATGTGTTTAAGTTGTTTAATTTAGTACCTTAAAAACTTTAATAAAAGAAAATGTTGTATTTGTTTAAAATGTACGTTTAATATACCTATCTATTTAATAAAAGAAAATGTTGTATTTGTTTAAAATGTTTAATATACCTATCTACTGTACAGTATATTTCCACTGTTCAAGTGCTAAATGTTAACTATTAGCTTTTAGCTAATATTTTTCCAGGTGCTCTTTTTAGAGCACCTTGCTACTTTTGCGAGCTCTTTTTATCACTCTCCTCTTGTTTCTTCCCTGGAGAGCCCTGGTGGATACCACCCCTAATCCAAAATCTTAGATCTGCCACTGGATGTAAGTTGTATATTACAGTCTTTCACAGCATAAAAGTAAAATAACTAGACCCCAAAATTGATGTCAAAAAGCTCAGACCTTGAATTATTGAAAGGGTACATGTACCTGTAAGCAAATTAATTATAATATACAAAGTGATAGACTGGAAATACAGTATGATTGTTTAAATGCATAATTAAATCAAAATGTGATTTTAAATGCATTTTATGCTGAACCTCCTAGCAGTGCGTTAGCACCAAAAAAAATGTCAACATGCTGCCAAACCGAAGGAAGTATTAATCAAGATTCAAGTTGAAGGTTATAGAATTTGCTGAAAAATCTAACACAGATAACATTAACAGTGGTTCTGTTGTAGATAATAGATGAGGAGTTGGATAGGAAACTTCAAACGATGTTTCAAAACTGGAGACAAACTTTGCCCAACTTGATATGATAATTATACGTTTATAAGTGGCTAGAGCACCTACTGAGGTAGTCCCACATGGCCACGTTCAGCTATTACTGAATTTAAGCAATAAGGTTCAAATTAATGGTGTGCAATGTGCAATCTGCACATCGTTTTGGCCCAAATAGTGAAAATTGCAGATTATGCACTTTTCAAAACAATGTGCAAAAAAAATCAGACTTGGGACTAATGAACATCCATCCACGTTTACAGGTAATGCAATGCCAATCTGTTGGTACAGGTATTATGATTTTATAAAAAAATGCTTTCGCTTTGCTCTAGCAGTGTGTTCGCAAATCTTTGAAATGAATAAAGTTGGGTTTTTTATCTCAATGCTCAATACAAATATGACCAGACTGGTAGGGGTTATATTTTTCACCACCATGACAGGTGTGAATTTTTTAGCTGTCACCAGGCCTTATGGTAATATTCAGATGTCCCATATTTGGCTTTAGGGACCGTTCATTATTTATCGGAGGGGCGGGGGGGGGAGATGTGTGAGAAATTGCCAAAAAAAATTCAGTGCCCCCCCCCCCCCCCCCCCCCCACACACACACACACATTAAATCAATTAACCAATTGTCACCTTAACCTTCTCTTTCATAATCTCAATCATAATTATTACCCTGACACCTTAAACCTCAAATTATTAACCATTCTCCACTGCTATTCACCAACACAATACGAAGGATGGCAAGTCACAACCAGAATCTAAATACCTGAGCCTTATGGTTTACTTTTACCTTTATTTTACATTTTGCAAAACAACACACAATAATTCCAATTAAAGGCTTTTCTGAATGATTTTTCCCAATAAGAAATGTTTGTTTGTGGAGCACATGTGGCGTACGTGTGCTGTTAGGGCGCTGCCTCTCACCAATAGTTAAGTCCGGTCGGACGGGGTTAGTACTTGGGTGGGTGACCGTTTGGGAATAACCCCGTACTCTGCCAGCTTGAGACTTATGTGAGTAGAGTTTAGTTGGTCTCTCCTGTGGATTTTTCTCTCCGAGGATTTTTCACCAGGTTCTTCGGTTTTCCTCCCTCCGTAAAATCAACACCTAGGTCTTAGTTGTCTACACATAGGAGTTTGGTGTCAATTGGGACGAAAGTTCTGTTCATCTCTCCTGTCACACGTTAAGTGGCAAATTTAATAAATTCAAATTTAAGTGGTTTGTATAATAATGTTGATCATCAAAGACTCTTATCCTTGTTTAATACAAAAACTTCATGCCTCCCCCTTAAGAACTTATAAACTAGAAATACATGAACGCAACAACCCCTCGCCCGCTTTATATGCATTTTTTAACCCCCCTACCCCCCCCCCCCCCTTAATTTCTGTTTTTTGTTGTATTATAAATGACACACAGATCAGAAAACATCCCAGAAAATTAGTGAGCAATTAAGGTTCATCTGTAGTCCTGTATTGACACACCGAAAGAACATGCAAAGTCAATATTAAAAAAAAACAAAAAACAACGAGATGAAGCAAATGACAAATTTTCATTCAAAAATATATAATATATAAACAATGGCCAAGAAAAGACACAATGTCAACGTCCTAGCGTTCAAAGACAATTCTAGACAAAATATTATTTATATTAATTTTCATTTTCAAGATTTCTTCGGATTTAACTTAGCTAAACTGGTAAATAGTAATACGAATCTCCTACCGTTAAACTTTCTTCTGCTTTTGTCACCACAAACACTGGCAATTCAGTCCAGTCTTTTCGGATTGTTTTTCTCGTTCGCGGTTTCTTACTTTCTTTCGTTGTTGACACATAAATATGACAAGGCATCATTCAGTTCTCTTCATGATCTAAAAAGCCGTTTGTTTCAAAATTTCTTCATCGTTCCCTCTCGAGTTATGTAGAATACACCAGAGCAAAATTCCTTACCGGCTTTGAACAGTTTCAGGACACATCCTTCTTCTTTCAGTTTTACATTTCGGTCGGCATCGTTTTCGGTCTTTATCGTATTCATTTTTAGGCTTTTTCCAGTGGTATTGTTGTCTTTTTCTCGCTGCCACATCTCTTGTTAGTCTTCTTTCTTTGGTCTTTTTCCATAGTAATATTAATGTACATTTTAGCATTTTAGCTGAAACCATTTTTTCTGGCAAAGATTTCTTTCGTCATGATCGTTGAAAAACTATTTCGTAATCCAACCGAACTTATAAATTATATATTTGCTGACGTAAATTTAAATAATTTGAATAATTTAACAGGTTAGTTACCAGTACCCTGCTATTCGAACTGCGCAAGTTGTGGATTTGATAACATATATATATATATACAAACAGGTTTCAGAATTGCTTTCGGCTTTTCATCTCGCGTGTAAAGTGGACTCCACGCACGTCGAGATTAGCACCCTTACCCGGGCTCCGGGCCTTCGGCCCTACGCCCGGGCTCGGGGATTATTTTAGGGTCCCCCCAAAAGAAGTAGCAAAAATTTCAGGTCCCCCCATTTTCTCACCCATCTCCCCCCTCCTCCGATAAATAATGAACGGTCCCTTAGTGCTTTTGTTTTGCTTTTCGAAAAGCTGTTCAATCGAAATCGCTTTCTTTACTTATGGCTTCTTTATCGAAAGGCTGTACCAGCAAAGTATACACCGTTGAGAAATGGAAAGAAACATTACATGCCAACTGGCTTGAGTACGACAGTGATGGCAAAGTGGTACATTCATTGCGTTGCAAAGTTTGCACAATGAAAGAAAACAGAATTACCTCCGCGAAAAACTTCTCACACACATTTATAATTGGTTCAGCAGTTGTAAAGAAGAACTCCGTAGTAAATCACATGAATTCGGATCAGGATGTCTCGAGACAGATTGGACAGTCTATTAAAGATTAGCGAAGAGGGTCCTTCAGTCAAGGAATACGACCCAACTGCTGCAGTTGATCGGTGGTATGGTCAAAAGAAGCGCAGAATTGGATTTGGAGGACATGTTTATCCCAGGAAACGAAAGAAGAAAAACAACGACACGTCCGACGCAGTGCGCCGACACACCTACTTTTCTGACCAAGAGTCCGAAATAGATTTGCTAAAATGCATTCAAAATTACTTAATGTCATGTTTATTTATTAAAAATAGATTACAAATAACGTTTTAAGACTATTAAATTATCGCAGTTTGACCATAGGTTTGACTAAGTAGTTAAGATTATGACAGAACTATTATATTTTAAATTTTAGCCTTTTGATTTAACACTCGTTCCAGAACCACATATTTTCGAAAAATAGTTGCACATCATTTTTTCTCAACTAATTCGAACCCTGGTCACTGTTACAGTCAAGCCAGATGTTCTCTTACATGCTACTTTGCAATATCGTGCCGCAACATTGCAATGTGATTGTCAATTTGGCTTGAGCAACTTACAAACGTCTAGTGAAGATTCCTCAGTAGATTCCTTTAAAGGTTCGTCTTTCTTTTGAGTAAATATACTAATATATCTTTAAAATGTTACTGTTGGCGGGTAGATAGTATTTTCAGCCATGTAAATGGTAGTTTACTGTAAGTAAAGAAATGTTGAATTTCAGAAATATATATTCCCAAAATGTTTGCAAATTGCTCACGGCAACTTGTCAATCAGCATTGCAATGTTGCGTGGGAATATTGCAGTGTAGCTCGCAAGAGAACAACCGGTTAGACTGTAATATATTACTTAAGTTCAGTAGTGTCTGATTTTAGCTATGTGGGACCACCTGTTAAGTGCATTAGCTGCTTACAAGTGTATAATTACCATAGCAAGTTGTGCAAACTTCGTTTCCAGTTTTGTTAAGTTGCCTATCCGGTGCCCCTTCCATGATCTATGGTTCTGTGTGAGTATAAATATGGGACCTATCTTCACAATGATTACCCTTAATAAAGACACTACTGTAGATCGGAGTGTTGAAATGTTGGGTCATGAGTTCACAGTAAGGATTTAGTATAGTACTGTACATTCAAAAAACTTTTAAGCCTGAGTAGCCAGCGTCAAACAACATATTCGATTCCTCGCCTGGCCGTGTTGGGAATTTATTTGACGTTAAAGGCGCAGCGTCAGGTATTAAATTACCACTTAATTAATAGTTTTACGCGAGACAAGAATTATATTTGTGTGCAAAGCCACAAAGGAAAGGAATAATCTTAAAACGTTAAAAAAGAAAGTCATTATAATTGCATTTTCTTTCGGACTATTTAGTCCAAGTTTTGACGTGTGTGATATTCATCATAATTTTAATCATGTGAACTTGAATTTGTCCACGAAGTTTTTCAAGTTTGCGTCATGGTGACACCCATAGAGATCATATGAATACTAGAGGAGGCATCCTATAATTTCAGTCAACCGCGGGTAAGCAATTGAACGCCGCCATCTTGGATTTTGTTAGGAGGCAAACATTAGGCGCGTTGGTTGGCAAAGGACTGTGTCTACAATCTTGTAGGTTAACTTAATACATTTTACATTTTTTCTCGTGATAGAGTTTATCCCTGTAGGTAATGGCGGTTGCCATGTGCATGTTACCAAATTTTCCCGCCAATGCCCCCTCTAGTATTTATATGATCTCTATGGTGACACCATGGATAGTAACTGGATAGGAAACTTGATGGCGTGAGCATATAACAACCTGGTTGAAATTGACAAACTTAAAAACCCCTTGTATGTATTCAAAGTTTAGGATTAATACAACTTAAAAATTGCCTGTAAATACGACAGAGCCACAATACGATAAAATTCCCATCTATTCTTACTTATTTTAAAAGAAAATATCACTGTTTACTAGTTAAAATATGCATCCCAAATTCCGAGCAAAACAAAGTACTATTTTGGGACGCCAGTTTCTTTGAAACAACACAGAAAACATCAAATCAAAGATCAACAACGTTTACCTCGAACACTCGATTGTGCCTCAGGCAGGTTTATAAGGCGATAAAAGCATTTGATGTCAATTTGAAACGTCAACATACATGTATAGTCATCTGAATGTGAGAAAATGAAGAATTTGAAGAAAAGTTCACTTAAAAACCTCAATAAAACAAGCATACTCGCGCCATTCGTGAATCACAATTTGCAACTGAGGTTTCAACCATTTTGCAAACTGAGTGAATGCGATTTAGCCAATCAAAAGGCTCAAAACACCCCACATGACTATTGTAAGTTTCCTATCCAGTCCTTTTACAATCCATGGTGACACTGTGCCTTTAAATTTGACTTGATTTTTTTTTTCAAATAGTGTGGAATGTTATAATCGTGATTGTAATGTATGGGAGCCAGTATCATCAATGAACAATCCTCGACGTTATGTAGGAGTGAGTGCTTGGAATGGTCTGGTGTGTGCTGTTGGTGGACACGATGGTGTTAGTGTTCTCGACACAGTTGAGTCGTATGACCCAAGGTATGACCGTTGGCAAATGTTACCGAAACTTAATAAAAAAAGACGCCATGTTGCCATTAATGAATTAAATGGTAAGTGTATAATGATATTAATCATTTTTGGGACTATGAGTTGCACTGTTGTATAAACCGCAGTGGCAGTTTTTCGGTAAGTTTTCGGAAAAATCCGTAGATAAACTGCACCGTTATATAAACCGCATTTCTAAACTAGAATACCTTTCAACGTAGCGATTTATAACGTATCGCACTATATTGTACGTTTTATAACATAGCATAAGCTGCGTAACATCTTACAATGTACACCTGCATGTAGCGTAATGTAGGACGTACCGTAACGTCTTGTAACGTAGCGTAACTTTATATAAGGTACACTGCAAATCCCTAAAAACTTGTTTTAAGAAAACAAATCTCAGTTGTTTTAAGAATTTCTTGTCCTGCCTTCAAGATAACAATCTTGTTGGGGTTTCTTGACAAGATATTTTGTCTTAAAACAAGATTAATATCTTAAAACAAGAAATAGAATCTTAAAATAAGAAATTTTATCTCGACAAGATTTGGAGGTTTTACAACATAATGTGCCGTCTTATAACGTCCCGCAATGCCTTATAACTTAGCGCAACGTCTTTAAACGTAGCTTAACGTCTCATAACGCAGCGTAACTATACTTAGAACGTATGTACTGTAGCGAAATGTTTTGTAACTTAGCGCAACGTAAACGTATAGTTTAGCGTCTTAACCGTAGCGTAGCTACTTACAACGTACGTAGCGTAATGTTTTGTTTTTTGTTGTTGTTGTTGTTGTTTTTGGTGGGGGTTTTTAACGACCTTATTGGATATTTACATAAAATTACTTAAAAATTCCCAAACGGGAAAAAGCGCGAACGGGACTCGAGGACCCATGCGAGGCGCCTTCCCGTTGTACAGGCGCGGCGTGGCTCCAAAGTAGGGGCCGGGAGATGACATTCTAACGGTCCATTTTCGGGGGGGGGAATGCTACCGGACAGAGAGACTACAAGTTCATATAACATAATTATGCAAACATCTTATATTCTTTTTTATTAACATTGAAATGTGATTGATGTGATTCTAGTGGTCCAACTTATTTTCCAAGTTACCGCGTGTATGTTTTTAAGAAAACGTTAGTCGATAGACTCGAATCACTCGATAGTACTTTTAGTCAGTCGAATTAGTCAATTAGATAATCAATAATCTCTTTAACTCTTTTGATGTTCATGCTAATTTATCAACAATTTTATCTAGCGATACTTTACTCAAAATATCCACGCTCCACGCTCATTAACATCAAGCTGTCCAAATTTTCTTGGTTCAGGGAAGATCGCAGCCTTGTCTTGATCAGCTTCAGTTTTGAAAACGATCTTTCACATTCGACTTGTGTGATGGCCAATGTCAGTAGGAAATGATACACGGTGTATACCCCTGAGTAGGCTGTGCTATTCAGGCTATACTTGTGTAAAAATTTGTATGCACACGTGTAACATGACTTGCAGGTCTTTCCGTTTTCCTTGCACGTCGAGACTTCGTTTCCTTCTTGACTACCGCTATCTTCTAATTCTTCTTGCGCACTGCCAACGATCTCGAATTCTTCTGGAAGAGACATGACAAGCCTTGGGTAGGAATCCATAAAACTTTCAAGTTGCGTAAGCAGAAGTTCTCTGTTAATCCTGTCTCCAAGAAGTTCACAAACTTTGCTTGTAGCGGACAGACGAATGCCTGACTGTTTCAGCTCACTGAATCTTCTGGGATCAAAGCAAGCGAAATTTTTGTAGCACTTTTCATGACCGAGAAATCTTGCCTTCAGGTTTTGAACCACGCGATCCATTATTGCGCTGAAGGTGTTGACTCTGTAGGAATCTACTTCATCCAAAACTGCTTCGTCTTGACATTGCTCGCCAGGCATTTTTTTCTTCTTGCGTGCTCGTTTCTTTGGCAGAACAGCATCAATCTCTAGGTCGTTTTCATCCAATAGGACATTAACTGAAGCACAAAATTCCTGGGCTTTCTGATAAACGCTCTCGAAATCTCTGGAAATTGCGGTGATTTCCTTGTTTACTGTTTCCACCATTCGCCAAGCTTGTAGCACATCCAAACCTTTAGTCTGGAGATACAGGGATAGTGGTGTAATGATCTTGTATATTCGCAAGAAAACGAATGCCGTCAGGATCGTCTCAAACTTCATGAACTGATCCATTATAACTTTGGCGTCGCTTCTGGCTGATTATTGGAATGTATATCTCGTCTGCTATTGCATCAAGTGCAAGGATCAATTCTGCAAACAAACCTGGTTTGGTTGAATCGGTTGCCAAGTAGGATCCAAATATCTTCACTAGTGCAGCTGACTTGGAAAGCCATCTGGTTTCTCCTATCGATACCAATCTTCTGGCATGTGATTGAATTACTCGTGAAGTGCTTCACTGACATATATTCTAACGATTCTATAATCTTATGCTGCGTTTGAACTTTGAAAGACCTATACTCCTTTGTGCGTACAAATCACAAAGGCCCAGTAACTACAAATCGTTTATTTATTTAGACCCAAGATCACCAAATTCACCAAATAATTACTAGTTTACTACTACATGTCTTGGCGCTTAGGGGCCCCACAATCGTTGCCTCGTTGGGGCCCACCGGGAAACGTCCCGGTGTCCCGGTGGGCCACGCCGCGCCTGCCGTTGTAATTAAAAACAGATATTAAAACAATCAAAAATCAGTCAATACAGTAAAGTTGATCATAGACAAATTGCTCGAAATCCACGATGCACCAATATATACACACGCACAGCCCAAGCCCATTCCTATGAAGTCTATGAACTCAAAACTGAAAGAGCAAAATGAATAACACTGAATGGAATTCATAAGAACGAAGCTGAGGTCACGCACGCACAGTGATGCACCGTGGAGTTCAAGCAATTGGTACATTGGAAAACTACTCTCAGTGACAGGAGCAGTTACGGTATAATGACCATGTACAGGTCATATGAACTTCAAAGGAAGATGTTAATAATGATAAATAAGTATCGGGTAAAAAAGTTTTGAATGTCGCAAGACTGCAGAGGCTATTGGGTGGTGCAATTTTACAAACAGAATTCCAGAGAGGAACAATTCGGTTAAAGTAGGAGGCTTGAAATGTACTAGTTTTACAGGTTGGTACTTTAAGCACGAGAGTAGGATTTTACAGATGCGGGTACGACTATGAGTAACAAACGAAACAAAGTTTAAAACATTCAATGTTAGCTACTTACAGCGTACGTAGCGTAATGTCATATGACTTAGCGTTATAGCGTAACTTCGTTTAATGCAGTTTAACGTCTTATAACGTAGGGTAGTGACAGCTTATAATGTAGTGTAACGTCTTACAGCGTAGCGGAACGTCTACAGTGATTGTGAGTTTGTTTTTAATAGAATTGTAATAGAATATGAAAGAAAACATTTTGTACCCTATATCTCGTGTAATTCATTCACATATAAATTGCACTTGTGTATAAACCGCGTGATGTTAGATTTTGGAAAAAAAGTTGCGGTTTATAGTCCGGAAAATATGGCACAAGGAATTTTATGTAGGCTTTGCCGGTAATCATGATATTGTGATGTCCTTTCTTCAGTTGGCATGATGACCATCGTGATGCATTATTCATAGGGTGGGCTGTATGAGTTTGGAGGTAGCTGATAATAGTCACCGTTCTAAGTCCAGACGTTTCTGGAACACCAAACAGTCAGCACTTGACAACAAAGCTGGAAGATCATGCGAGTCCCGTTCTTGGTTTAGCTGCCTTTGTTCGACATTCTTTATAAGCGGTTGCTCTCCTGGTGGACGACTGTACCACGCCAAAAAATTGTTTGGGGAAAGTTAGCCTGTGTTCAGCCGCTGCTCTCCCGTGGAAAAATTCATTGGGAGAAAAATTCATTGTGTTCCAGGTCACGTGGATTACACATGGTTGCCCAACCTGACGTTTAGGTTCACAGTTGTTACAGTTGTATGAGAATTGTTATAAACTTGGAAAATGTTGCCGTATTTTAATTTATATATTATATTGTAAATTGATAAAATAAACTTACTTTTGACAGTTCAGCTCTCATGTTGTCTACCTTCAGTGAGTTGAGTAATATAATTAACGTTAATTATTACCAATCCTTTTGCCTTTGAAAATTTGCCACTTTTTGAGTCTCCAGCCACAATAATACTACGGCGACCAATCACATCTGTTTCCACGAATCCACTGAAAATCCACGTGACCTAGAACACGATTATCGTCTCGAACTCACAGACGCTCTCTCCCAATGAATTTTCCTGCGGAAGAGAAGCGGCTGTGCAGAGGCTCGGGAAAGTGGGAGGGACCCCATTCCCCTCTGACCTTGCTACTGAAGCTTGAAGTTGCTGTGGCTTCAATTTTAGGTTCACTTTATGCAGTTGGTGGACATGATGGTTCTAACTACCTGCGGTCAGTAGAGAAATACGATGGCAATTCCTGGAAATTGATGGCATCCATGCATTCATCACGTGCTGGTGTTGCTGTGACTAGTCTTGGTGGGGTCTTGTATGCTGTGGGTGGTTTCGATGGCAAAGACAATCTCTCAACGTGCGGTTGGTATATTTCACTCCCAGACATTTTACTCCATATACTCAGTGCACATACTGCAGTAGGCATAGGTAGCGCGGGGATAACTATACTTTAGCTGAAGCTCACTTACGTGAATTTAAATAATGCGGGCTCGAGTGGAGGACCCTCCCACTAAAGAAATGACCCAAATATTGCTACTGTACATGTAAACAACATGCACTTACCGATACTCCAGAGGTTAGGGGCTGTTTACATGAATCCGGATTGTGATTAGCTCATTCCGGATTGAGTTCAATCTGGTTCTCATTCCGGATTGAAATCTCAGTCCGGATTGAAATTTCGTTCCGGATTCATGTAAAGGCGGTGCGAGTTTCATTCCGGAATGAAAAATGTGACAGAGAGGACTAGAACAAACAATGCATGCGTGTTTTCTAATATTTACGGATTTCAGATTTCATGCGGATTTCAATCCAGAAACCCAATTCCCATGTAAACACGGATTGACTTCGCTTTTCAATCCGGATTTAAACTCAATCTGGATTCATGTAAACGGCCCCTTAGAGTAGTAGTTACTTACCCACCCTCTTAGCAGCTTGTGCAAATAAGTTTAGCAAAACTTTTTTATATGGATTAAGTGTATCTATAAAATGGGATGTATAAATATGGAGGAGATCCAATAGTTCAGTGGTTAGAGCGCTGCCAGTTGGCGCAATCAGAAAAATTATATTGATTTGACGTCGTTTGAACTTTATCTTACACATGAGCGCTGCTCAAGGTCAACTTATGTTTGTAACTGCTTGAATTTGGTTGAAAATTAAACACACACACACACACACACACACACACACACATTCTCTTTTTTCTGCTAAGCGCTAGTACGACATACAAATTAAATTATTGTTTTATTTCAGTATTAGCGTTAAGATTCTCAGCGATACTGAAATTCCTTTTTCTGTTAAAATAGAGCATTTATAGTTTGACAGATTGTTAGTGTTGCACAGTTACAGTGTTGATTACCTGTGTGAAGATGTTGGACGTAAGACATTAGAAAACTGGGTTAGTTTAATAGGTAGCACATGCATTGGTTGTGAGATGTTGTAAGATGCAATAAATAAGTAGTTTTACCGGCCTTAATAAGTAATATGGGCTCAGTAATATGAGGAAATTTTCCGTGATTTTTCTTTGAAGTCTCGTAGTCAAAAAGTAAAATATTTTACCAGCCTGGCATGATATATGTGAATGTGTTAATATACATGTTCCTTATCCCGATTATACAGTGGTTTTCAACGACCAGCCTGTTGGCTGAGTGGTCAAGGGCGCTGACGAAGGCGCGACTCGGTTGGACACTGGGGCAATGCTCTATAAACTTCCACAGATGGAAGTTGGTAAAAACAACTTCCATCTTCAGATGGAAGTTGGTATGCTTCGTTGTTAGTTTGCATGTCACTCATTACTGCCATTTTCTTTGTTTTCTTTTACTTAACAGAAAGGTATTACCCTGATGACAACTGTTGGACAAAAATAGCTCCGATGAATGTCAGTCGCAGTGGTCACGGCTTAAGTGTGATCGGCTATCGTTTATACGTCACTGGTGGACATGATGGCCAGAGTTACCTCAATAGTATCGAGTGGTATCACCCGCATCTTGGAGAATGGAAGTTTCTAGGGAATTTCGGAGCACGTCGCGCAGTTTCAGGCACTTGTGTGTTCAAAGATGAACTTCTTTGTCAAGCAAATGTTTAAATTCGTGCATGACTTAAATCTCTTTTCCAGTCATCGAAGAAACTCTCAGCTCGCTGCCAGTATTGTATGTAATTAAAAATAACACAGAGCGAAAAAAACAAGCACTTCCAGTTCCTATTAATAAATTAAATGCAAGTACTCGCAGAGGGCTACATTCGAGCCAGTTTCTTCGATGACTGGAAAAGAGGCTTTAAGAGGCCTTTTTCAGTCATCGCAGAAACTGGCTCGTAGCTCGCTGCTT
Source organism: Corallium rubrum (assembly GCA_964035015.1). Taxonomy (NCBI): domain Eukaryota; kingdom Metazoa; phylum Cnidaria; class Anthozoa; order Scleralcyonacea; family Coralliidae; genus Corallium; species Corallium rubrum. The sequence goes on from OZ035997.1 coordinate 91,029,452, forward strand.
ATACTTGCATCTAAATAAAAAGAGAGGACTGCGATATTTTTAAACTGCGAGTCAGTTTTCCCGATCACTGCAAGAGAGGTGTTACTTCCCGTCACGTAATGAAGGCTCTGCATGCATGCATGGGGGTTATATAGCGTCGTTAAAGAGTACTTGCTTTACGCCGTATGGAAGAATGAATCGTTCTTCAGCGTCTTGGAGTTCCGATATTGTGGACTCCTTTATCGAGTTCCCCAGGCCATCCCGGGCCTTTGTTTCATGTTGGAGTCCAAATGATTATAGGCTTACTTATATCCTTCTGTAATCAGGCCCAAATGCTGCAATTTCATTGGTTTAGAGGAGTGCGATTTGAGTATTAATCGCACTCTTGCTGTAGCTGTAATCGCACACCTGCTTCAGCCAATAGAAATCAAGCAAGCTATCAAAATTGTCCAATCACAGTTCGGCACCCAGCTGTAGGATTTTCTGGGATTTTTCAAAAAATTAAAAAATGGAGGATTTTAAATATTAAAATATAGAATTTAAATTTGTATTTTCTTGTATACGTTTAGAAAACAGTGTCGTATCCCAACAATTAATTAAAAACAAATTATTACCCAGATTGGCACTCGGGTATTTCTTAAATATTTTAGTCAGTAAAGTAGCAACACTCGGTGAAATACAGTAAACTTAAACTGCATGAGTGTGTTTATAAATACATGCATATAAACACGCTATAAAGTAAAGACAAACAGCACTAAATTACTCACATTTCTGGTTCTTGTCATTCTTTATCAATAACTGCCGGGTTTTCCTCACATATAATTGTATGAACTCCTCATAAATTCACTTTATTATTAAAAAACTCCTCGCCGAGTCTCCATATATTAAAAGAAATGGCCGCCTGAAATTTGCATTTTTTGCGCCATGTTGAGAGGCCTAGGTCTAGAACCCAAAAGTTGGGCTACTATGAAGTATTTGCTGTCGAAAACAAAGAAGATGAGGGCATTGACCTGATTACAGAAGGATATATAATTAATGGGTAATAGAACGAATTGAGTCGTGCTATTAATGCCAAATCATACTCGTGATTAACAAATCAACCTCCCGCTTCGCGGTCGGTCGATTTTGTAATCACTCGTATGATTTTGGTATTAATAGCACTCCTCGTCGTTCTATTACCCCCATTAATTAAGGGAAAGAAATAGCTGTCCTGCTATAGCTTCATTCTCCACATGGAACGCCTAATCCAGTATCAAAAATGATGTCAAGGGGACATTTTGTTGGTGCACTAAAAAGTGATGTGATAACTCCAGAGTTATCGTTCCAAATATGGACGGCTCGTCATCAACGGAAGTAAGCTAGGATAGCGATCCAACTCTAGACTCGTCCCTGTTCATTGTTCGAGAAAAGACAAAAAAAAGTGTAAATATATACCGTTGATAAAATACATATAGTTACTAATAGTTATATCTAATGTGGTTTTACATTATTCTATAAAGCAAACTGTGTCAAACGATGAAATAGCATTCAGGGTTCCATATATGAGGGTCATCTATCTGCAAATCCTCTGGGATTCACGACAGCCGATCCGCACGTTGTAACCAATAAACTACTGTAATTGTAAAGGCATTGTATCCAGTAAGTTACTGGAAATTGTTTAATAAAGAGGTTTTTAATGAAACCCTTACCCCCCGAACCCCCTAACCCTAATCTCAAAAATGTGAATTTCCCGGGGGTAACCCTAACCCTAACTTGAAAAGTGGGGGGGGGGGGGGGGGGGTTTAAGCCGCGTCCAACCTGCCTAATAGTGTTTTTAATTTATGGTCAACAGTTCTTGACAAAGATTGTGGGATGCGCAGTGAGTTTTAATCCGTTAATAATATAGAGGGCAAAATTTCTCGAATATGATTGGCTAATGAAGAGGGCATTTTTTTGTAATTCAGGGCAAAATTACTTGCACTTGATTGGTTCCTTGATCAGCAGTACTTGCATGTGATTGGTCGCTTGGTTACTTAGTAACAGTGAACCTCAGAGAACTGACAATGTTTTCAACAAATCTGCAAGGTTTTTCGGTCTGAAAATGCTTTTTTGTTTACTTTGAACTACTTTGAACTATTGAAGGAGTGTAAACTATGAGTGAAAATGAATACAGTAGAAAATTTACGAACTTTTGCCTGTGTCTACAAAAAGAAAGCTACATGCACAGCGATAGAGCGAGGGAAATTTGGAATGTTGCCGAGCGTCGACCGTGATAAGGTACATTGTACTTCGACATTTTCTGGACATAACATAGCTCTTGAATAATTTTGCCCGCTATATTATTAACACATAATCGCATGAGTTCTCGTAAAATTAAGGTTTAATTTCACTCGTGTTTTCAAAATCTTACAAATTACCTTCGTCGCTTCGCGACTCGGGCAATTTTGTAGAGTTTTGAAAACACTCGTGAAATTAAACCTTAATTTTCCTCGGCCCCATGCGATTACCTATACTAATTCGCGCATCTTACAATTAAACAATTTCCAGTAACTTACTGCATACAATGCCTTTACAATTACAGTAGTTTATTGGTTACAACGTGAGCAACGGGTGTTCACGAATAGGCGAATTTCAGGGTATTGCGCGCGCATCATTTTGCAAAGGAATTGGCGGGTTCTCCACAAAGTAAGCAATGGCAAACAGTCTTGCTAGCGAGCCAACAACAGCGGAATAACAGTGTTAAATATCCAGAAACTATCTATACTTTGTTGATTTTAAACAGTTTGTTTTCTTTGAGTGGAGCTTGCCAGTTTTTTGGAGTGACATCAACAACTGTTTTTATCACATATGGAGTCCTTGCACGTATTCCCAAGCTGGGTGGCAAATCCATATGAACAAAAGGATTACCACATTATTTGGTCTACAAAACGTCGGTATTTAAAGGTGGTCTACAGTCCGTTTTGCGCATGTGCCAAGTGTGTGCTCCAAAACATGACATTTGTAGATAATTACATGAAGTACTCAGCTGAATGTAAATCGTTGGGAACAACATGCAGAAAACCAAGCGATTCGGCGAGGATATCTTCGGATTTCTTCTATTTCTTCTGAAAGTGTTTTGTTTTGGGTACAAGTAATGAAGAAGAAGTAAGAAAAGCTTACAATCTTGAATAAGGTATCAGTATATTTTTTGTAAATATAGATGTAAACATTAGTTCCCTACATGCGCAGAACGGACTGTAGACCCCTGCCACCCAACATGGCGACTTTGACGTCACCTGCAAAATCCTTATAGTTGGTGTGCAACCAATCTCTTGAGATTTGAAGGATTAAGGTATTTTTGTGAAATTATAATTGCAGATGATCAAAAACGTATGTCAATTTTATCCAATATAGCGACAATGACGTAAGATGCATAAACATACGCGAAGGTTGGATATGATCTAATTCATGTGTTGACGCGTCGTTGACCACTGATCTCAAATAGACTCATTCTCAAATAGACTCATTCTCAAATAGACTCATTATACTGGATAAGAGCATCTATTGTTTCGCGCGTGGCAAAAATTGAAGTCGGAAGTGAGGCTAAAAATCTCGCGGCGGCCATATCCGGTGGGACCCACAATATTGCTGAATCATAGTTTTCGCCTCTGGTTTTCGCTTTAAATGATCGGATTTTTAACGAAAACCAGCTAAATTTTTGTGACGTGTATCTGTCGCTATGGGAGAACTTAAAAGTGGCTGTATGAAAACCAAGTGGGTCCCACCTGAAATGGCCACCGCTAATTTATTCCGACTTCACAGCGAGCACCGGATGCTGTATCCAAGGTTGACACGTAGACACATGAATGACGTATTTTCTGCCCGTACACAACCGCTAAACGGCCATTGACAAAGGTGATGAATAACATTCTCATTCTCAATGGTGATTTAACCGGAAGAAAATTACTGACAAACACGTAAAGATGCAGATAGTCGAATCTCTGTTAGAGTTTACAAAATATATTTTCAAACGTTCCAAGGCGGGCGGGACGGAAAGTGTTTTAGGCATGGGAGTGCGCGTGAGTAAAGGTATGCGAATCCGATCCGAATTCGGACTAACTTGTATACGCGAGTTGCACAATTATGCGCACGCATCAAGTTGGTGGACCACAGGCATAATTTTGGCGAGCCACATTCATAACAAATGTGAAAATGAAAGAAATTCGACAATTTCTGTTAGCATCAGGAATGATTTCTATCTTTAAAAATAGGTACGCAGTGCGTACATGCGTCTACGTCATAGAAATAATAGACCTAGAATGCGTGCTCTGTCACGTGACAGGGGTCCAAATTAAATTTTATTTTGCCCTTATAGATCCACCATTTTGAATTTTGCAAAGGGGTGGGATATATATACAACAATGATCGCGTCTCAAAATAAAGAATTGGAGGACGTTTCATAGGGATAAATTGGATACATGCAAAACAACAAATCAGCCACATACACATTAGCATAAAATAAAACAATTTTCAAGACACTTGTTTCATTAAAAGTATTAAAAACTATAAGTTCAAAATTATATTTCGATCAATTCACCACAATTACAAAAAGCAACAAAAAGTGCTAAACTTGAAACTCAGAAATTGTCTGCATATCAAAGCCCGTTTAAAATAAAATAAAATAATCAAATACGTAATGGAAACTAGGAGAAAATCTTTTAAAAAGCACGGATTTAATATGTCAATATAAATAAATGTCGAAAAGACTGATGTATAAAAAGTATGACATGTGCATAAACATATTTTATATTTCAAAAATCACAAGCTAGAAATCCTTATTAGATTGGATAAAAAAGAGGGAAAAAACCAGGGTTGCTAGACTGCTGCGCATGCTCAAGGCCAAAAACCATTTGAAAAAAAGCCAAAATAGGCCAAATAATTACGATTGAGAAAAAGCCAAAAAAAGCCAAACTTACTCAATGTTTTGGTAATTAAGCCAAAAAAAAGCCAAATATTCTGCGAGGTTTATTATTTCCATATACTAAACTTTGTACAATATATAATATAACCATCTAAAATTTAGATTCTAAATTATATACATATTACATATTACTTTAATTAAAAAGTCTTCAATTATCAGTAACAAAACGCAAATATAAGTGTCATGACTCATGAACTGATTTAATTCAAACGTTCAAAAACAAATGTCCTTCCTATGTTCACGCAACTATATAGTCAATTTACCAAAATACACACGTATTTTTAGAAACTTCCTTTGAATAATTTAAAAAGCCAAAAAAAGGCCAAAAGGCCAAAACTTTTTACCCAAGCCAATCAAGAAAAAAAGAAGCCAAATTCGAGATATTTGGCTTCGAAAAAGCCAATCTAGCAACCCTGGAAAAAACACTTACTGTCTCCTGGATTAATCCTCCACATTCAGTATAAATCACATACAGATTGGCAAGTGGGAATCATTCAAATATAATGTAAAACAGTAAAAACACTAAAACCATTTGTATTAAAAGGCCGCTATCGTCGCTGCATGTCTACATCCAGAGTTTAATGTTCGAAATGTTTTGGTGAAGGATATTGCACTTCATCTTTATAAAATTCACCAATCCAGCAAGTTTTCCGGTACAAAAAACAAAGAAATTCAGTGCTAAAATACATCCATCACTCCACAACATCACCAACCGCAGCCGTGTTAAAAACTGTTAAAAAGTCCTGGGGCGAGTTCCTTTTGCCCTTATAAATCCGCCATTTTGTGGCGACAATTTTTTGACTGACGAGAGATAGGAGCACGCATTCTAGGTATAATATTTCTATGGTCTACGTTTAGGACTAAATCACATGCACCAGGAGAACAATTAGATCCGATTAATCGGATCATGTGAATAGGTCTTTTAGTCGCGACAATCATAGACACTGACTGTACCAAAATAAGAAATGGCAAATTTAATTTGATAAAATACATGAAAACTTACAGGATGTTTATTGATATTTGACTGGTTTAGCTTGCAAAAATTTCCTAGTATTAACATTATTAATTATACAGTACACATGTGGAAATAAGGACCAGTTTTAGAATACCTTGAACAAATTTCTGTAGGAATATGGTCTGCTGGTTTTAGAGCTTAATAGGTTACTGGGAGTTACTGGCTATATTTGGGTACTAATGGCTACATGACTACGAGCTAAATATATGGCTATTGGCTACATAGGTACTGGCTACATGCTACATGCTAAATGGATACATGGTTACACTCTCATGCATGCTAAATGGTACATTAGCCTGCGAGCCGACTCTCCTTTGGGGTATTGGGGAGAGGAGGAGAGGAACGAGATTGGCACGTTTTGGGTGGTTTTCACTGTGAGGTCACAAAATTCTAACATCTAAATTATTAAACCTATAAAGATGATTGTTTTATATATTTCGTAGATTGTTATTACTGTATTTCTGGAAAATTTTGAGTCGATACAACTATTCCTTCTTGAGTTACAGCGTTTTGAATTATATTATTGCTGACGTCAGATAATTTTCAAATATCGTTAAAAGTCACTTTGTACACGCAATTCAGCATACAAAGCTTGGTTAAGCTTTAGAAGTGACGTCTAATTGCATCTTATATACGATCTAAAGATTCTGGTAGAAACTACACTTCATATGAGCATTTGTTTTTTGGCCGCCATATTTGTGTACCTCGCAGACGCCAATTAGGTACACAAACATGTGAAAACTGTTACAAGCTATAAACTCACCCCCAATATCTGTGGTAGACTGGTAGTACTCTGGAGGATTGGTGCCAAGCCACAGGGGGATGCCAGCCCCTGATCAGAGGTAACCATGGCAACCCCGCCACAGCCCACCTCCGGGCACCAGTCACACTGTCAAAGCAGTGGAAATATATACTTATCTTGCATTCCATCAGGAGTGGGTGGGTGGGTCACTAAACAGCGCGCGCAAAACCAGTCAAGTTCAGGCCATGCTGACAAGACTTAATTGATGAGCAATGAGACAATCCCCACATATTATAAATGAGTGACCACTGACCAAATATCTAATAATAGATAGCGCGCGCAAACCAGTCAAGCTCAGACCACGCTGACAAGACTTTGATGAGCGCAAGTCAAGCTCAGACCACGCTGACAAGACTTTGGCGCGCGCAAGTCAAGCTCAGACCACGCTGACAAGACTTTGATGAGCGCTGAGATAATCCCCACATGTTATCATGAGTGACCGCTGACTAGCATTGTCTCCTTTTTTACCTTGCCTAAATTACATTTAGCCACATTAAAACAGAAAAACAAAACTCAAATAACAGCTCATGCATCTCAAACGTAAAGCGAAGTCGAACCATATTCTTGGTTTGCGCCGCCACAGCAACCTCGTCCCCAGGGCATTTTGCCTCCACGTTGGGAGGTCGGCGAAAATGGCCCTGGCATCGGCTGGTCGATTCTATAATCGGATTGGCCGGTTTAAAAACTTGATTAATTCAGATACAGTGTAATTTATTCATCAAAATATGAATTGCAATAAATCCACTCTGCGAAGTTCATCCAAAGAATTGTAACGATAGCTTTGGTTAAAGTCAAGAACAACATTAGATATATGTTTCTTCCCGACATTTAAATGTATCCTGGATAATCGTGGGGAGTATCATGATGAATAATGCTAGCCAGTTGCATTTATGATAAAGGTTCACATGAGTGATTCGGCAGAGCGTTAAATATTTCTTATTTATTATTCATGTATACGTATTATACAAAAACGAAACACAAAGACCGCATAAATTTTCTTGCCAAAACACCCCAAAATTCTGGGTGTCACGTGACCAGCCGATGCCAGGGCCATTTTCGCCGACCTCCCAACGTGGAGGCAAAATGCCCTGGGAACGAGGTTGCCGCCACAGTAGTTTGCACTTGACTTCATGGCGGCCATGTTGGAGAAACTTTAACATACAAAAGAATCATTGGCAACTATTGTGTTCGGAGTGTGTTTTCCTCCAACATGGCCACCATTTCTTTGTCTTCTAATTTAATCTCAAGGGATTGATTGCAAACCATTAATAAACGACAAAAGGCAAATCAAAAACCCTTTCAGCAGATTCAGGTTGAGCATTTAACGACAATTGTTGCGTTAGTTGCAACAGCTAATTAGACGTTTCCAGGCAAAATGTCAGACGTTGCTGGGTGGGACTTACAACGTTCTGTCTAAAAATATCTGCGTCGCGTGTGGATTTAATAAGAACTTGTAAGCCCTGCCCAGCAACATCTGACATTTTGCCTAGAAACGTCATATAACAAGACACCTGGGTCAGGCGTGCACTCGGGCTACTGGAAAGTGCAGAGGTCTCTATAATGCCTATAACGCATGAGCAAAGAGGTGGGAGTGGGCTGAGGAAGATCAGATTGAACACTGAATGTGGTGCAGGACTATCCTGAATTGTCAATTTAAAGTGTCTAGAATTCAGGATGATCCTGATGCCTTGGGGACTTCTCTGTCCCACATATGGGATGTTAAACCAAAAGTGTATAATAAAAAAAAATTGGGGTGTTGTGGTCAGGGTCTGAGTGGTGGAACTTTCTCCCTGGAGAAGGGCGGGGGGGGGGGGGGGGGGGGGGGTTGTTACATTTAGGGTTACTGTGAGGTGGGGGTCAGGGTTGGGTTTCATTTTCATTAATATTTGGGGATTTCATGTCTACTAACATTGGGTAACAGACAACTGGGTTAACTTGACCAATGTTTGTCGGCAAATGCTGAAAAACTAAGTCGTTTGACTTCTGACAAAATCCTGTGAAAATGTTTTGTACCCTGCTTTTGGGTTGTGACCATAGTTTGCAGACCATCAGTGAAGACAATGTTCAATGAAAGGACAGCATGATTGTTCTATAGTATTGATATACAGTACATGCATGATAGCAATGTGACTCCACCAACATTCTGTGTACATGCTGACAGCTGTGACAATAAATTTAACTTCCAGGTTTTTAGATTTATCTTCCAGAAATATATCAAAAACATCAGATTTTACCAGCACTGATCATGACAGGATCTACAGATTATAAAACAAAAATTAGCAAAAAAAGTACTGTATAAGAGAAAATAGAGCCATGGTCCAAGATTTTCATGAGTATCAGCCAAAGTTGATGATGGTGGCAGATAAAAAGGGATTGACCCACTAATTCTACATGTTAGGTACATAAAAGGCAAGTAATAAAGACCCTGGGTATGGGTTTGTGACAGTTACAGTAATTTAGCCCGGGGGTATAAAAGTGGAATTTCAGTCAATATCAGGCGGATGAACTAAAGAGAAGATGTGTTTTAAACCTTGCTCAATCCTGTAGCATCACTAATAGGTAAAATGAATTAGTAGATGACAGTAAACACAGGAGGCAGCTGACACTTAAGCATTAAAACTTGTACCAGTAGTCATCTAGAACTGGATATACTGGAAGCGATGTATGTCTGGAAGTCATTATAACCAGGAATGGTCTTAAAATGAGGTGCCTAGGGCTCTTTCTCGATACAGTACATGCACAACCAAAATGGTTATGGGTTACGGTTTGCATTGTGCATGTTATGTATCGAGAAAGTGCTGTGCCTTGGGTCCTTGGTCTTTAGACTGCTGTCTTGTATGGGAATCCATCTTAAATATAGTTTTGTCAAAAGTTTTTTCAAGAACACAGAGTGGAACTATACTTTTGCCTCACTATTATGCTCAAAACCATGTTGACATAATGTGGACAACCCTAAGGGTCCAAGGCTCAAAATCTTGAGTGATTACATGAGTCATTACATGAACAAACCCATGAAGCTATACCAGTATAGTAATCACAATGTCAATTTTTAAGAGATTTGTTTACATGTATCCATGTCTATGTGACAATGGTTATCCAAATGAGCTTAAGTTAATTGTGTTCAGCAACTTTTCAACATGTTTAATTCATACACGGATAAGCGATTTCAAACTGCTAAAACAAAATCGTTTACACATGGTATAAAAACTTTGTTCTATAAACTAAATTTAGACAACGGCTATCTAAATAAGCTTACGTACTGTACCAATGGAAATAATGAAACAGCTTACCTTTACTTCGACAGATCCTGGCGAGTTTTGGTAAAAGGCCGTAAGAGTATCGCGGAGAAATTGATTCCAAGGTCCGCCGTAGTCACATGCCTCAGTTTCGCAAAGCTTATTGGTCAATATCGGCAGTGGCCGCCAGAGGACTAATAACGCGTCGCAAAAAAATAATAAAAATAAAAATCGCGAAACCAAGACTCGGCTACCACAGTAGCCCGAGTAATTAATCAGTTGCAAATATAACGCGACAATTATTGTCGTTAAACGCTCAACCTAAACCGCCGTAAAATTATAACCATGTTTCATAGTGCTTCTACAGATTACACATCTGTGACATTTGCGAGTTTTAACTACCCTTATTTGCGAGTTTTAACTAACCTTACCTTGAAAAAAATCTCCACAAAATGGAAGAAAACAACAAGCTTTCTATCGAGCTTGATTACGTGATTTGCCATCACTCCACTCCGTTGATACATCGGCATACCGCCTTCATTTCCGGCGAACGGTTGGCGCGCAGTTGAATGTGGCATTTACGTAACCTATGTCACAAAATTCCCCAATATACATAATCCACCAGATATCTCGGTTAGGTACATACCGTCAACTGTTGTTATGGTAACGTAGACGCAAAAATAGTTCAATTTCGTTTAGTATTGGCCATGCTTTTACGCATATGACCCCCCAAAATGACGCGCGCGTAACATCGTGCAACTGCCTATACATTTGATTCTTTTTTCTCGGATCAAATTTTGACTTTTTACCCGCATCAGTTTCGCTTTTACCATAGTTGTCATAAAATTATAGAACAACTTCACGAGTTGTATGCACACAATATATGGTAATATTGTATAAGATTATTATTGTATATTTATTGTATTCATAAATTTATTTGTTCATTGGGTTTCTTTTTTGAAAATTCGCGCAACTATTGACACACATCCGGTGTTTTTTGAGCGACTGTTTTCGGCTCGGACGACGATTTTATGGCTTCACATCCGATCGAACGGACGGACGGACGGACGGACAAAGACAGACAGACAGACAGACAGACGGACGGACGGACGGACGGACGGACGGACGGACGGACGGACGGACAGACAGACAGACAGACAGACAGACAGACGAAAACAACCTTGAAGCGGAGGTGAGCTTGCCAACAGTAAAGTTGCTTCTTCAATTTGGAGTAAGAACTAAGAACCCACTAGAACTTAATTATAACTTCATTTTTAAAGTATTAACAAAAAAGTAAAATTATTTCACAAACATCAGAAGCCATTCCCCTGTATTTACGAATTCTCTCTCTATTTATATATTATTCAAATAACTAGGCCATGCAGTTCATCTGGACAAATGACATCTGTGCCTGTAGGATGAAGGCGCGACGAGAAAAAAAGAATAAAAATATGATTGGCACTGTTCAAGTTGCAGTCACGTTACATCATAGTCCCTGATATTAAATTGTCTGGAAACGCGGTGAACATCAAAGCGACTTAGGCCCTGTTTACATGAAGCGGATTGACAGGTCAATCCGGGCACATGTTTACATGAATAATCCGATCTGCTTGGAACATTGTTTTCGGTTTTGGAACACTATTTTCTGCGCTTCCCTCAATGTCTGCCATTTAGCACGACACGCACTAACTTCTTCACTCATGCGTATCAAGTAATTTTCAAGTCAAACCGTGTATAGATGAATCAGATGCTTGAATCTCAAGTCAACCACCCCACTGCGTGGATTGACTTCAGCCACCCGTTTCGATCAGGTCGAAAACTTTCAATCGTCTTCATGTAAAGACAACAAGGAGAAACATGTTGCATTTGACTTAAACACTCAATCCGCTTCACGTAAACAGGGTCTAACAATGAGCTGTGATCGATGTTGAGGGTGGCCCGAAAGTACATAAATCTTTTGTCTTACGTTGATTAAAAAGTATACAGCATCGTTGCGAGTGACTGAACCCAAACGCTGCTATTGGTTGATTCCTTCATTATACCGAAAATACAATGTGTCCAGAAGGGTGATAGTGCACATATTTGCACAAAGGTAACCAAAGACATAAAACAAAGAGTTTAGTCACGTTTCCAGACATTTAATCCTAGAGACTACGATTAGACTCTCATTCAGGCTTGTTGTGTCACGTGTTCTCTATTCAAATCACCACCCCTGTTTCAAGCGAGTGTCGATCCCATGACATCGCACAAGCCTTGTTCTGAACGAAAACGCGAGCGCTAAAAAATAAATTCTAAAGACTTTGAAAATTTGGTGATGTTCGTTGGATGGATCAGTTGATTTAATCGTGTCACACAATCTCATATTTGTCCACTGAGAACATAATTTCACTGGAAAACTTCACTGGTATGCCATCTTCCACTATATTCACATCTTTTATCTGGAAAACGAAAGGAAGATTACTGACAGAATTAAAATTAAGAGGCAGTCAATCTAGATAACTGGACCCCATATGAAAGGGTATTTCTCCATTGTGTGAAATATTACGTTCTCATTTTTTTAGTCCAGTCAATCTACCTAAAATAGGGGTCTGGCATGAAACAAATTGCAACAGAAATTATTTTAGCTTTTTCATTCAGAATAACATACTAAAAGTCCCTAAAATTAACCTAGTGCATAGTTAAACAAAAAAATTGGGTTTTTCTTGACCCATGTCGTTAGAAAGCTCAAAAACCTATGTGAAGGACATGTAGGCGAGGTGATACAATTTCCAATTTCCAAGCCCATTTTGAATTATTTTAAAAAAATAAAAACCTGCTAAAAAGCATCCTGCCCCTTTTCACCTTTTTTTAGCATTAAGGAGGAAGGCTGGATTTCACCTCGGGTTTACTTACATGAGCTTTTGTGGTAGGGCTAGCCCTAGTAAGAGGGCTGGAATTTACCTCGAGTTGGTTTGTTTACTGATTTGTGCAACTTTCCCACGAAGCCCGAAATCATGTTTTCGCAAACACGATTTGAATTTATAACAAACACATGAACAAACACAACTTGTAAAATAAAAAGTTGACCAAAAAATATTAGTAAAGGAAAACTTTACCGTGTATACTGAGCTTCCATTTCCTAGCCCAGCCCTCTTGAGTGCGTTTACATGGGAAATTTCCAGCCATCCTAGGCGAGATCCCGGGTTGTCAATAGCGAGATCTCACCTAGGAGGGCTGGCCCTCTTGTCATGTAAACGCAAACAAATTTTTACAAGGAATTATGCTGAGAGGCGGGATCTCCTAGGGGGGCTGGCTCTCCTCCATATAAACACCCCCTATAAGTCAAAATGGGTTTGGAAACCGTACTATCCGTTTAAATGTCATTGATACGTTCACACTGTTTTCTGAGAACTTTCTAACGGTACAGGTCATATTTGCTAAAAGTGAATTTAAAAAACTGCATCGCTTGTGCAGGTACAAACCACAGCTTTCACGCTTGAATAACAATACTTTCCGCCAAGATACGCTGAACAACAGTCACACGTCCGACAGACGACCACTTGCGCCTACCTGACCCGCTGGAGACCTCTGACTGACGTCCCGCTTTACTAACCGCTCTTAAAAAACTCATTAATAATTCATGAGGAAGGAAAGGAAAATCATGACCGTGACGTGCCTCTATGTGAGACACGGCTGATACGCTCGCTATTTTCGATGAACTTTTCTCCGATTTTGCGGCTCAGACAACTTCAATTTTCAAAATTGATTTCTATATGAGCTTATTATACGGATAGTTTTTGAAGCCATTTAAAACATTCGCAGTACGTGTTTTAACTACCACTTAAAATTCATTTAACTACATCAAAATTTCACTTTTTAAAGAACGATTTCAAGGGACTATCGATTGGTAACTGAATGACAAAGCTTTGAAAACAAACATTTCTGTTGCACATTGTTTGATGTTAAAACGTACAGACACGGGCGCCAATCATATTGTAATTGCAATCCTCTCCTTTTGACATCACTTCTAATAATAAACATTGAGACAATAACTAACCTTGATATCGCAGAGCGACTTGGTTGATCCAAATGATACGTTAATAGGGAAGAAGTCGTCGGGGTGTGCAGATATAGAGAACTCCATGGCGCCAGATTTATTAGACTCGTCTATAACCGGAAGCTGCCATTCTAAAACTGATTTCTTGTGGTCGTAATGGTAGTCTCCTTCGATCTCACCAACAACCGGAGCACCAACACCATGCCTAAAAAACACAATATAAAATGCTTAAAACGCATACAAAAAGCAAGTCTATAACATTTTCGGTAATATTCCGCTCGGACGCAAGCGTTACGACACGTGTCCCTGAAGCCGTATACACAATCCTTGACAAGTTTTATTTGCTGATGTGTACAACACAAACTGACAAGTTTCCCCTTGACAAAGTACCAGGTTTGATACAGCTGCATTTAGGCAAAGAAAACTTGCTTGTGCATGTATACAGTATATACACTTTATCACTGGACTGCTTGCAGGTCCCCCTACACGCGTAAAAACGCCCGAGTTGTTTCATACCAGCAAGCAAGTTGTTACAAGGCTGTTCCAACAAGCCGTCGCCGCAATGCATTCACACTGGTTGATCCCCAGTTTGTTAACAAGTTTGAAACGGGTTATTAACAACTTGTAACAAGGTTGATGACTCCAACAGACTTGTGACAAGTTGTTCCAACAACTTGTTACCGCTCTGCACAGCTGCAACTTAACAATTTGCTACAAGGTGGACAACAACAAACTTGCATCAGTTTGCGATAAAATCACAACTTGTTAGCAGGCTTGCTACAAGCTTATTACGAAAACATCCTGTTAACAAGCTGTGAGATTTTTACGCGTGTATATCAATGACGCAGATAAAGTGACAGATCCCAGATGGCGGTTGATGGGTCGTTTCTCTTGTAGTAGTAACCGCTGACTTTTTTCAAAATGAAAAAAGTCATCAAAAGTAACCGCGGTAATCCTCGAGAAAGCGCGCCTCTATGGCACCAATAGAAAAGCCGCTTTTACTGCACCGCAGGACAGGTATAAGATTACTGAACGACATGACCTCCAAAATTCATGCTCATGCCTAGTATCACGATCGGAAATCACATAGAAAATCGGCCACTTTCATGAGGCAGTTCGCAGTCCACGTGCGTGCTGGCTCAAGTGAGTTCTGAGAACATTTGAAACTGATGAATTTGAGAAGGGTAATGGGTTCGGACATCGCGAAAATTCAACGAGTTGTCAACAAACCGTATTCTATGGCAAGCCCAACCTTCGTGCTATGCGCTCGTGGAAGAATTATGGTCGAGCGACGATTTTGAGCGGAGAGGTTTGACTTTGAGCTCGGGGTGTCCTCGCTCCTGTCGGCCGTGTATTGATGACGTTTACACGCAAGACATTCGTTCTATGCATGCGCAGCTAAAACAGGTCAGCCTGGATTAGGTCCCCGTCGACAGCCGCAATTTCCGATCGTGATTAGCCATTTCGGAATTGCGCTAGAGACTTGGGGATAGCGAGGTTGACAATGCATCATGGGGCTGTTTTGGGGGACGTGAACAAAGAACCCGTCCCAAAAACAGTTCCATGATGCATTGTCAACCTTCCTATCTCCAGGTCTCTAGCGCAATTCCGAAATGGCCAATACACAAAATGCGAAGATACATACATGCAATATGCAGCTTTACTTACGGCACAGGAATAGTTATAGTCACATCTTTCAGCTCCATCTCTTCCTGCTGTAACTCATATTCAATATTAACATCGCACTGTCCGTCGTTTTCAGATGGCCAGCAGTTTACTATATAAAATGTAAAAAGTCGTCTTTAATGTAGGCAAAAAAAGGAATGTTCACTAAAGCCTTTTAAAGTGTATATGAAGTGAATAATTCATTGGTATTTTCGTTGTTTTAGTTAACAGATGAGCATGGTAGAAGCACTCACTGAAGAATTGAGGATAATCTGGTGTAATGTCTTCGCGTTATTAACTATCAAACTTTGCCATAGATAGTTCGTTTTGGGGGAACTTTGGATGCAATGCCTTATGACGTACGCAGATGGACTATTGATGCAGAAATCCATTGTTCTTATGCAACTTGTCCATTGGCGTACAGTACGCCATAAGGTAATCCCAAATTTTCTTCAAAATCGAACTAGAGGTGTGCAAACTCCGGTTTTTCAGCTCCGGCTCCAGATGTTTTACAGCTCTGATATCCGGCTCCGGCTCCGGTCTCGTTGGTTATTCCACTTATTCGGCGATTCAAGCAAACGCAATGCGACGACTAGCAATGCCAGGAACGAAGAAAACGTTATAGAACCGAACAAGTTTTAATTTGTTTAACTTTAATTTATTAAAATAAGTTATGCTACTTAGCTACTACAAATAACAAATAAACAAAATACAAAGTATAAACTGGGTTTGTTGTAGCTGGAATGGTTTGACTCAACAAATAAGACTTCAGATTATATGCGCATTTAACAAATTTCTCAATGTTAGTATTATTTGTGGCCAAAGTTTTGTCGATACTTGGAAAAAATTGTCATATTTTTTGTCATCCTTACTTTCCAGCCGGAGCAGGAAAAAACACCCCAACTCCAGCTCCGGCTGACCAAAAAACGCCGGAGCTCCAGCAGATCTCCGGCACTCAGCACTAAAACGAACTAGCCGTGGCAAAATTTAATAGTTGACAGTGGGAAGACTACACATCAGATTCTCTTGAAATTTTCTGTGAATGCACCTACTATGCTCTTCTGTTCATAAAAACAACAAAAATGCCAATGAGTATTTCACTTCACACTTCATGGGCACTTTAATGTAAGAAAACATTCTTCTGACATTATTGTAGTTTCTGTGCGTTTTGGGCTCACTTCTGGGAGATTGCCTGTGTAACCAGGCCTCATTCAAGATGGCTTCTTTCGAGAACATCCTATAATATGGTTGATGTTTCATGTATCGGTCACCGAATGATTAGCGTTAGGGTTGAAGTTGGAGTACTTCATTTGAAACATAAAACCCCAACCTATAATGTCACCTATAATCCAAACAAAAACCTTAACCAGTCAAAAACCTAGTTTATCGCTTACAATCAATGACAAAATACCTTGGGGCACCTCGCATTGCTAGTAGTTAATATCTTTTCAAAATATCACTTATCATTGTTAGTACTTAATATCTTTTCAAAATATCTTTTCAATCTTTTTCGTAATAAAATCTATCCCTCCCTGCCCCTCCCTATTCAATGTTGAATTAATGAATTTAAAGTAAGTGTTGTGATTTAATTTTATTACATTATAATACTTAATATATTATAATAACAATCTTGAGCAATAACTATTCTAGTTCCGGTTGACCAGCGGTCACATTTAGCAGACTATAAATAATTTGTGTAAGTGCTTAGAGGTGGTCATTAAAGAGCGCCTTTTTAGTAAGTAGCTTTGTAGAGAATCTTGATCTTATATATAGTCAATCCGAAACCACAACAGTAAGGAACTCAGTAAACGTTGAAACAAACGCCTAAATAGTCACCAGCATTGAACAAGGGGGCCGGGGGATACTTGGAGTGGAAAATGTTGTCCTTTCGGGGAAGTGTCTCAACACTATTGTCACTGCATGTGACATGATAAGTTGTACGTATACATGTGGTACGTTTGCGAGCTTGGTGTAATGTTTTAGACGTTCGGTGGACGTTCGTCACGCTCAATTACTCAGAAAAGATATCTGAGACCCCAGACAGCGTTCGAACATGCAACCTTCTAATGACCGGTCATTAGAAGGTCTCTAACCAGTCATTAGAAGGTTGCATGTTCGAACCCTGTCTGGGATCTCAGAAATCTTTTCTGAGTAATTGAGCTTGATGAACGTCCACCGAACGTCGAAAATTGTCACTGATTGTAGCTTATACCCTAACCCGGCCAATCATCAAATTTACCGCCAATCTTGAAACCACCGCAAAAGAGTGGCCTATCCAAAGCTTAAAGTGCATATAACCCCAAGCTATTTATATACTGACCAATATGGAACCGGAATCATTCCTGTATTTAGCCGCTAGTCTAACAACCCGAGATCTCAGCCATCTTGAATGAGAGGCCTGGTTACACGGGCAAACCTCCAAAAACTGAGCCCAAAATATTATTTAGCGTTAAGCAGCTGAGACAACATTTAGATTATAACTAAACCAACTGTATGACAACTCATTACTATAGTAAAGACCATTTTACCTACGTTTGGGAGCGTACCCAGGCGTGAGACATTAACAGGGTTGTTGATATGGAGATCGGCCAGCCCAGGTTCTTGGACTGGCTCGCCTCCCTATAAAAACGCCTCAAGCCTGTAGGCTCAAGCCCAACATAAACCCTAACCCTTTAGACGCCTTTCCATTTAGTCAGAGGACGAGCTAGGCTCCATATCCAACCGTATCTCGGGTCCCAGTACTTACCCCCGCCGAAATCACGGCTGGACTCGTGAGCTTGTCCATTGTCGATTTGCACCAATCACAAAAGTGCAGGCACATTTTCAGCAGGCATATTTTATTGGGATTATTGCATGAAACACCCCGGTAAGTTCAAAATGGCGACCAATAGAGTGATGATGAGTGATAATGAGTGAGGCATGCGATCGCATTTTAGAAACGTTTAAGATTGATTGTCTAAAGATTTACAACGGGAAGCTCCAGAGAAATTGGTTAATGGCCGATATATTTTCGTCATTCAGCCTACAGGATCGGGGAAGTCACTTATATTTCAGCCAGCTTCTATGGTTTATGATATCATGAATTAATTCATGCAAAACGTCACAGACACATTCTGTGGCTCACGCGTCCAGCCGGAAGAGTCCGGGAGACGAAGGGAAATCGAGCCTACTGACGAGCTGGTCTACCAAAATGCACTCTAACCTAAAGATAACCGTGTCAGCAGTCACTCGTCAACATAGCCACGTCGTAATATATCTTACTTGTTAAAGGCATTAGAGATTCGTCTGTCGTCTGCAGACGCCACTTCAGTACACCTATATCAGCGTTGAGAGGGAACGACTTGCCGGATTGTTTTAGACCAAGCACAGACTCCTGGTTAAAAAGCTTCTTATCGACGTTTGGATGAGTCTGAAATTAAAAAAGTAGAAATTATGGCTATTAATCAGCTTATATAGTTTATTTCCCAGGACCTCCTCGATACAACGGGAAACAAACACCCGGTCAGATACAAACAATTGAGGCGTATGATTGGCTGGGCGAAGGGGTTATTGTCTAAAACAGGATGTAGGCGAACAGATTTTAAACTGTCAAACAACGCTATCAATAGAGTCAAGAGTATGGCTCAGTTAACAACAAAGAAGACTTCCAATAAAGTCAACAAAGGATTCCCAAAACGAGTTATACGTAGCATGACTCAGCGGCTCATTCTTCGGCGACGCCAAATGTTCTTATATACCTACCACTGAATAAAGCCTTTAAATGGCATTTCGGTGAGAGAAATCGTGCTATTTAAACCAGCGGGAAGAACAGTAAACATATCAATAACCTTAGACTTCATAATAAAGCAATCCCTTTTTAAATACTGAGTGTATATCGTTTGTTTCGGTATATTATATCTATGCTCGTTGTTATATGTTCAATGACTCAATGTCCTAGAATCTAGGGCACCCGATTTTCAACTGACCATGGCCTCCGTTGTCTAGTGTACCGAGGAGGTCGTGGGAAAGAAAATGTCATATACTCAGGGCGCTGGCAGTGGTAGCCGGAACGAAGTCCGTACTTCTCTCTCGTAATGGAAGCTGTCGACCTGAATGTCGACCCTTAAAGGAAAAGAAACACCGTGAACTTTATTCTATCACACACCTGAAGTTGGAATCCTAAGTTATCGTTATTTTCCACTGCAATGGAAATCCGTCCATATTCAGCATCTGATATCCGGAGCAAAATTAATCCCCGGACTTCCATTGTTTGTAGACCACCGTCTCTACCAGCAGTGAGAGAAATCTTCTCGTCAACCTTAATGTTAACTCTGATGTAGAAAAGAAAAAGCATTAAAAATAAAGCAAGAAAATACCACTGATATCTAAAAGAAGACTGGATCAAGAAACTCATGATTTGGGATGGTCAGAAAATGAAGCTTCGTGAAATGTCGATTTGGTTCCTTGCTAATTCACCACTTCAACGCTAAAACCCACGTGTAGTGTCACGTGATGCAAAACGTAAACAAAGTCGAAAAATGCGGACATTCAGCGCGGTGCGTCAATATGGTGGCCACTAAGAGATGCGCTTGGGGAACTTGTAAAAACGATTCTAGATACCCCCATTTCATGGTAAAAAATAAGAATGGCGATCTGGTACACTTGCGGCTTGTCATCGAGGCGATTCGTTTGTCTGCTCAAAAGACAGCTATATCTGTAGTTTACACTTCGTCGGAGAGAAAGGACCCACATCAGAAAACCCGGATCCCGTTTCGGCAATAGCCAGCAAAGAACAGGTAAGTTGTCTTTTTCTTCAGTATATCGATTGTACTTTTTCTTAGGTTCCTAAGCACTCGATCATTGTTTGGTATTAGACAAGGCGACTTCAAAAGAAACGCAGACAGCTAGTCCGAACAGATCCCGCGAAGAAGCGAAGACGATTGTCAGTAGAGAAAGAGACTGCCCTTTCTCTTTTAAAATTAGCCGAATCTGTTCACAACGAAGTTCCAAAACCAGTGGAGGAGGAATTATCTATTGCAGAAATTTTGGTGGCATTTGGCGAGACTGTAAACGTGGCAAAGCACGACTCAGATTGCAACCTTAAACAGCAAACGACTGAAAATAAAGTACCCTGTACCTCACAATCTCCGTCAAACAGCGAAACCTGTGATAAATTTACGGATCAAGACGATTGTCTAGAGTTGGCCAAAGACAAAACTACACAGGTATGGCCGTGTAGTCTCTACTAATAGGCCCACTGAAAAGTGAAATACTAGCTTGTAAACATTATTGCATCCACTAATTATTATAATTAATATGTAAATTGTTTCACATTTTCACGAAACATTAAGAGAAATCTTTTAAGGAAAAATGCTGATGGAGCCTTTGGTATTTTAAAGCAGTGTGGACAGTTTATTTAATGTAATTTTATTTAATATATAATCTCTTTCTGAATAGTCTTATTATAATATAGTTATATTTTGATCATCAACTTTAAATTAACATCTGCATATTTTTATTTCTTTGGTACTAGACAACCATCTCTGCAGAAGATATACGTCTTTACTCAAATGCAGAATTGCAAAACACCAGGAATTTACAGCGCTATCTATTTATGAAGTTAGTCGAAGATAAAAAGAAAACATACCACTATACAGGTATGTTTACCACTTTATGTTGTCATTAGTAATTTACATGTTAAATAAAGACATTTTGTTTAGCAAGAAAAACAAAAATTAAATAGATTGAATTTAAATCTATGTCACCTGGATGTTTACTACAGGTGTGTCTAAGGGATGTCTGGATTTAATCTACCATACAGTCAAGAAAAAAGCCAAGCACTTAATTATGTGGAAAGGGTTCAAGAGAACAAGGAAAAATGCAAAGAAGTTGAGCGAGAAATACACTAAGGTATGGTAAATTAAAAGTAATGCTGTACTAGTTTGTGATAGTAAGAAACAATTTGTCATAATTTATAACTTGCTTAATATTCTTTATTGATGATAATAATAATAATATTAATAATTTATTACCTATAAATAATAATAATGTAACATAATCAAACTCAAAACAGAATTCAAAACAGGTAGTTGTCAATGAATCTTATCAAATGAATTGTTCAACTTGAGGAATATATTGCAACAATATTTTAGGAATGCTTCTATTGCCATGACAGTAATATATATGTTACATTATTATTATTTATAGGTAATAAATTATTAATATTATTATTATTATCATCAATAAAGAATATTAAGCAAGTTATAAATTATGACAAATTGTTTCTTACTATCACAAACTAGTACAGCATTACTTTTAATTTACCATACCTTAGTGTATTTCTCGCTCAACTTCTTTGCATTTTTCCTTGTTCTCTTGAACCCTTTCCACATAATTAAGTGCTTGGCTTTTTTCTCGACTGTATGGTAGATTAAATCCAGACATCCCTTAGACACACCTGTAGTAAACATCCAGGTGACATAGATTTAAATTCAATCTATTTAATTTTTGTTTTTCTTGCTAAACAAAATGTCTTTATTTAACATGTAAATTACTAATGACAACATAAAGTGGTAAACATACCTGTATAGTGGTATGTTTTCTTTTTATCTTCGACTAACTTCATAAATAGATAGCGCTGTAAATTCCTGGTGTTTTGCAATTCTGCATTTGAGTAAAGACGTATATCTTCTGCAGAGATGGTTGTCTACCAAAGAAATAAAAATATGCAGATGTTAATTTAAAGTTGATGATCAAAATATAACTATATTATAATAAGACTATTCAGAAAGAGATTATATATTAAATAAAATTACATTAAATAAACTGTCCACACTGCTTTAAAATACCAAAGGCTTCATCAGCATTTTTCCTTAAAAGATTTCTCTTAATGTTTCGTGAAAATGTGAAACAATTTACATATTAATTATAATAATTAGTGGATGCAATAATGTTTACAAGCTAGTATTTCACTTTTCAGTGGTGTCGACTGTCGAGAGACATTAATTTATGGCCTATTAGTAGAGACTACACGGCCATACCTGTGTAGTTTTGTCTTTGGCCAACTCTAGACAATCGTCTTGATCTGTAAATTTATCACAGGTTTCGCTGTTTGACGGAGATTGTGAGGTACAGGGTACTTTATTTTCAGTCGTTTGCTGTTTAAGGTTGCAATCTGAGTCGTGCTTTGCCACGTTTACAGTCTCGCCAAATGCCACCAAAATTTCTGCAATAGATAATTCCTCCTCCACTGGCTTTGGAACTTCGTTGTGAACAGATTCGGCTAATTTTAAAAGAGAAAGGGCAGTCTCTTTCTCTACTGACAATCGTCTTCGCTTCTTCGCGGGATCTGTTCGGACTAGCTGTCTGCGTTTCTTTTGAAGTCGCCTTGTCTAATACCAAACAATGATCGAGTGCTTAGGAACCTAAGAAAAAGTACAATCGATATACTGAAGAAAAAGACAACTTACCTGTTCTTTGCTGGCTATTGCCGAAACGGGATCCGGGTTTTCTGATGTGGGTCCTTTCTCTCCGACGAAGTGTAAACTACAGATATAGCTGTCTTTTGAGCAGACAAACGAATCGCCTCGATGACAAGCCGCAATCCATCGCAGTCGCTTATCCACGAATCTTTTCGGAGCAGGGAATCGAACAAAGTGTACCGGATCGCCATTCTTATTTTTTACCATTAAATGGGGGTATCTAGAGTCGTTTTTACAAGTTCCCCAAGCGCATCTCTTAGTAGCCACCATATTGACGCACCGCGCTGAATGTCCGCATTTTTCGACTTTGTTTACGTTTTGCATCACGTGACACTACACGTGGGTTTTAGCGTTGAAGTGGTGAATGCTAATTGCACCGGACAGGCAATGGTGTAGGTACAAATCGAAATATAGTAAGGTTTGGGTACTGCCGGAATTATTGAACAGGGCCGCCGAGAGGGGGTGGGGGTGGCTAGGGGGGGGGGGGGAATTTGCCCCGGGCCCCCAACTTGAGAAGGGTCCCCGTAAGAAAACATGAGGCCCAGAAAGTGCAAAGATCAGTAACACTCTTTATTATATGGCCAGGCGGTCCATCTGAAAAATGGAGCATTCTGATTGGTTCCTGAGCGGTCGGAAACCAGCAGTACGGACCGCTCAGACTCTTCATGAGCGATAACGAAGCTGAATAAACGCTTATTTTGAGCTCTTTTAAGCCACAGTAAGTAGAAAACGATTTCGTTCTTTCTTTCTTTGTATTTAGCAAATAAAAAGTTTGAGAAGCCTTTTCAAGCTGGCTCTGTAGGTTTAAATTCATAATTTACTGGCCTCGTTGTTCAAATGATGTAAACAGCTAAAATTTTACGGCTCTTTTTGTTTTATGGCCATTATAATAAATAACTTATTGACCGAGCTTGTTCGGTCCGCACAGAAGGATATTGCTCTCGTTCTTTTTTCGCTTCGGCATGAACCTCGCCTTCGGCTCGGTCCATACAAGCGAAAAAAGAACTCGACCAATATCCTTCTGTACGGACCTCACGCTCGGTCAATAACATATATAACTTCATTTTTAGCCAACCCAGGGGACTAATTGAGAACACGTAGACACGACCCTATGATGTGTGACGTCATCAGGGCCCCCAAATCGACCCATGTGACGTCATCAGGGGCCCCAAATCGATAACTTGCCCCGGGCCCCACAATTTCTCTCGGCGGCCCTAATATATTGAACGTAGTTTCCAACGTTTCGAGCGAAGACCCTGCGTCGGAGAGAAACGTGGTGTAGTATAGAATGGTGTAGGTACAGTAGTAGATCAATACGTAGCTGGAAAATTTTGAACACAATGCATGTGTTTTTGGTTGTAAAAAGAGGAAAAAAACAAGACGTAAAATTCGATTTTGCTGAGCTATCTTCAAGCAATCAGGCAATGTTCTATTGGCATTTAATCACATTGAACTACATGTTCAAGATATTTTGGGTGAATCAAAATTTCGAGCCTGATTTAGTGTGAAAATATATGCATCGAAAACGCACATCAAAACCTTTCGGCTACAATCCTGGCCAAAATTGTTGGGACACTTTGCTGTTTTTGGCGACTTTCACTTTGTGTCCCTAGGACTTCTGGCCAGGATTGTCTGAAAATGGCGAATTCAACGCAATGGAGCAAGAAATAATTTGGACGAAGCAATTCTGCACAGTTTTTAAGTAAGAGCTCTCGTGCGCGTGGTACTGGGGCAGAGTCTCTGCTCAAGTGATCCCTTCCTCATTGAGGGGGTAACGGGGAGCAGAGACGGGAGGCTCTTTTATTGATTGTAGTTTTATTAAAATGTTATAATGTTAATAAGCCACTTTTATCGAAAATTTACGAATTCGTTATTTTCGGACAATTCTGGGCAAAATTGTTGCGACACTTTGTTACTTTTGACGATTTTCAATTGGTGTCCCAAGGACTTCTGGCCAGGATTGTAGAATCGTACTTGCTGACTGAGGCCTCCGTATCCAAGTGGCAGAGGTTGTACTTACCCTGACGTAGAAGCAGCAGGTTGAGAAGGTTTGGTAGCCGGGGCACGCTTGCCAGATGACGTAACAATATCTACAAAAACAACAATAACAGATCACAAACCATTACTAAAATATTCAAATTGGATTTAAGTGCTCCAGACGATGCACAAAACGCGTTTAGTCTACAGCCCTCAAAAACGAGGTCGGCATTCGGCAATGTCGATCTAAATGCCGAGCTATTAGGGACTTTAAGATCGACGGCAAGCTGAGAGGACATCAAATTTTTGTCGAGTTCAATCAAGTTTTTCTTTGAAGAAACAAAACCTAAACTCTGTGGTAAAACACAACATTATGTATGACAAGTTAACACTTTCCAAGACATTTAAACTAGTTTCAGTTCATACAAGTACCGTACTAATTGGTTGAAATAATATATAGAACTGTAGAAACTTGTGCTTTTTATAACAAGCTGCCATCTTGAAAAAATTGCCGACAGGTGCCGACCGGAATCGAATTTACATCAGTCGACCTAGCCTAGTTTCTAGGCCTTTCGTTTCCGCCATGAGCTTGGCCGCGTAGTCGGTTTGGGTTCCTGGGAAAATTGGGGAAAGAAACGAGCAGGCCTAGCAAAATTCGCAAAAAGACCCTGCCCAGAATCGTTTTGGCCCTTCGAGTGTTCCTGGGATCTAGTACATCTACCGTAAACAACACTGAGTGGTGGTATAAAAGCATAAGGATGTCTGCGAAGATTTTACTACCAAAGATCTTGGTGATCGAAAGAGGGAAATTATGGAATATATTCCAATTGGAGCTTGAAATGGAAAGATTTAACTGCTTAACTTTCAACTTTTGGCGGTTGCAGAAGGAAAGCTAGTAATAAGAAAGCTAGGCTAGAGAAACTTTGCCGATCCGAAGTGAGCAAGCTTGTATCATTTTATGTAGAAGGAAATAGTAAATGTCGGAAAACACTATAGGACATCATCTCTTCCCCAATAAACCACCAAGCTGTAAAGTGAAAGTGTTTGCGAATTTTGCTGGGCCCTCCCCAGCGGGTCCGCTCGGAACATTTCCGAAACGCATTAACCAAGGAAGGCCTAGAAACTAGCTAGACTACAGCCGACCCAACTTTCGAGGGATGCGTTCTCAGTTCGTTCAAAGGAATATGACAATCACATCACTTATGATACTAGTTACAGTACGTGCCCGCATATAAGAAACCGACATATAAGAAACTACAGCATGCAAGTAGAAAGAATATTTCCTCCTTTGCGTATAAGAAACGGAACAGCCTGATTTCAAAAATAATATTGGGCATTTCACTCGATTACATAGCATGTTCTAGGGATTTTTGGTGAAGGGAAATTCGAGTGTAGAATATATACATTTTAAGACCAAACCGGGACCGGTTGCGAAAAATGCAACTGCACAGGCCTTCCGGCAGGAATTGAACCCACGACCTTGCGATTCTAGTGCAATGCTCTGACCACTGAGCCACGGAGGCCGTTGCCGAGAGCTTGATCGCGAGTTCTGTATATATTAAGGTGGTAATGCCAGGAGAGAATTGGGTTTATTAGAAGTAATATTGGGCATTTCACTCGATTACATAGCATGTTCTAGGGATTTTTGGTGAAGGAAAATTCGAGTGTAGAATATATACATTTTAAGACCAAACCGGGACCAGTTACGAAAAATGCAACTACACAGGCCTTCCGGCAGGAATTGAACCCAGCGGCAACGGCCTCCGTGGCTCAGTGGTCAGAGCATTGCACTAGAATCGCAAGGTCGTGGGTTCAATTCCTGCCGGAAGGCCTGTGTAGTTGCATTTTTCGCAACTGGCCCCGGTTTGGTCTTAAAATGTATATATTCTACACTCGAATTTTCCTTCACCAAAAATCCCTAGAACATGATTTCAAAAAAGTCGGTTTCTTATATGCGGGGACGTATTGTATTGGATATATGTGTAAACGGCAGTATAAAACAATTAAAATGATTATAGATAATATTACCTGTGCCTTCTGAACGTAATTTGTCGACAAAATGATCCACATCTTTTCCTTTGCTGCCTAATTTCATTGCTTTGTTGCTTCCAGTTGGTCTAAAAGAAAACGCGATGCAATCAAATCAATCCGACAGTACAACACAAGATGTAGCTTATGTTTATATATAGGAACACCCCAATTACGCCTATTTTGACTTAAAGGTCAACTCAACCAAGGTATGATAAAAATTTAAAGCAAAACGTACTTTTCGTGATTTCTGAGTTTTTTAACGAAGTATCACAAAAGAAGCCGTGTTGTATAAAGAGTCGGGCACCAGCAAGTTTGTGACGTAAACAGTTGAACCTGGACGATTGAAATCATAAGAAAAGCCGATTTATGATGAATAAAACTTGTGAAGTTTCCAATCGTACGTGTATTAAAGTATTTGACGCTTTTCGAGCGCGTTTACTTTAATGGTCGCAAAATCGTTCTTCCGTTTACGTCACACACTTGCTAGTGCCAGACTCTTTATACAACACGGCTTTTTATAAAAATACCTCAAAATTCGTCGATTCAACATCCCAACATCAACGGAAAAAATTTCAATTCAATTTTTCATCATATCCAGAGTGCAATATAACGGTCGGCCACAGGCCATATTCCGCGCAAAACGCTGATATGGCCGTCCACTGATTGCTCTGCACGAACACTTTGGCCGACCATTTGGCCGCAGTAATTTCTCCCTCATTCTCGCAAAACCAAAACGTAATCGGTTACATGTGCAAGGGAAGATGTTTTCCCGCATTGAGCCAGCCTTTTCTAGCGCACTCTGTTTTGAGTCGTTAAGTGCGAAATATCGTTTATTCGCTTGTTTTTAAACTTCGAAGATAATTTCGCAAACTGTCCGTATAATCTGCTTAATTAAGTACTTAGTAATTAGTAATACCTGCTAATATTTTTTGTCATGTATTAGGATAAGTATTTTATATTTATACCGTGACTAAGTTGTTGTTCTATTGACCATTGTGCATACGGTTGTGCCAGTGAGGTCGTTACAATGTATTGTACAAGCCAGAGTACAACTTTTCTTCTATTTAAGTTTTATTTTATTTTCTTTCAAGTTGTTAAATTAAAATTTAAAAAAATTGAATTCAAAAATAATTAGTGTCTGATCATGTCCGACCAAAATCTGGGTTGATCTGACATAATGTCAGACTAACTTTTTGGAATTATATTGCACTCTGATCATATCCGGATTCTACCTGCTTCAATACATATATATAAAGCGGAAAATGTAATTTGCCTTGAGTTGACTTTTAACACTTTGCGAAATTAAAACTCTAAAATTCTCAGTGATGCATGGCCAGGGAATTGTCACCAGAATGCTGAAAATAAACAACAAGACTACTTCACAGTAAAAAACGTTTGTTTTCGCTATTCAAGGCAGCATCTCCGAGGAAAGGTATTTCTGTATACAGTCATATTCATCAACTACTGTACGTAAACTATGCATTGTCGAAGCTATATAATCGTTACATTAAATGTATTGTTATATACCAAAGACTTTCGTTTGCCAAAGATGAAATCCTATTGGTCAAATCATGGTCACGTGTTGTTCAGCAAACTCAATGTTTCTTTCTGCCGAGGGAAACACTGCACTGTTTCCCTCTGACGTCAACAACGAAGAAGGAAACAGTGCAATGTTCCCCTCTGACGTCAGCTTAATCATGCGTTGTTCACGTGAATACACAATGATTATTGCATCAGATCAAGAACTTTGGACTTTTCGGAACATTTTGAAAACAAGAGCTGTTTCGAGCTTGTTTGCTATGAAATAATCCATTTTCCAAAGGAAAGAAGATCTATACACACCTTCAAAGAAGGTCTGAAGAAAACCTGGTTAAATTTAAAGCCGTTCTTTGTACTTGTTGAGGCTGGTGTATTTGTTTAGTTGAATTGAAATTATTTACGAAGACAAAGTCGACGTGTTTTGGTAAGTCTTTTTGCCTTTTGCAAGTTTCGAGTCAACTTGGTATTTTGTATTTTAAAAGTCTTTGGTATATAACAAAACGCTTGTTGACTTTTGCCTCGGGAAACATCGAGTTTTACGGTCCCTCAGGCTTCAATGTCACCCTTGGGCTAAACCCCTCGGGTGACATTGAAGCCTTCGGGTCCGTAAAACTCGATGTTTCCCTCGGCGCCAGTCAACAAGTGTATAATGTTTAACATTTTCGTGACGCTATACCACTTTAAAGTCTTCTGTAATCTATTCGGACTGACGCCCAAACAGTTTTATTTGCCACATCATAGTCCCTAGAATTATATTGTCTGGAGACGCGGCGAACATCAAAGCGGTTAACAATGAGCTACAATTTAGGTTGAGGGTGGCAAATAAGGTGCACAGTCTTTTGTTTTACGTTCATTAATATTTATAAAGCAACGCTGCTATTGGTTGATTGCTTCATTCTACCAAAAATACAATGTGTTCAACAAGCGTTAAGGTGAAATAAGGTGCACAAACGTGAACAAAAACCTAGAACAAAGACTTTGGCCGCGTTTCCAGACAATTTATTTCTAGGGGCTATGGCCACATTAAGGTGGCTCGACTGTCTAAATCATGAGAAATTACGTATTTTCTTGATAAAACATTTTGTACACGGGTCTCGTGAGCGTCGTTTTAGTTCATTGCGTAGCTCTAGTGCTGGTCTTTTATACCCTCAGAGTTTACCTAAGTGAAGAAATCGTGTTTCTATAGTAAATGCAGAAAACCGAATTTACATAAAATCTGTCGCTTACCACAAACACAATTTCTCTAGATACGCACTACAAGTATAAATCTTCTCAATAATCAATACCACCACCAAAAAGTTGAGTGAACGAAACCCGAGTGGCGTCAAGTCAACGCTAAGCCTAAGCTGCCTGGCCACATGAAAATAATTAGAAATTACATAGTTTTACCATAGCTTCATCACAGTTTGCGTAGCTCTATAGTGTTAGCCTTGAGTACTAAAAAGTTGTACCTGACTTTCAGAGTTTACCTAAGTACAGTACAGACATTTCCGATATAAATTCAGAAAACCAAATACGAATAACACTTGCAGATTCTTCTACAACTATTTAAAACACACCAGACCACAGCTCAAGCTACATGTATACAATGAACTAGAATGAAACTCAGCCCTGCACTACAATACGTTTATAGTAAAAAAAAAGTTATTTCCGTCACATGTGCATAATGAGTTATCGAAAAAAATTATATATCTTTGTTATTATCAAACTAAAATAATTCGAATGAAGCATGTGCTTGTGTTTCGCCCAGAACACTAAACGTGTAGATGTTCAAGTGATTATATTTGACAGTAGCAAAGATATATAACTTCTTTCGATAAATCATTGTGCACATGTGACGTTAAAATGTTTAATTTGCTTATCAAACAAACTGAAATATCTCAAGAACGAAGCAAGGAAACGAAAAACTCATAAAGATGCTACTCTATTAGTTTAAATGTGGCTAAATGTAATTTAGGCAAGGTAAAAAAGGAGACAATGCTAGTCAGCAGACACTCACTATAATATATGGGGTTTATCTCAGCGCTCATCAAAGTCTTGTCAGCGTGGTCTGAGCTTGACTGGTTTGCGCGCGCTTATAATACGTGGTATTATCTCAGCACTCATCAAAGTCTTGTCAGCGTGGTCTGAGCTTGACTGGTTGTGCGCACTATCTATGTAATAGATACTTGGTCAGCGGTCACTCATATATAATATGTGGTGATTACATCAGCGCTCATCAGAGTCTTGTCAGCGTGGTCTGAACTCGACTGGTTTTGCGCGTGCTGTTTATTGAGTTAATACGTGGGGATTCTTGCTTTGCTATAAGTGTTCTTTCAAATAAGACAGACTTCATTTTCGTTTCATAGGCACTTTAACAACAATAACAGTTAAAACAAGAAACACAAACACACAAACCTGGTTGGTCTTGAAGGCTTTGGGACGGTTGGTTCAGGCGTGATCTCAACTGAATGATTCTGTTCAGCTTTTGTGTTACCACCAAAACCTGTCATGGATGAACGTGGTGCTTTTCCTTTGGCGGCGGCTAAACGAGCCGCTTGAAGTTCCTTCGATCTTCTCTTCATTTCTTCACGTGCCTCACGTTCTTGAGTCTAAAATAAGAAATTACTGTAAATGACCGAATGAGAGCTCCCGTCCGAATTAGCGCCCCTTTGACGAGTACAAAAAAATAAGCACCCCTGGAGCGCTCTTAAGTTTTGATGATAAACACAATCAGTGATATCAACACATTACAATTATTTAACTTTGATCAAAGTTATTTGGTCCAATGTCAATGGATTTATGTGGGATTTACTTGATTCTACTGAGGGAATTCATTATTGAAATTCTTTTGGCATTTGTTAAATAGTTGGGTTTAATACGTTACTGTCTAGACAAAATGCTATTTTTTAAATAAGCGCCCCTGTCCAAATTAGCGCCCTCTCCGATTTAGCCCCCCCCCCCCCCCCCCCCCCCATGCACACACACACACAAGTACGGGGGAAAATAAGCGCCCCGGGCGCTAATTCGGTCATTTACGGTATATTATATTAGTTTTCGGATTCAAGTTGTTATAAACCTGTCATATACCGTATAGAGTTCCCAATATAGCGGCCCCTACGGCCCCCAGATAGTAACGACTAACCGAAAGTAACGAGTTACATTTAACCGATATAACTTTTTACTCGGGCTACCTGTGGAAGGCCAAGTCTAGGTTTCGGCTCGGTTTGTTTCCCCCCTTTTTTTTTGGTCACGATTTTGCATTTTTGCACATTTTACTTCCGCTGCTATTCATACTTCCGGTGAGTTAGCCGTGTGACTGAGTGAGGCCGTGAGGCATGTTGTTGAGCCTCCCGCTCCCTCCTCTCGCCCCACAGAGAGCCTGTTCACAGGCTACATGTTGTAAGCTCTTTTCGCTTTTGGAGTTGGACAAAAAGTTCAACAGCTTTGGCTTTTGATCAAGGTGTTCTTGCACGTCGTTGATAGATTTTGAAAGTGACTGGCTGACTTAGTAGTTAAACAGTGATCAGATGTGGATGACAACCTTCTTGATCGTAAATATATGTTCATTCAGGCTCGGTGTACTTGCTAGTAGCCCAAGTGAACGTCTGACCCAGGAGTCTTAGCACCCGAAAGTAACGGCTACCCGAAAGTAACGGCTATACGAAAGTAACGGTTATCCGAAAATAACGGCTACCCGAAAATAACGGTTAAAATAAAAGACGGACATAAGACGGGTTCACTGACATTTTGTCGGCAAGCACGTATGTTACCACAGTTACCATTAGTGCGCTGAAGCCACTTATTCACCGCCGTTTGTCTACCGTCGAATTGGTTAGTCAAGATGGAGATCTCCCGTTGGCATGTCAACTGAAAACCGAAATTCGCCGTCGTTTGAAGTCGAAATATGTCGCAGAGGATCTCAAAGTTTTGATGAATGTTACTTCATTCCTTGATCCGAGGTACAAAACTGATTTCCTCACAACGGGCGAGTTGGTTCAGCAAGGCAGGATTTGTACGCATTCCAGCACGAGCGCGGTTAAATCCTGAAAAGGTTGACATGCTCGTTTTTTTTGGCTGAGAATTTGTAAACAAAAAGGCACTTGTATTAAGCGCCTAGAATTTTACATGTTGATGTATAAAACTTTAACTAATTGTAAATAATCAATGTTGGTTGCTACAATACATTTATTTATTAATTGCTTCATAAAGTAAACATACATGTTGGTTTGACTTGGGTTTTTTATTTCACAATAATTTAATTAAATCAGAAGATCGGTTACGTCGGTTTTACCGTTTTTTTCGTGACTGTTTTTGTTTCGGTTTTTTTTTCAAAACCGCCTCAACCTAACATCAAATGTCCCCAGGGTGTCCGCTATTACGAGAGTTGACTGTAAATTGAAATTGAAATAAATAAAAATTGAAATTCTAATAAATTTAGCAATGTACAAAGTTGCACGTCACAGGTTTATTTGGCCCACATTCTTGCATGCCATTTCATTTCGGCAATTGCGCAACACTTCCCGCGTTTCTCGCTTGTTTGGTACTGTACGTAAAAACGGATATTTCTTTTTCGCATTTCGGTAGTTTTGAAGTGTCTAATCTATGAAGTGAAAAATTTATTGGCATTTTTATTATTTTAATGAACAGAAGAGCAAATATGAAGCATTCACTGAAAATTTCAAGATAATCTGGTGTACAGTTCCTCTCAAAATTTACCATGGCTAGTTCGCTTTTGGAGAGATTTGGGCTTCAAAGCGTTCAAAACTTCGCTGTGAGAATTGTTACCGGCACGAGGAAATATGATCATATAACGCCAGCTTTGCAGCAACTCAACTGGCTACCGGTTAGGCACATGCTGCGTTTTAGGGACGCAGAAAACATTCTCGTTGAAGAATGCTGGAGCATATAAGAATGTAATTTTTAATATTTTATATCTTAGCTTTTTAATAATTTCACATTTGTTCATATTTTATACTTAGACATTTTAGACTTCTTTTAGACTTTATTTCTGTAATTAATTACTGAAAAGCCATATTTGGAGAAATTAATAAATATACAATACAATACAATACAATACAATACAATACAATACAATACAATACAATACAATACAATACAATACAATACAATACAATACAAAAAAAACACATTTTAACTACAAAACGCCAATGCCTGAAAAAGTGTTGGTAAACGATAAAGGTGGTCGTAAAAAGAGGGGTTGTAAATTATACTGTAATATAATTGACCGCAATTTACCTCTCGTACGGCTTGGAAGACCTTTTCTTCGTGACTGTCCATTTCAGTGAAAGTGCGAATCTGTGCAAGGTTGACATTCTCTCTATAGCCCAGAGCTACTATTTCATCAAATGCAAACATTAACTCGAATGACTTCTCAACTACCTCTGTTTCTTCCATAGCTCGACAATACTCTGGAATCTAAACATGAATGAAAGAGATGGTTCAAAATGAGACACATTATATATTCTATTTTTTCATTATATAATATCATAGTCAATAGAGATATGGTCTGGAAACTCGGCAAACTTCAAAGTGCATATAATAAGCTGTGATTTCATGCTGAACCGTACCTTACACTGTGCACATTCTTCGTTTTAGGTCGTTATTAATATTTAAATAACACGGTTGAGTGATTGAACTGAAACGTTGCTTTTGGATAATTCGTTCATTATACTAAAATACTGGGTTCAGTGACCGTGCACAAAAATGCATAAAGGCGAAGAAAAAGATAGAACAAAGACTTTAGCTGAGTTTCCAGACCATATTTTGAATGACTATGATAATTATGATAATATGTACAGTACATGTAATACAGTACATGTTCTTCCTGGATTTTACGGCTTAGACAAACGTTGACTTTCATAATAACTACATCAATGAACTAATGAAATGAGTCATAATATATATATATGCTTCCCCTTCGCAAAAACAACATTTCCTGTTTTTTATCCTGATTTTGACCAAAATTTCCTTCAAAAATATCAAAATTTCCTTCAAATTCCCTTCAAAAATTTAAGTGAAGCAAAGCACAATTTTAAACTTTATGCTCTACTCTCATTCCCAGTATTATTAATTAATCGAAAATCATGCATCACGTGTATGCATGGCAACACCACCATGACGACACGACAAAATTCTAATCAAAATAAATCTAATCATGGTCAAACATGGAATAAGAAACTAGTAATCTTAATATGAACGAAAATTTAAATATACTGTATACTGTGTATTGTGTACTGAACCTAAGAGTTTTTGTGCTCTAACTCTAAAAGACATTTATTAAAATCTATAATGTAAACGAATCGAAAGATCAATTAATTTATGCACTACTAATTATTGTACATGTATATACTCTAGATAGTCAAATGTTTTCAAAATAACAAGCAATTTGAAAGTCTGGAGAGGAGTTTAAAAAAAACTTAAAATACAGTAATTACTCGGGCTACTGTGGTAGGTCGAGTTTAGGTTTCGGCTCGGTTTTTCTATTTTTTAAATTTTTTTGGGTGTCATGATTTTGCAGTTTTGCACATTTTACTTCCGCTACTACTCATACTTCCGGTGAGTTGTTTGCTGCGACGGAGTGAGGCCGTGAGGCATGTTGCACGTTTGCTCCTTTCGCCTTTGTAGTTGGACAAAAAGTCGAACAATTTTTCCTTTTGATCAAGGTGTTCTTGAACATTGTTGGTAGATTTCGAAATAGACTGACTGACTTTGTAGTTTCTTGATTGTAAAATATATGTTCACCAGTGTGAAGTATGCACCGCATTCAGCCTTCGATCTGATCTTCCTCGGCCCATTCCCATCTTTTCTAGCGCGGTATATACAGTAGCCTCAGCGGAGGAGAGAGACCTTCGATTCAGCCTTCGATTTTGTGATCGCTGCAATAACACTGCAATCAGTATCTTTTACCAAAGCACCTCCGCACTTTGCCAGTGGCCCAAGTCAGGCGTCTTGTTGCATAATCAACAGAGCATGTGAAAAGCGTGGGCGTATCACATGAGCCTACTATTATAATTAATACATGCAGTGAAGATAGTTATTTTGGTTGTTGATTTGCCTGATTGACTGATTTATTCTTTTACTCAGTGCTTTTGTGAGTTGTGACTTGTGAGGTGAGCTCAGAAATGATCTAGTCAGCTTGTGAATAAAGCATAGAGATAACGGAAGGGGAACTGGATAGGAAACTTAAAACCATGTTAAGAAACCGGAAACGATGTTTGCGGCCAGGATCATCTATTGCTGAAATTGTGCATGGATCAATTCTTCCTGTAACCATCCCCCCCTCGGGCAATACTCTGGGGATTTGTAATTTTTTATGAAGCTCATCGCAAATTTCCCACCCCCAGGACTTTGAAATTTGACAATTCCCCACTCCCGGGGCAAGGTTGAAAAACTAAAACACATGAGTTTTAATATCAAACAAATGTATAATTAAACAGGGTTTTTTCGCTTTTTCAGCACCCCTGCGTCGTTTTTCGTTTCAGCAACCTGAGAAATCTTTCAATGAATTCGTCGCCATTTTGAATACGGAATACTTTAGTTATGAGACTCCCATGCCTCCTTGCATCCCTGCCCTATACCCCCGGGACAAAATTAATAAAACAATTCCCCACTCCCGGGATTTGATTTTCTGCATTGTCCCTGGGGTTGCCCAGGAGGGGGGGATGGTTACAGAAAGAAATGATTCATGCATTAAACAATAGTGTAGCCATGTGGGACCACTCGTTAGGTGCATTAGACTTATAAGCGTATAATCACCATAGCAAGTTGTGCAAACATTGTTTCCGGTTTTGTAAGTTTTCTATCCAGTCCCACTTCCATTATCTATGAATAAAGAAACTGCTGAAAATGTCCTGTTTTTGACATTTTAAAATAACTTTGAAATTTCCTTCAAATTTCCTTCAGAATTGCATTTCCTTCGAATTTCCTTCAGAATTGCATTTCCTTCAGATTTCCTTCAGACTTGAATTTCCTTCAAATTTCCTTCATAATTGCATTTCCTTCAAATTTCCTTCAGAATTGCATTTCCTTCAGATTTCCTTCAGACTTGCATTTCCTTCAAATTTCCTTCAGAATTGCATTTCCTTCAGATTTCCTCTATTTCATCAAAATTTTCTTTCAAAAGGAAATTTCCCTCAAAATTTGTGAGCACCGCAAGCAGGAAAATAGCAAGTAACGCATTAGAGCCTGGGTCCAAAATAGTATTTTGACAACCATTCACGCATCATGTTCAAAAAGAAATACCGAGTTTGTTGGCTGAGCTCACTTTCCTCCAAAGCCTGTGTAGGTCGGAAAGGGGCCCTTGACTCGCAGGGTACACTCCTCACCACCTCGTACCCAGGGCCATTTATGGGGAACTGCGTCAAGCTGGTGAATAAAAACAAAATGGCGGGAACAAATGGCTCTGGTAGAGGCTAGGCTATCTCAGCCTCTGATTGGTCAAGAACTTAATGCATAAATTCAATGGTTTGATTTTGTATTTTTTTTTTAAAAAAAATTGTATTTTGGCTTTGTCAGGTTGGTCTTGCCCACAGCGCAGAAAATTAAATTTAAACCAAGCAATAATCAGGTGTGATTAGATAAAATTACTGTGTTTAAGTACTGAGTTCTAGTTTAAAAAAATTAATGCACAATATACTGCACATTTTGAGCTAGCCTCCACCAGGGCCATTTGTTCCTGCCATTTTGTTTTTATTCACCATGTTGGTCCAGTTCCCTACAAATGGCCCTGAGTACAAGGTTGCATTCCTCATAAATTAAGTAAGAACTTACCACTCTGGAAAATAAACGTAGTGTTTCTAAATCTTCTAAAATATTACTTGCTTTGGTTGTAATTAATAACATATACAGTTTGTCCAGTGGTTGATAAACATATCGAACGCTTTCTGTTTCTACAAATGTGTGTTGTTTTCCTGTGTTCATTAGCTTTGGAAAAGCACCCAGCAAGCCTTCTACTCGAGAACGACTCATTTCAACAAACTGTCTTGAGATTATTGCTGAAAAAAAAATTAAAATAAAACATTAAGTAAAATCACATCAAGTAAACCACCAACTACAGTATCCTTGCTCCTATGCAAAGATTGCAGTATTTCATCCCCCCCCCCCCCCCAGTTTTGCACCAGATTAGATATAATATTGGCCAAAAGTTGGCAGAGGTTTTCTTTAATTTTCCCCTCTTTTCCTCTTCCACCCACTAACAAGTCCATCAACAGTTCTTAATAGAGGAGAGGAGAAAGCTTATAAATTATTAAAGAGTTTAAGCTTTGCATTCGAGAACGACGGCAAATGGCAGAGTTGATTTTATGATAAGTTGTACGGAGGCGGATACATTTAGTGGGTGTTAGTGCATGTGGTACGTACCAAGCTCGCAAGCTTGGTGTAATGTAACAGATGAAATCTTTTCTGAGTAATTGAGCTTGATGAACGCCCACCAAACGTCAGAGTTGATTTTGTTAGTTTCAACTGGCCCTCCTCACGTTGCGTTTTATTTTTCCTCGTCGGGATATTCCTCATCATATTTTATTATTATGTGAGAAGTCTTTTTGAGGAATCTTGCAGAAAATCTGTGAGTGGGTGTTATAGAATACAATCACGAAATAACAAATTTACCTTTGCCTGCCATTTCTCGTTTAGTGTGTGAAACATAAACTTTATTCACGTCAAGGAAACTATTACAGCTAGACAACTATTATACATGTAGTTACATTGTGAAAAGGACACCAGAGGTTACCCTTGGCATCTAAATGTGAGCTATTAATTAAAGTGACTGCTAATTAGAGCAACACTTACTCCTACATTCCAAATACATGTACAGGAAATCATAAATTCATGTACAGATGATTACATACTGTATCTCAAAGAGATTTTGGCTCTGTAAACTTAAATTAATTTGTAAGCTCCCAAACAAGCAGGCAAGGAAAACAGTTAGTTTGTGGAATCTGGAGGCGCATATCCACTCTATACCATTATTGATTGCTACAGATTTTTCCACTCCATACTTAAATTATTTTGCCTGTACAATTATTCGTACATGTAATAGCAATGTATTTTAAATTACATTGCTATTACACTACAGTCCAGGGCGATTCCATGAAAAGATGGACATGCATGATGAAATTAAAATATTGTGAATTATTTTTGCTAGTGGGCTTTTTTGTTGCTTCAATACATCTATTTACAAAATCTATTAATGATTTTTTCTGAATGTTGAGACAAACATAAAAATTCCTGGCAGGAACTCTTTAAAATGGAAGGTACTGCTGTTTTCATTTTTTCGATATGTGACTTTTTGGGCCTTAATTTAAAAACCCCCAACATTTAAGCTGAATTTGCTACATGGGGGCAGAGAAAAGTGTATTCTGAACAAAGAAATAAAGTGTGGAGAAAGAAAAATAAACTTAGCAGTGTGTACGATTTATACAATAAATACCTTATCGCTTATGTCCCGTACGACACATTTACCACCTTATTTTCTCCCCCCTGCCATATCATAAATGCTAGACATGTCTATGTTAGTTATCTCGGTCAAATTATCACTAAGAAGATATACACCTAGGTTGTAATGATATTTATTCTATTGATGATATTAAAATTGAATTTAATGCTTGTCCTGTACGACATAGTTTGTGTCGTACGGGACATGTCCTGTACGACACTCAGTGATTTAACTGGATCATTACTGTCAATAGGAAATATCAATAATGTTAAAAAGATTAAATACCAAGTTAAATGGTTCTTGAGTTATTTCTGTTTACAGGGTTATCTCTCAATATATACTTTTATTAATATACATGCATGTACAGTAATTATGATTATAAGGCCAGCTAGACTAAAGCTGCTGATAAGTAAGAACTAAGAAGGGACCAAGTGGAAGGGACTGGCACAAAGGGAGACTGGCACTAGAACCAGAAATTCAAAATGGCAGACCTGGCTAAGCTGTAAAACTGTGTGTTCAATAAAAAGATAAAAGAATGGAAGCCACGTGTACCATGAAGCTGCCAAGGAACAGCAATTTCTACGTAAGTTACTTCAATAATGAAATAATAAATTATTGAAATATTAGTAGTTATTTAATAATTAATTAAATGATAAAATGAGGCATGAAATGACATTTGAAATAATCAGCAGGTTCACTGTTGTACTGCCCATAAATTTTTATTATATCACATGTTATAAGCTTACACAGGTTTTTAAAATGCAAGAATGTAATAGCTTAATGCATTTTGCTTAGGAATTTTGGTAAAATTTAAAAGAACAATCTGTAATATCTGCAGTATGATAAAATGCTTAATTATATGTTATGTAGAATGACTATTTAGATAGTGATAATTAGATACATTTCTTTTGTTTTAATAACTGTATAAATCACTGTGTTAATTACTGTTTACAATATATAATCACTCCAATAACAATTTATATATTAACTAATAATTATAAACCTACTTTAGGTCAAGGCATAGAATGACATCTCATGGTGAAGCAAGAGTAGAGCAAGAGCAACCAGGAAAATATAAAAAAACAAATGCAGAACGTTGTAGGGAATATAAAAACAGGCAAAAGAAAAAAGACCCCACATACTACATCAAGGAGAAGAATAGGGTTGCTGCATATCGTAAATCAAGAAAGACAATGCAAACCGAAGAGGAAAAGCTGGCTTTGAGAAAATTGGAAACCGAGAGGAAAAGGAAATACAGGTTGAAGAAGAAACAGCAAGATAAGGCAGAAGCTGGAGAGTGCTCACATTCACCATACACTACTCCACAAAGCTTCGGGAAAGCTATCCATAGAGTCTCTCGTAAACTGCCATACTCCCCCAGAAAGAAAAAAGCTGTTATTGCAGGGTTAGCAGAAAGGATTGGCTTACAGCTTGAAAACAAAAAGAATGCCAGTGTGGGTGAACATTTGCATGAAGGTAACAGCCAGTTTGCAGAAACAGTGAGACATGTACAAGAATTTTACACCCGTCCTGATATAGTATACAATGCCAGGAATGAAAGATGAGGTGACAATATGGATAGATGGAAAGAAAGTTAAGGAGAGGAAGTATTATCTAACAATGTTTCTCAGAGAAGCCTTTACAATTTTTATTGAAACACATCCAGAGAATAAGATTGGCTTTTCCAAATTCTGTTCCTTGTGACCAAAGAATGTATTTGTGGTATATGAAACACCAGCGGATCAGTGCAGGTGCAGAGTCCATGAAAATTTCATGTCACGACTAAAAGGGCTACATATTCAGTACAATTCAACCGAATTCTGGGAATCTGTACTGTGTGATACAACGCTAAATTCCAAGTGCTGGCAGGCTGATTGCACTGAATGTTCCAGAGCAAAGAAGCTGGACACAAGCCTACCACCAGAGCAGATGGTGTCTTGGAGGGAATGGGAATTCAGTGATCAAGAAACCGAGGGTGGAAAAAAGCAGAAAAAGCTGCAGTCAGTATTACACGAGGAATGTGTTGGTGAACTGAAAGAAGTCATACAAGATAATTTTGACGAAGTTCTCCAACACATTAATGTCAAACGAATTCAGGGAAAGCAGTTTCTGGATGACCAGGCAAATCCAGCCCTCAGAATTTTGCAAATGGACTTTGCAATGAATTACTCCTGCGAGTATCAAGATGAAGTGCAAAGCGCTCTTTGGAGTCGAGCTAGTGTGACTTTGTTCACAGCAGCAACAATGCATAATGGTGTATGCAAGACATTCCTTGTGTGTTCAGACACAAAGGATAAAACAAAGGACACTGTGGCAGTGTTTGTAGACACTCTTTACAAGCACTATTTGATTCCATATAGTCAGGGTGTAACCGAGCAAGTGATTTGGACAGATGGTCCCTCGTCTGAATTTAAGAATAGATATATGATGAAACTCCTGCAGATTTTATGCAAGGAATATGGATGCAAGTTTACCTGGAAATACTTTGCCACAAGCCATGGTAAAGGCATTGTCGATGGTATTGGAGGTCGTGCCAAGTCAATAGTTAGGACTGAAGTGATGAGCAAGAAGACAGAAGGGACAGTGGTACAGTCATCGAAGGACTTTGCAAGAACTGCAGGAAGGCTTTTGAACAAAACTACTGTCATTCACATCTCACAAGAGGAGATTGATGAGCGCATCAATGAAATGGCACCTTGGAATGATGTTGCTGGTTTCCCTGGCATCATGAAGATGCATGTGGCATGCTGTAATCCTATCAATGGTAAGATCCAGCTGTATGAGAATGCCCTTGCAGAAAAAGCTGCTACAGGTACTCACGTAAACCATGCAGATATATGCACATCTACAGTCTTACCAGCTCCAGATTCAGCATTGACATCAATTCAAGCACTTGATGTTGGAGATTGGTGTGTGGTACTCTACGATGACCAGCAGTATCCTGGTGAAGTTACTAGCACCTTGAATGGAGAATTTGAGGTATGTGTGATGCACAGAGCTGGAAAGTATTTCAAGTGGCCAGATCAACCTGACAAGATCTTTTACAAGCAAAGTTGTATTGTGAAGAAACTTGAAGGTCCTCCAGCTTTGGTTACTGAGAACGGACGAATTATTTTGTCCCAGTTTTCTGACTTTCAATAAGTACATTGTGAAATATGTTATTACACTAAAATTATATAATTTTTATTATCTAATTTAAAAAGAACTTGTGATCATTTAATCTTCACAGGACAATATTTTTATGGGTTTCACAATCCAAAATTCTAGCCAAAAGTTATTAAGTAAACATTGTGTCCCGTACAACACTGTTTTATTGTCCCATACGACACTTGTTTTCTTCATGTATTATTTATTTATTAAAAGATGAATGTTTTTTATATCACTTTTGTAAGCTTCTACATTGTTTCAACTTTCAGGCTAATTTGATTTTTGTGGACTGATCGAGGCCAGTTCACAGACTTTTGCATTTGAAAATGTTTTAACTAAAGTCATGTCCTCTGATTGTCCCGTACGACATATCTTATAAATTACATTATTATATAGAACAAACAGATTTACATAATCTGTTCAACATTCTATAAGTTAGATATCTAACAACCTTCAAAATAAAAGTGATAAAGAATGCTACTGCAATTTTATTTATTATTAAAAGACAAAAAACTACTCCAGTTGTCCCGTACGACACACATGGAATCGCCCTCCATTACATTTGTATTAATTACTCTTACATTCAGAATAATTGTACAGGGCAAAATAATTTAGGTATGGAGTGGATATGTGGAGTCATGTGTGTAAAACACTATATAATTATAGTGTTTTACACACATGAAAAATGAATTTTTTATTATACAGTACTCAAAATTATGATTATTTTTTTAATAGGAATTTCTTTTGAAAATCATGAATCATAAAATTTATCACTCTCACAAAAGTTGGATAATTTCAGGCTACTATTATAGCTTTCTGTATTTGCTATTCAAAATTAAACTTGCTACTGTAATTAACAAGTCCATTTAGTGTTCATACCTTTTCCAGCTTTAGTACAAATTGCAGCAGCAAGAAGAACCTATTAAACGAAAATAATAATATTGTTTAAAACAAGAAAACTAGAAAAAACACAGACAACCTGGAAAGAATGGACCTTTAACCT
The DNA here is from genome assembly GCA_964035015.1 of Corallium rubrum. NCBI lineage: Eukaryota > Metazoa > Cnidaria > Anthozoa > Scleralcyonacea > Coralliidae > Corallium > Corallium rubrum. The sequence goes on from OZ035997.1 coordinate 91,072,716, forward strand.
TATAGCAAAAACTGCAATGCATTCTGGTATCACTTCACTTCGAAGTAAAATGCTCGCCTTGCAGCAGCCATTTGGAACAAAAAACCTTAAACGCAAGTGAAGTAAATTGAGGCACATGTTTACATGGAGAATCCAATCTGCTTGGAACATTGTTTTTGGTTTTGGAACACTATTTTCTGTGCTTCCCTCAGTGTCTGCCATTTAGCACGACATACACTAACTTCACTCATGCGTATCAAGTCATTTTCAAGTCAAACCGTGTTTAGATAAATCAGATTACAGACATTCAACTGATTCAAGTCGATCCTTGCTTGAATCTCAAGTCAATCCACTCCACTGTGTGGATGGAAGTCTTCAGCCATTCATTTCGATCAAATCGAAAACTTTCAATCTTCTTCATGTACATGTAATGTTCACAACAAGGAGAAACAACATGGAGATTTGACTTGAACACTCAAAAAATACTTCATGTAAATGGGGCCTGCCTTAATGGTTTGATAACATTATGGAGTACAGTACATGTACTGTATGTCAACTCAATACCACACTAAGTCTTGCAGTAATAATTACCATAAAGATACACACCAAAATGTATGGATTTGTGTGTGAATGTTTGCCTTTGTTTGCCAAGGCCACAAGAATGAAAGTTATAGATTTGTGTTGGGACAAGTTTAAAAACACTGTATTGATTCACTTTTCATGCTATGTAGTAGCCAAAAGAGTTAACCTTTCAAAACTATACTGATGATACTCAACGAGCAAACTATTTATATTTTTCACATGCAGTAAACTACACACAAACTGCATGTAGCGGACTACATACAAACTGTGTGTGAGTGTCACTACATGCAACTGCATGTAGTGCAAGGTTACATGTAGTGCGAAGCTTCGTGTAGTTTGACTGTACTACATGCAGTATCTACTACATGTATCTATTACACTCAAAATGGTAGCATAACCTGTAACTGAAATACAGCGTACAGTACTACACCAGAGCACAAAAACACTTTGCATGTAGTTTATAGGAGTGTTTATATGGAGTAGAGCCAGCCCTCTTGGTAGGGCTAGCCATAGTAAGAAGGCCAGAATTTCCCTCATGTTTACAGGAGCTTTCTTGTTAGGGCTAGCCCTAGTAAACAGGCTGGATTTCACCTCACATTGGCTTTTTTACTGACTTGTGCAACTCCAGACTGGAAAGTTTGTACCTCGTGACGGATATATCCGTCACAAGATTTTCAGACCTAATTTATGCGGCCACGAAATCGTGAAGAAAATTGGCCGCGGCCGTGAAAATCATGAAGAAAATCGGTCGCGACCGTGAAATTGCGAGAAAAAATCCGTGCGGCCGTGCAATTGGGAGCAAATTTCGCGACATGCCCGCAAAAATTCCATGATCTGCCTGTGAAAATTCCACAATCTGCCCGCGAAAATGGCGGCCAAAATTTGATCTCTGCCACGAAATTTGCAAACTTTCCAGTCAGGGTGCAGCTTTCCCACAAAGCCCAAAATTGTGTTTTCACAAACACAATTTGAATTTATAACAAGCACATGAACAAACACGTTTTAACCAAAACTGACCAAAAAATATTAGTAAAGGCAAACTTTACCATGTATACTGAGCTTCGATTTGCCAGCTCACTTGAGTGTGTTAACATGGGAAATTTCCAGCACTCTTACTGTAGGTGAGATCTTGAGTTGTCAATAGCAAGATCTCACCTAGGAGAGCTGGCCCTCTCATGTAAATGCAATCAAATTTTTACAAGGAATTATGCTGAGATGCAGGATCTCAGCAAAGATGGCTAGCCCTACCAAGAGGGCTGGTGCTCCTCCATATTAACACCCCTTAAACATGTATAGCAATTAACTACCACTTATATTCATGATATCTGCTACTCTGAAAACATCTACAGCTAAGTTAGTCAGCCGGTGAATAACTTGACTGTTCTATAATGTTAAACATCACTTCTAAATGAAGAACATTGATTTAATAAGTACATGTAACTAACAAAACAATCATATTAATCAGTTTCACGCTCCAGCACAAATTGTGATACAACCAGTGACTTACAAGATACCGGAAACGTTTTCCCAATAAAACCATTGATATAAAACAGAACTTTTAATAGTTACATCCAATGCTTGTGCTAGACTACTTCTCTTTATAATTATTGTTGAAACGAACAAAGATTCGATAGAACCATTTTATGACATTGGAGACACAGTACGGTACTTCGATATTTAGCGAGTTTTCTGCCTTTTCTGTGATTATGATTTCAACAAAACTCTACTTGAGGCCCCCAAAAAACGTTAATTGTGAAGTGATCGGTACGATTTTATCAATAGACGTATAAAATAACCCGGTATTGTTTAACAGCATGGCTGCCATGACACAAGTACTGTGGTACTTTATAGGATCGCGGCTCATTTTATAGCGAACCATCGACGGAAATAAATCGGAATTTTTACCGTTTTCTAATCAACTTTTACTGTCAGAATACTTACCATTTTGTAGTTGATCTATGCTCGATATTTTCCACCAAAAATCTTCTTGTAAATGTTAAACGATCACCTTATTTATGTCCACGTCTGCATGAAGATCATCGACACTTTCGTCACCAGTGCTCCAATCAAAATTAGCGCAAACACGAATACCGCTGACATGAGGTTATGAGAAAAGCTCCCGGTGTGAGTTACATAATAGACCTGTCCGCATGATAACGCGTTGAGAGATTTGATTGGCTCTCGCAAAACTTCGGACATCGAAAACTTCGGACAAACATTGGACATTAACACGTGATACATTCACTTCATATGGAAAGGTCTATTTCAGACCTACATATCATCTAATTTGACTGAAAGTTCTTGGCACCAATAGTTGGTTTTGACATGAAGGAGTGGTTACCAAATCACGCGTTTCAGTGCTATTTATTATATATTTCAGATTAAACAGCCTAGTATTAATTCTTATTCAGATCTCACTAATATTGGTTTAAAACGGCCTCGCTCTTTTTTCGGACATTGGTGGTTTTGTTAATTTACGTGATTTGCTATTTGCATCCGGTGGGCGCGAATCACCTTAACACTGCTGTAAAGTTTAAAGCCGCAAAGTCCAGTCTTGTTACTTTATAAGGAAATAAAAACAAAATATATTACATAATTACTTGAAAGACTATTATATTCAATTTTTTTTTTTCCCAATGTATCCGCGCTATATTCAACAATTAGACAACGGAGTCAATATTGACTCGTGCATTTTGACGTCATACTGCATGATTTACTAAAAATACCTGTATATTATTGGGATTACTATATCCTGGCACTCGAAACGCAAACTGACATTTGTAAGACAAGGACAGTTACTAATTTCGTTAAGACGTTTTAGAATTGTGGAAACGTTTAAAACGTCTAAAACTAAAGACGTTTACACAGTGTGATAGTGAGGATCATTTTCATGTCAAGCAAATCTTAATTTATAATATCTCAAGAAGTGAAATAGAATTGTAAACGCCAATCTATATAATTTTAAAGTTCTTTCAAGTCGTAGGAGTTTATTATGAACAGAATTTCTCACTGCATAGTCTGCATAAGCACTTTATTTAATTCAATTCAACCGACTTTTTTCTTCCTCACCGTTCTATTTCGTTCTTTTCCCACTTTCCTTCTTTATTTCCAAACAAAACTTTCAAGGACCAGATATATGGGATTATACCAATTCCAAAGAAAGGTGATCTTGGTCTTACTACAAATTACCGTGGGATATCATTAAGACCCCGTTTACACTAGAGAAAATTAAAAGTATCCGGATTCACATTGCTTTTTATTCCCACGAGGATGAAAAACAATACATCATCTTTATTTTAATACGCTGGCCTCACACAACTTATAATAGAAGTTGATTTCCAGGAGGGGCGTATATTTAAACTTACCTACCTAAAAACTAACTAAATAACAAACTAACAAACAAACAAACTAACTAACTAACTAACTAACTAACTAACTAACTAACTAACTAACTAACTAACTAACTAACTAACTAACTAACTAACTAACTAACTAACTAACTAACTAACTAACTAACTAACTAACTAACTAACTAACTAACAAGTAATGTAGCGTAATGTAAGTCTGAAATATAATCTAAAAACTAAGTATTAAAGCAGCATGTTTCAGCAAAAGGCAAAGTGGCAAGTCTATTCTTAAATTCATAAAGTGACGTTGCCTTTTTTGCCTCAGTTGGTAAATTATTCCACAGCATTGAACCACTATATTTAAAACTACGCTTGAGAAAATTAGTGTTTGGCTTTGGAAGTGCTAGATCAGTTTCAATATTTCTGAGATTATAATTTTTATTAATATCTTTAAGCTTTGTCAAACCGGATGTGAATCCGGATACTTTTGCTCCATTGTAAACGGGCCTAAAGCCTGGTTCTCATATGTCGCCGATCGTCGCCGACCCATGATTTAGATGCATGTTAAGTAAAAGAATAAAAGCACTGCTTTTCTGCATTGTTCTTTATTACTTAACATGCTGCTGCACTTCCCGTTTTAACATGCATCTAAATCACAATTTGCCGACGATCGGCGACATATGAAAACCAGGCTTTAGTGTCACAACAGAAAATGCAAATATTTACAAGATGATTCTGGCTAGTTTCCACTCAGGAAAATTTTCCGCAGGATAGGAACGGACAGGAAAGTTTCCTTTGTGTTAAAGTCATTAGCTCCAAACAAGAGCTCACAAGACAAAAGAAAATGTCCTCTCCAAGGAAAATTCTCCGAGTGGAAATGGGCCTTAAGAGTGCACCTATAGATCATATACTCCGGATAAATCAAAATGGTTTGCTGCTGGAAGGTCAACACTATCACAAATTTTGACACTGAGAAGACTAATATAGAGGGCAAAAAAGAAAAGCAACTTCCAGCTATACGAACTTTCGTACCTTGATTTTAGCAAGGCATTTGAGACATTGATGGAGATCTTAAAAGCCTGTGGTGTACGTATAAGTACACATGGAGTGGCATAAATATATTATACAAAGATACTATTCATGCAGGTGTTCTACAGGGTGATAGTCTAACACCATTTTTATTTATCATTGCCTTGGACTATGCACTAACTTCGTGAAGCTCCCAGAGAACCTGACAAGACAGGATTCATGCACCCTAACACGTCAAAGCAGTCGACATCCAGCAACCATATTACGGACACAGATTTCGCAGACACGACATCGCGTTATCTGACCTCCTTGAACAGGGACAACTTCTGTTACTGGAAAAGTAGGTTTACATGTCAACTATAAGAAAACGGAATATAATACGTATAACCAACCAGATAGCGACATGTTTACATTAAAAGGTGCAAAACTAAGAAAAGTGGATGATTTTATATACCTCGATCGAGTCATGGGATCCAGTCAAGTCAGAAAGATATGGAAACCAGAATTGTACAAGCATGGCAGGCGGTCAGGATGGAACAAATATGGAAATCAAACCTCCAGAAAAGGCTTAAGATACAATTCCTTCGTGCTACAGACTACAGTGGAGTGTGCCGAAAGCTGGACGCTCACTAAGAAAATGAGAGACCGACTTGACGGAAACTACACAAGAGTGCTTAGCTAGAGTGCATTAAATGTGTCATGGAAGGAACACAAAATCAGTCAACAAAGAGCTGTATGCTAACCTACGAAAAGTAACAAAAACACTTCGTACACGAAGGCTTCGGGTGCTTTTATGGGAACCAAAGCAAGGAAAGAGAAAGGAGGACGGACCATCGATTAGATACGCAGACCAGTCGAGATATGACATGGGTTAACGATAGACCATAGTCAATCGAGATATGGTCTGGAAACTGAGCTAAAGTCTTTGGTCTATCTTTTTGTTCGCCTTTATGCATTTTTGTGCACGGTGCACGGTCACTGAACACATTGTATTTTAGTATAATGAACGAATTGTCCAATAGCAACGTTTCAGTTCAATCACTCAACCGTGCTATTTAAATATTAATAAACCTAAAACAAAGGATGTGCACGGTGCATGTAAGTACGGTTCAACATAAAATCACAGCTCATTATGGGCACTTTGAAGTTTGCCGAGTTTCCAGACCATTTCTTGATCGACTATGGATAGACTTGCTCCAAGTCCGCTTCTTTGCGGTAGTTTTTGCGGGCGGAAAGGTCGAAAATGTTTGAAAAGGACTTTGAGAAAGTCTGGGTTAACGATAGAAGAACTAAAAGTGCTCATGGATGACAGAGAATAATGGAGTAATTAATAACGATGTTCGAGTTCGCTCGAACAATACGGACTCGAACAATAGTCTATAGTGTTGAACTACTCCATTTCATGAAGTCATTTGTTTCTTTGCGTGAAAAATAGAAACGGTTAAGTTACATGCAAAATCAAATAAATATTGGACGCTTTTGGTTTATTAGAAACAAGTTTTATTAAGCGTTAAATTAAATCGGGGTAGCATTCTGTTCAGAAAACCAAAATAATAATGTATTATACTTAATCAACATTGTAAAAGAAAACAGGAGAAAAACGGGGCTGTCAGAAGCTTCACAGATGTAAATCGCAAGGCGAAGACGCGCACGACATTCACAAAAAGGCATTTCGGAATTGAGGAGGAACTATATAGTAACAAACGTAACAAACTTAACCGCTGAAAAGAGCACGTCAAAGTTAGTGGGAATGCAAAGGTTGAGTATATGTTCGAATAAATAGAAAGTTGGAGTAAGATTTTAAAACTTGCAACAATAAGTATCAATATATGGCTTTGGGCGACACGTCTCCCCCCAAAACCAATGTATTTTCGTCATACTTACTTTCGTTATTAGTTTTATTCTGCCATATGCTTATTTTTAAAGTGGTTCTTTGATGAAAATATTGCTGGCAATGTTTTCGCATAGTCCTAAAGATGTTATGGTAGTTAGTAATCATGCAGTTGCAATTCATAATAATATAGAGGAAAAAATTACTCGAATATTATTGGCTAATGATGATTGGCTAATGATATGATTCAGGGCAAAATTACTTGCACTTGATTGGTTCCTTGATCAGCAGTTCTTGCATGTGATTGGTCGCTTGGTTACTTAGCAACAGTGAACCTCATAGGACTGATTTTTTCCCTACAAATCCGCAAGGTTTTTCGGTCTCTTAAGGAGTGTAAACTATTAGTGAAAATGAATACACTAGAAAATTTACGAACTTTGGCCTGTGTTTACAAAAAGAAAGCCACAGGCGCAGCGATAGAGCGAGGGAAATTTGGAATGTTGCCGAGCACCGACCGTGAAAAAGTACACGTACTTCGACATTTCCTGGAAATAATATAGCTCTTGAATAATTTTGCCCGCTATATTACGAACACCTAATCGTATATATGAGTTCTCGTAAAATTAAGATTTAATTTCGCTCGTGTTTTCAAAATCTTACAAATTACCCTCGACCTGGGATTACTTACACAAATTCGTTGAAGAAAAAGTGATATTTTACGTGTGAAGTTTGTATTTTAAAGCGCCGCCATTAAAGTGGCCGAGCTTGAGAAGGAGTCGAGGAAGCTTATGACGTCATAGACAATTGGTAATGTTTCTTAATATATAAGATATTATACATGCTTGTATTTTGCGAAGTTTTATTTTGGAGGGCCGCCATTAAATTAGCCGTGTTAGAGAGGAATGAGTTGAGGCGAACTTATGACCTCATAGCCTCGACAAAACCAAAAGATCATTGTTGTTGTCAACAAAAGGGTCATTGTTGTAACAATATTTTCATAAGAGAACCACTTTAAAGGGGGACTTCAGTCAAAAATAAATTACTTTTAATTGAAAGTAATTTAAATGCCAAATGTTGATTGTTTCACGATATCTGATCTCGCGTACTTGAGAAATGACGTTATCATTCTTGAGTTTTATGCCACCATTTTGAATCTATAAGTAACGGCTCAATTCTGATGTTTAGCGGACTTCGACGATATGTCGGCTGTTAATTCTTGTCTCGCTAATTAGGGTTAGGATTAAGGTAAGGATTGGGGTTAAGATTAGCGTAGCGAGACATGAAATAACCTCGACGTGAAGATTGCAAATAAAATTCCGCTGTACATCAAAATTGAGCCGTTATTCAAACTCAATAATGACTGCATAAAATACGAGAACGATAACGTCATTTCTCGAGAGCAGATATCGTAAATATTAACATTTTCAAAGATGACATTTAAGAGAATTTTCTTTAAATAATTGACTGAAGTTCTCATTAAGTCTATCTTCTTCAAACTTGGCAAGCTTACTAATTTGAGGTGCCCAGCTCCAGTCCCCTGATCAATTCCAAAATAAATCATTCCTGGTCGTTGAAGGATGATGGTCTCTTGAAATCATGATTGTCATGTCACTCATGCAATCTATACCGAGAACAACTGTACGAGAACAATCGCTAAAATCAGTGTATTTTCGCAACGTTATAATAACCACGCAGGTTGTTGAAGAAATTCAGAAACACGAAACACATGACAATGACACCGAGTAAAACCTCTGACTGACAAAACCCCGAAAACAAGCATGAAAATGACAGCCATGCACATCTCACAAAGTTGAACATGCAGGAAAAAAAATGTTGGCCATGATTTTCATGTTAAAAGATAAGTTAAACAAAAGAATGTTTTAGTGACTCTCTTGGCGTGTCTTCCTGTTGGGAAGTCTAGGAAAGATGATTCTTCTGAACCTCCACTTCACTCTTTGTCATCAGGTTTGCTCAAAACTTCCTCACTGTAAAATAAGAAAAAACAAAAAAACAACACCTTTAATAATGTGAAATGCAGGGTCTTTCAAAAAAAGCTTAAACTAGAGGACAGTCAGGGACTGCATATACCTCCGCCAGCGGGTTATTAGAGATGTTTAAAAAGAGAACGAGCATCCTGCTAACAAACAAGCTCACGAGACCAACACATGCATGTATGATTAAAATGCTTGATTGCACACGTACCAAAATTACTATGAGCGCAATAAAGCATTTCTTATACACGGAGAATCCTGCGGTCAGATTTTTATTAATTTCTCATCCAAATTTTGACTAAATTCAACAAAAATTTAATGGATTGGTCGTTGGTCTATGGCCAACCCTTCTGCAAACTTTCATGAAAATCGGTGCAATAGTTTTTGAGATATCCTAGCGACAGACAAACCAACAGACAAACAAACAAACAGACAACAGACAGACAGACAGACAAACAAACAAACAAACAAACAAACAAACAAACAAACAAACAAACAAACAAACAAACAAACAAACAAACAAACAAACAAACACAGATAGGGGTAAAAACTCCTGGTGCATGGAGGTAATAAATATAACACAATTTGTAGGTGATACCAGAGTCAGGGCATGTTCTCATGACCCCAAGTCACTGTCCCGCGGTAACTTTGTCCCGGGAACGCGCAGTTATATTATGCGCAGTTTGCTTTCGAGTGGCGCAACGAGAAAATACGAATGTGGTCCAAACATTTCCGACGCTTTCCGAGGTCCGGAAAGTGTCGGAAAGTTAGTTCTTTTTCTATCTGTATTAGTTTTATCTGAGTTAGTTTTGGATATTTACCCCACGCATCATATTAATAGTTATACTCTTGTTTTTAATTTATACACGTTTTTGAACCCAAGTAAAAAATAAGCAGTTTCATCAACTTTTAATTACTGAAAAAGTTCCTTCCATTTTCCTTCCATATGACCAAATTTTCTTCCAATTTCCTTCCAAATTTTATTTCCTTTTCTTTCCCTTTCAAATGCCAAAAATTCCTTTTTGGAAGGAAATTTCCTTCCAAGTGGAAGCATGCCCTGGAAATATCCCAAATATTCTCCGTAAAGCTCAAATATATTTAAATATAATGGTTGGCTTGTTTTTACTGTACAAGCTGTCGTACGTAAAGCCTGCTTCACACTTAAGCATGAGAAATAAGTACAAACAAAATAGTTGTGTGAACCGGGGTAAAACAAGCGTCAGCACAAGTACGAGACAAAAGAACCTTTGTTTTCTCTTTTGTACAGCTCTAGTGCTTGTGCATATTTCATGTGATTGTGCTTATGCTTGTTTCGGCCCATAGGAATACCTTTTTGTTTTATCTTTTGTTTCGTTCTTGTGCTTATTTCGTAAGTGTGAATCAGGCTTAAGTTCAACTCAGTGAAACTCTGAGCTCCAAAGTGTGGGACTCGAACTCACACCCTCCCAAATGCCAGTCGGACATTCTCACCCAGCCTGGTTCCCAGGCCTCTCTTTTTAACGTCGAGCGGCAGACCGAAATGGTGAGAGGCCTGGAATAAAATGTTTTGCTTGGCCCCAAATACGCCGAACACTACTTTATAAAGCCTCGTATGTAACAACCTTTTAACGTAATGTAAAATAAAGAAACTTACTCGTTTGCTGTCTGCTCTCAAGAAGAAGTTTGTTTAAGTGCCCTCGTTCATAAAGATTAAAGAATCCGAGCTCAAGCAGGATTCATGATAGATAAAGATGAACATTTTCCGCTAGTCCTCTCGCTCGCTCCCTATTCTGTGACGTCACCAAAATAAGTTCGAGAGAAAAGAGGACTAGGAACTAGTCTGATTCTCACCATTGAGCCACTGTAACTTAGATAGTAGACCGAGGTTGTTTTCGATATTTATACGTGTGAGAACTAGTCAATCCGTACGTGATTGTGTCAGTTTATTCATGTTTTTTTTTGTACTTCTTAGTGTTTTCAGATTGAGTTGGTAAAGTTTTATAGTGCTGAAAGCACTATATACTAACTGTACCAGAAATACATGATCGCAACAACCCCTCGCCCACTTTTCATATATACATTTTTGTAAACCACCCCCACCACCACCATCACACACACTTTCTGGTTTTGGTTGTTTTGATTTTTATTTAAGTCTATTATAGTTTTTATATTTAGTCTATGTAATAATAAAATTAACAGCCTGAAAAATTTTGAATAGAAAGAGAGAAACAAACCAGTATAACATCAAAGAAAATTCATTGGCAAAGTTCACCTGGCTGTAGTCATGTACTGTAGTATTAAGTATTGACACACCGAAAGAGCATACAAAGTCAATATTAAAAAAGAAACTATAGCCCTAAACTAAGACTATAGTCCTATAAGTCTAAGACTATAGTCCTAAGACCAAATTTATAAGACTATATATAGTCCTGACTAAATTTATAAGACTATAGTCCTAAGGCTATAGTCCTAAGACTAAGACTATATATAGTCCTAAGACTAAGACTATATATAGTCCTAAGACTATAGTCCTAAGACTAAGATTATAGTCCTAAGACTATAGTCCTAAGACTAAGATTATAGTCCTAAGACTATATATAGTCCTATTAAAGACTAAGATTATAGTCCTAAGACTAAGATTATAGTCCTAAGACTATAGTCCTAAGACTAAGACTATAGTCCTATAACAACGAGATGAACCAAATAACAAATTTCCATTCAAAATAGATAATAGTGGCCAAGAAAAGACACAATGCCACGTCCTAGCGTCCAAAGACAACTGTAGACAAGAATATTATTTATATTGCATGATTTTCTTTTTCAAGACTCAGCTAAACTGTTAAATATGAATCTCCTACCGTTAAACTTTCTTCTGCTTTTGTCACCACAAACACTGCCAATTCAGTCTATACTCTTTTCAGAATTCAGATTGTTTTTCTCGTTCGGTTTCTTTCGGTTTCTCCGTGACCAGGCATCATTCAGTTCTCTTCAAGGTCTAAAAAGCCGTTTGTTTCAAACTGATCTCTTCATCGTTCTCCCCCGAGTTAAGTAGAATACACCAGAGCAGATTTCTTTACAGGCTTCGGCCAGTTTCAGGACACAGTGTCGTTTTCGGTCTACCAGTAACCCTGCTATTCGAATTCCGAACTGCGAAAGTTGCGGATTTGTTGACATATATATATATATAAACATCTCGCAGAATTTCTTTCCCATTTGCTGTAATTTCGCGTGTACTCCACGCGTGTCGAGATTAGCACCCTCACCCGGGCTCCGGGCCTTCGGCCCTACGCCCGGGCTCGGGGATAAAAAGACTAATTTACTGATTATTCGTTCTGTTAAACAGCGGAACTTTGAAGTTGTGCATGGGAAAGGTTTATTACTCTATTCTAGGCGTTTCAAATGAAAATTATGTCACGACAGAAGAGTAGTATAACACACCTGGAGGTTGCTGTATTATCATCTGAAGGGCCCTCTTTGTGCTGAAATAAAAGAAAATTTATAAATAAGTGCGCACCATTCATTACATTTACATGCCTATAAAAATCTAGGACCGAACATGGTTTGTGGAGACTGGCTTAGTTCCTTCCATCTCGGTAATTAACTAACCTATACTTAATTTCAATCAAGCCAGGGTAACCAAATGATAGACTTTCTCAAAGTCCTTTTCAAACATTTTTGACCTTTCGGTTCCTCGTTAAAAAGGATTTTTCCCACCTGCAGCGCGCCAAAATTCACCGGTGAATTTTTCGACCGGTGACGTAATTCAGGAAGTAATTATATTCAGGCTTGGAAGTTGGAGTTAAAGACTCTTGAAAACGTTTTAGTAGGGGTAGAACCCCTTTCCATTGCATGTACGACAACCCGAAACACGTCAAAACAGGGCGATATACATTTCAGCGATTTCCCACCAGAATATTTAATTGGATTCAAAAATCTGCAAGCGAAACAAGTCCGCCTTTTCCCTCCCGCTCTCCCGCCTTTCCGCTCGCCGGCCTTTCACCCGACCGCAAAAACTAGCGCTGAGAGGCGGACTTGGAGCAAGTCTAACCAAATGGACAAACTCACGAAACGTATCCTTCTTAGGGCCTGTCCACATGAGACCGCGTTATCTAGGGGGGGGGGGGGGGGGGAGGGGAGGGGGAAGAGACAACTTGGGGGCTAGGGTCAAATTAAGTTGACCCTGTTTCATATGATAAAACACAATTACCGAGTTATCCCTGGCCCCCGATATAATCCCGGGCAACAGCACAGCATAATTATACACGTTAATCCCCCCCGCGAGATAACTCGGGTGAAAGCGTTCACGTGGGGTTATAGGGTTGACTCTGGCCCCAAGATATTAAACTCTGCTGGAAGCTATCATATGGAGACGGGTATAACTCTAGCTTTATAGGCTTAACTTTATTACTCAGACCGAGTTATCCCTATCCCCCGAGTTATCGCGGTCTCATGTGAAATACGCGGTTTAAGGAAATGAACTAACATCGAGATATCTCGGTGGATATATAGATAACCCTACCCCCCAAGACAACTCGCTTCGCTGAGACCAGAGTAAGGGCCTGTTCACTTGAGGCGAGTTATCTCGGGGGGTATGAATAACCTTATCCCCCAAGAGATCTCGATGTTAGTTCATTTCCATGTTAATAAACTGTTCACACGAGATCGAGGAAAGGCAGGGGACAGGGATAACTCGGTCTGAGCGATAGGGTAAATTACCATGGGGATGAGGTCAACTTTTGTATAATTTAAGTGTACTCAGGGTGAAGTGTTCACATGAAGCTAGTGTTATCTCGGGAGCTAGGGATAACTCGGTAGTTGCGTTTTATCATATGAAACAGGGCTTTGAAACTTTGATCCTAGGTTAAGAACCTAACCCGAAGTTTATTAGCGATATATAAACCCGAGGGCGAAGCCGGGAGATTCATATCGCTAATAAACTTCGGGTTAGGTGCTAGAGTTATTTATAAGATGATCATATGGGACATCGTGTCCTTTTGCTGTGCACCAGCCTTAGGGCGAATTTTTAAAATTAAAAAAAAAAATCATGGAGGTTTTCTAAATAATTCAATACGAAAAGCGCTTGTGACGAGGTTCTATTGTTATTGCGAGGTTTATATAAGGTTGGGAGGTTTATAACCTGTATTTAGTATAAATTTACAAGTTTATAATGCAAATCCTCGAATTTCATTGGCTATTGCAGGAGTTTATAATTGGTGATATAAACCTCTGCGATAAACCAATGAAAGTCATTCTTTTAAAAAAATTGACCAATTGACAAAATGCGTAGTATAGCACGAACAATGATCATTAGAGCGAGCGGTTGTTTCGAAATTATAACGGAGTGGGCATTAAATGAAAGAAGAAATTGAACATTTAGGCGAAGCAATACGTTCTACAGAAAACAAAAACGGCTACAAAATGGTTAGAATGGAAATTATTAACGGTAAGATCGTTAAATTGTTTATCTGTGTTCGTTTAAAACTAAATAACTGCAAACAAAATACATTTCAAAATTACGCTTGCTGTTGACAAGATTTCGTGATGTAACCTATATGCTAAAGTGAATGTTTCTTTCAACTTTTTGTCACTTTTACAAATCAAATGAGTGGATATATATTGTTTCAATATTGTACATGAAAATCCATGCTAAATTATGCAAGAAAACGTTACTTTTCCATCAGTTACTGTGCGGGCCAAGGAGATGTCCGAAATGACTGTTGAACGTTTGTTGTTGGCAGTTAAAAAAAGTATTAAACGAGCCTCGAAGAATACGTTATGGTCGAGAATTTATTTAACTTTTGTTGGTAAATTTATACTAAAACAATTAGACAACTCGCCCTCGTTTTCTATGAGCGATAGTAAACTCGGCTTCGCCTCGTTGACTATTCGCTCATAGAAAACTCGGGCTCGTTGTCTAATTGTTAAATAAACAGCGGTAAATCAAAGAAAATTATCATATTGATCATATTATAAGATGCTATATCGACATCTCGTTTATCATGCTTCATCAGGAGAGAATCCAAACACTTGAAACTTGAAAATAATAATAATGTTTTCTCGTGTTTGGATCCCCCGACGAAACACTCAAACTCGTTGTTGATATATTACATCTTTATGTTTCTTTTAAAGTGCCTATTAAACGAAAATTAAGTTTGTCCTATTTGCATGAAAGAACACTTATCAAATCATTAATAATTCATGACGAAAATTCAAAAGAATGATTTACATAAACGTTTTCCTCAATTTACTTAGCTAAAATCACTCCAACTTGAAAAATAGTTTGAAAACATGGTTATTTAGATGCGTCCATTTGATAAGTACGATAAAGCACTCGCAGCCGATCTGTATCTGATTAGTACTACGGCTTGCTTGCAGCTCGCCTTGTAAATCAGATACAGATCGCTGCTCATGCTTTATCTATTACTTAAAATGGTAGAGTAACACATTTTTTAGTTTTTAGTTTCCTTGCTTCGTTGTTGAGATATTTTAGTTTGTTTGATATGCAAATTAAACATTTTGATCATAATGAATTATCGAAAAAGTTATATATCTTTGCCATTATCAAATATAATAATCACTTGAAGATCTACATACATGTTTAGTGTTGTGGGCGAAACACACCCACATGCTTCATTCAAATTACTTTGGTTTGATCATAGAAAAGATATCTAACCTTCTCCGATAGCTCATTATGCACCTACGACGTCAAAATGTTTAATTTGCATATCAAACAAACTAAAATATGTCAGTTGTTTGCTGTACAAGCTGTGTTAGTTAGTAATACTCAGAAAAACTCTGAGCTCTAGGACTCGAACCCACAACCTTCTGAAGGACTGGGCACAGTCTAAGGTATAAGTACCTTAATTAACCTTGCTCCACTATCTGAGTTCTAGTGGCTCAATGGTTAGAGCGTCTGGCTAGCATTCAGAAGGTTGTGGGTTCGAGTCCCGCTTAGAGCTCAGAGTTTTTCCGAGTATTACTAACTAACACAGCTTGTACAGCAAACAACTGACAATTATTACTAACATCAAGCTGCAATTTCTGAAACTAACAAACTAAAATATCTCAAGAACAGAGGAAGGAAACGAAAAACTGCAAAAGATGTTACTCTATAATTTTAAGTGTTATTTCAAATAAGACAAAACTTAAGTTTCGTTTCATAGGCACTTTAACATACAGTGTAAATGTTCTCACCGGTTCAGCAGTTGTTTCATCCTTATCCTTATCTTTTTCCGGTTCGTCCTTACTTTCTTCCTTATCATCATCTTCTTCATTTTCCTTCTCATCCTCTTCCTCTTTAACATCGTCCTTGATATCATCTTCGGTCGGCTCATCGGTTTTCTTCTTTCGAGCAGCTTCGTCACCCTAGACATTCAAAACAGAACAACATTGTTAATATACCAAGCACATTATTTTCATCGGGAGCTGGTTGTGCCACGCAACCGACAGTTGATTAAAAAAGAGCTTCGCAGTTACACTATATAGGTTTGTTCAGGCAACTAATATGGTTAATATATCGAATGCGTTATTTTAAAGTACTGTATAATAAACGAGCAGGAGTGTGTTATCAGATATAAAGACACGAGGCGAAGCCGAGTGTTTTTATATCTGATAAAACACGAACTGCGAGTTTATTATACGGCTTCAACTTGGTAAGTTGATTGGCGGAGTTAGTTTGAAAAATAACCTTGTCTAAGCCGAGAAAATCAAAGCTAAAGTTAATGTAAATCAGGAGAAATCTTTATCACATATAAAGATACGATACGGTCATGATTTTCTTTTGTGTTTTCCTCATGACTTATTAATGAGTTTTTGAAGGTGAAAAACAACATAAAAACAATTTTGCTTTATCTTAATTTGCAGATTTTCATTTCCTTGCTTTGTTCTTGAGATATTTGAGTTTGTTTGATAAGCAAATTAAACATTTTGACGTCGTAGGTGAGCACAATGAGCTATCGGAGAAGGTTAGATATCTTTTCTATTATCAAACCAAATTAATTTGAATGAAGCATGTGGGTGTGTTTCGCCCAAACACTAAAGATATATAACTTTTTCGATAACTCATTATGCGCGTGTGACGTCAAAATGTTTCATTTGCATATCAAACAAACTAAAATATCTCAACAACGAAGCAATGAAACGAAAAACTGCAAAATATGTTACTCTGCCATTTTGTTCTACCAAGTGTTCTTTCAAATAGGCCTAAGGCAAACTTCATTTTTGTTTCATAGGCACTTCAAAGTGGCTATGAAATGAAAAAAATGAGTTAGAAATAAACTCTCTTATTTGAAAGTAGTTTTGCGATTATTAAGATTGAAAGTCTCAAATCTCATAGCAGAAAGTTGCATTTTCAGAAGCACCTTGCACTAAATGCCATTTTAACGAAGAAAACTAATGTATACCACAAATGCAATACAAACGACATTGGAAACAAATACAAATAAACCTTACACAGGAATTTGCATGAGGGCAAAATCATGCGGCGCAAAATCAAATACGTTTCGTGAGTTTGCCCAAAGTGCATGGCAGCATTCATTTGGTTACCCGTGCTTGATCAAAATTAAGATACGTTAGTTAGCGAGACGGAAGGAACTAAATTTAGACTCGCACAAACCGTGTTCGGCCCTAGATTTTCAGGCATGCAAATGTAATGAATGGTGCACACTTATTTATAAATTTTCTTTTATTTCAGCACAAAGAAGGAGCTTCTGTTGATAGAAAGGCAAAGCTACCCCCAGGTGTGTTATATAGCTGCTCTGCTGTCGTGACCGATAATTTTTATTTGAAACGCTTAAAAAATAGTATCACCCATGAACAATAACAACAAATTGTTACACAGAAATTGTTGCTCAGTATTAACAATAAACTGCAAAACTCTACCTTGGAACTTGGAAAGCAGCATGCAGCTATCAAAATGAATGGAAGAATCACCACAACAGCGTACAGCACCCACAGCCATGGTCGTTCATTTGTAGCTTCCATCAGATTACTAACAATGCTGCCCTATTCATTGAGGAGAAAACAAAACAGTTGCATGGTTATACCTGGCGTGTATGTAGTATAGAACATTCAATGACAATAAAGAAGCAAGTTGCTAACGTTCTAAAAAGAACTACATAAATGTACATGCAGTGTTGTAAGTAACGTCGTTACAAATAACTAGTTATTACATATTATTATATATGTAACTGTATCTTTTGGACAAAGTTATCTGTATCTAAAGTTAATAATACTAATTAGCCTTCTTGGCGATCTTTATCAAAAGTTATGAATACTAATTAGCTTCATTCTATTGTTTCATTTCACAAGTATGATAAAGCATTCGCGTCCGATCTGTATGGGGATCGCCTTGTAAACCCCATACAGATCGGCCCCTCATGCTTTATCTATTACTTATATACTTAAGCCCTGTTTACACGACCAAAATTTAAGCACACTTAAGTTAAGCGTGCTTAAAATGCGCCACCTTGGTGCGTTTACACGGTCATTTAATAATCCTTTACTAAAACACGTACACCATTATTCAACATGGCGGACGAGCTACATTTTTGGTTTTGGAAAGTTCGTATGGGTAGCGTGCGTCAAAGAACAACGGAAGACATCGGTACATGAGAAAGAGTAATATAGCCAAAAGAAAGAAAGAAAGAAACAAAGGAACAAAGAATAGCGAGATGGAAGCTTCTACAGAAGGGCAAAAAAAAAGGATTTTATCGTATTAATAAGACCGTATTAATAGCAAGCGTTTTTCAATCCCGTTGCGTTTACACGGCCAAGTTAAGCGCGATTAACTGATCGTGCTCAGTTTAATCCACCTCCTTGAGGTGGTGCAAACTAATCGCGATTAATTTACGCCGATCTGTTTACACGGACATTTTAAGCCCGCTTAAAGTCAGATGTGGCTCAGATCCCGCTTAAATTTTGGCCGTGTAAACAGGGCTTTATATATTCTTCCACACGAAACATTGCAAAAAATATATGTGTGAATAAACGTGAACTTGATGTATTTACAGGCAGTTTATTTGTACAACTATAGGCTGTCATGGTCACGCCATAAGTCTCCTATCCACTCTTTTTACATATCTATGCTTTAACAGTGCACACCAAACACAAACTTTTCTCATTGTTTTTTCTGAGGTGGTCCCTAGGAGTTTTGACTGTGCGCGAGCTGATAGCTAATTTGGCGGGAAATTTACTGATAATGAAGACGTCATGCAGCACGCGTAAAAATGCCCAAAAATTAACGCAGATATATATCTTGCGTTTCCTTCGGTAAACTTTTTCGAAAGTTTGCAGTTGATATATTTACTTTCCGCCTAAGATCTATTAAAATCAGCGCCAGAGCAAAGAGAAAACGCCTAACAAATTTTGTGATTTTGAAAATAATAGTCTACAAGATGGCACTCAGAGACTGCAATATACCTCCGCCAGCAGGTCATATTAGAGATGTTTAAAAAAAACCCGAGTCATCCTACTAATCAGGCTAGCTCACGAGACTTAGGCCCCGTTTACACTATTGCGGTACGGTCAGTCTTCCGTTAAAAAATCACTACGTTTCTTTGTTGTGTTTACACAATTCCGGAGTGGTTTTCCGTAGCGTAGTCACTACGCTTGGCACTCCGGCTGCAAATCACTACGCTATGGTAAATTTACCGTACCGTCAGTGTAAACAGACGATTTTTTTGTTACGGAACGCTCACCCCAATCCGGACCACAACCGTACCGTAATAGTGTAAACGGGGCCTTATAGGGGGCCTTTACACGAGCCCGGGTTGCGTGCCAGCCCGGGTCAGCTCGCCATCCCTGGTTATTCTTTTTTCGTGTTTACATGAACCCGGGTTGGCTGGGGTTTTTTCACAACACGGGTCAGCTTTTCTCAACCCGGGTCAGCTTTTCTCAACACAAATTATCATATTACCAACACCTTATACGAGCCCTGGTCAAGTCAACCCGGGCCCGTGTAAAGGCTCCCTTACACATGCATGTATGAATAAAATGCTTGATTGCACTCGTACCAAAATTAGGCAAAAAGGTTTGAATAAAATAAGGATAATGAGCACAATCAAGCATTTCTTCTACACGGAGAATCTTGTGAGATTTTTATTAATTTCTCGTCTAAATTTCAACCAAATTCAACCAAAATTGAAAGAGTTGTTCAATCTTTCCACAAAGTTTCATGAAAATCTGTGCAGTACTTTGTGAGGCATCCTGGCGACAAGCAAACAAACAAACAGTGGTGAAAACATAACCTTCTGGCGGAGGTAAACATAAAATAAAACCGAACGTTTTACAATTGTTCAAAGGCCGCTTTCTCAAGAGATGCTTTTCCAGAGTTTAAAGTTTTCCCAGCCAATAATTTCAAGTTATATTCATCTGACTATTACACAGCATTCTAATTTCACAGGGGAGTACATCATTACTCCTTCATACATACCTCGCCAGAAATGATACTATCTTTGGTAACTTTGGGTGACCAACTATAAAAGAAAGAAAAATTTTGAGTTTTTGGGAAGTTTTGTGGAACACCACGTTTAATATTTATTTGCTAAGCTTTCGGCCTGTTGACTCAGGCCGAAAGCTTAGTTAAAACAGAATGAGTGGCCGTTCTGTATCGGGGTATACAGGCATGCTCGAGGCGAAGCCGAGTGCCTGTATCCAGATACAGAACGGACACGAATTCTGTAAATTACTTCTAAAACGATCTATCTAATTGGTAAGTTCATTGGCGTGTAATTTTCTAAAAAAACCGTTGCTAAGTCGAGAAAATCAAAGCTAAAGTTTATGTAAATCAAGAGGAATCTATATCTCAGACCCCGTTTACACGATGCCAGTAACAATTTGAAAATGGAACAAAATCATGCCAGTATGCAAATACAGCATATAACATTTCATGTTATTTTTGTGCCGGTATCGTGTAAACGCAAGGCCTAAACGGCATGATTTTGTTCCGTTTTCAAATTGTACCGGCATCGTGTAAACGGGGTCTTAGATTGTCATTTATAAACGAACTATACAACTGATCAACTGAATACCATCTTAAGGTGCCGTTAACACGATGCGATTTTTCTTGCAACTTGCAAAAATTACTGAATGTTGTAAGTTACATAAAAAATCGCACCGCGTAACACCCCGTTGCAACTTGCGATTTTGTCATTTTTGCCGTTTTTCTGCAACTTACAAGAAAAATCGCAAGTTTCTGAACGTGTAACACTCTGCAACTTGCGATTTTTTTTCCTTATGTAAATTTGCTGGAAGTTGCAAGAAAAATCGCATCGTGTAACAGCACCTTTACCTTGAAATCCAATTTTCAGAAATCGTTAAAGGATGAGTGTCCAGCTAATGCATTGCGCGCTCACAACCTCGCGCGGCCATTTTTTGGGCCACGAAATTCAACAATCGAATTAGTCCCTCGATATCTGGGTAATCCTTGCAGTAAATTACTCAATTTATGTTTTTCGTGAGAGCAAAGATGATTTAGTTAAGCATTTATTGTCATGTTTTTGATATTTGATTACACTCAGAGGGTCGTGGAGTTGTATTTCGAGACAAGTACAGTATTCGTCGATCGGAGTTTCTTACAAAACCATGCAAACGAAGGGCAGACACGAGATCGTAACTAAACGTAGACACTAAATTAGATGCCATTAATAAGAGCTAGCTAGACTCAAAGTTTTGTCCATTCAGTAAGACGCATTCATACCGCTGTTAGTTGTTTACAAGTGGTTTACCTGTTGGATTGCATCTTCGATTAGGATTTGTTTTGGTTAGGCGCTCTTGTTCTCTGGCGTTTAATTTTCAAATGCAATACTGCAATTTATCGTAGTGTTTTGTTTGTAGTTGTAGGCTCCTTTCCCTTCGAATAGGCTACAGTAATACAAAAGTGAAGACCATCCAAATATTTTTGAGTTCTCAGACAAAGACAAATGTCAATTTCACGCGGAGCGTCAAAAGTAATATATTTCTCTTCGACACGTGCAGTTTCCTAGCAAAGCCTATAAGATCCTTTTATTCCCTGTATTCTATGAGCAGACGAACAGAAATACGTCAGAAACGTGGAGCGTGTATACAGCATGCATAAGTGTTTTTAATATGCACAATCTGTGCTTGCATGAAAGGCGGTTATAATCAAAGGCGTTGCGAATAGAACACGCTGACAGATGAGCGGAGTGTCGTTTATAATTATTTTCAGACATCGCTAGAAATCGATTCAAACGACTTTTGGAAGCTTATAATATTATCGGCAGAGAACCAAACAATGAGAAACTTAAAGGCACAGTGTCACCATGACGCAAAGTTGAAAAACTTAGTGGACAAATTCAAGTTCACATGATTAAAATTATGGTGAATATCACACACGTCAAAACTTGGACTAAATAGTTTGTAAGAAACTTTAACGTTTTAAGAATATTATGCCTTTCCTTTGCACACAAATATAATTTTTGTCTCGCGCAAAACTATTAATTTAGCGGTAATTTAATAGTTAGATGCCAGTTTCCCGTATGAAAACAAAAACACAAGCGCGCAATGCATTAGCTGGACACTCATCCTTTAATAACCATGAATTATTAATGATTTCTGAAAATGGAAAACGCGAAGGAAATCAGTACCATGTCCGTGGTTTTGTATCCGATAAAAAAATCCTAAACTGATGTACACTTTGAAACTAAGATTAAATTTTCTCGGCTTAGACAGCGTTGTTTTTCAAAACTACTACGCCAATAAACTTACCAAATGCGTCGTTTTGAAAGCTATTCAAAACATTCGCAGTACGTGTTTTATTAGATCTAAATTAGATTAAATCTGATAAAACACTACTGCTCATGTTTTAAATATCACACAAAAATAATAAAATATAAAATTCGGTTAAAAATTTTCCACAGTTCAAAAAAAAAGTGTCAATTCAAAACTAATATTAAAATCAAAAATATAAAACTCCGTGTACTAAGGCCAATTAGCCATTTCAGAATTGCGCTAGAGACCCGGGGATAGCGAGGTTGACAATGCATCATGGGGCTGTTTGGGGGGACGTGAACAAAAACCCCGTCCCCCCAAAACAGTTCCATGATGCATTGTCAACCTTGCTATCCCCAGGTCTCTAGCGCAATTCTGAAATTGCCAGTATAAAAAACGTTTGAATTGCAAACAAACTCCAGTCACTCACCTATCGTCAGCAAGTTTATCCGCCACAGAAATATCATCTGTAACTAAAATGTTGTCAAAGAGGATATCTTCGGTCATCGACCATAATTCAAATCCAACGGCGGCCTGAAAAATATTTTATTAAAGAGCTTTAAAAGAGAAACATCACTCAAAATATTAATCCCCGAGCCGGGCGTAGGGCCGAAGGCCCGGAGCCCAGTGAGGGTGCTAATCTCGACATGCGTGGAGTCCACTTTACACGCGTGTAGAAAAAGCAAAGGGAGACAAAATCTGGAAATAGTTTGTATATAAGTATATATACGTCGTAGGGTGTCACGCGGTAAAAATAATTGGGCACTGGTGACTAGCTTTGAAGTAAACTTTATATAATTTCCATATTTTGCGAAACAAAATGGTTTCAAATGGTTTCGTTTTAAACGGAAAGAAGCAGAACAACGAATAAAAGCAGGATACAAACAGCCGGTTTAATATATCTTGAAGAGAAACCAGAAAACCTGAAGAAACCAAACGCCGTATGGTAAACAAAAACTCGATCTGAATCGTAGTGTTTGTGGTCACTCAGTGGTCTCAATATCATTTTAAAGTTGACGGTAGGACATTTTTATTTATTTATCTTGCTGATTGTAATCAGCATTTATTCATTAATATATTCTGTAAACGCCAAGACGTTTAAATAGAACCCTTTTAGACACTCGTCAGTTACTGTAAACTTAATCTAGCATCTATCATATAAAGTTTTATACCTTGTCCCTTTAATATGTTGTTTTCACGTTTTGGCCCATTAAGCAGTACACAGCTTCACGTTTTCGTTTTCGTGATGTTTTTCATTGACTTAATTGCAAGCACTTTAATATCAATTATCATAAAGACTCGTAGGCTTTGTCCATTTTTTTTTGTCCTGTATTATAGACTGAAAGGTTGTCTGTTGTTTTTATCTCCTATTATAAATGTAGTTTTTGAGCTGTTAACTTTTAATCTTGCCTTTGCAAAACATAACAGTAATTCCTTTGGAAACCTCCTAAATGCTAAAAAAAATATATTTTTACAACCAGGGTTTATAATATGAAATCTGTAAGTTTTCCTTTGATATGTTCAACTTTCTTTTAGTCATCCTAATCATAAATTCTGTAATTATCCTGAGGATTATTATTTTTTGCTGTATATCAGGAGCATGCTTATTTTAATTGGAAGGTGAGGTGGGTGGGGTGTATTTAAAAAAGCATATAAAAGCAGGCGAGGGGTTGTTGCATTTATGTATTTCTAGTTACATTTAAATAAAAGTAGAATGTAGGCTCGATTCCCAGCCGTTGTTAGACCACGTTCCACCAGCTGCCATATACAGTCAACTCTCGTTATAGCGGACACCCTGGGGACCGTCACTTGGTCTCCGTAATAGCGAGAGTCCTGAGGTGCGATGAAAATGACCCGATTTCAGGTTGTAAAAGGTCACTATAATGTATTACTGCTCTTTTCTTTTAAAATGTCCAGTTTCTTGTATTGTATATACAATACAATACAATACAATACAATACAATACAATACAATACAATACAAGTCAAATTACAAACCAAAAATTTCTACCGTAACATGAATGTGAAATATATTTTCTTTGTCATTTTTGTCGACAGAAATGATGACAAACAGAAAAGTATAAATCTGTCATTCAATACGTCCAAGGTGTCTGTCACGAGAGTGTCCGTTGTAACGAGAGTAAAACAATAAAAATGTTTGTTTGGGACCACATGAAGTGTCCGCAATTCCGTAATAGCGGGAGTTATTTCCATACATTTCATAGTAGTTTCGGCTGGGGAGTTAGCTCCTGTCCTTAATAGCGGGGTGTCTGTAATAGCGGGGTGTACGCAAGGCGAGAGTTGACTGTAGAGTATAATATAAGACTAGAGGGGGCATTCGTATGCCGAGTCCAGTCAAATTTGGGAGGAAAATTGAACGCCGCCATTAGCAAAGCTACTATCCAAGGGTACCCCGACCACGGGGTACGAGGTTTCAAAATGGCGGCCACAATCTATATCCAAGGAGTGGGAAAATTGAACATAGATAATATACGCCTCATTAAAGAACTAAGGTAAGAATTTATAATAGTAGTAAGACCAAAAATTCTAAGAGTTTTATTTTCTTAAAAATCGTGATGAAAATTTAGTAAAAGTCTTGTTTTAGACGAATTTTTGCTTGTTTTTGCCCCTCTAATGGCGGCGTTCAATTTTCATCGCATTTTTGACCCCATACGCCTCCTCTAGTCTTATATTATGATCTCTATGCCGGCTGCATCAATGGTCGACACGATTTGTCTGTGACATCACATGCACATTTTCTATTTTCGCAAAATTTTAAACGCCTTTCCGTAAACATCAGCATGCCCCGACTGCCGAAAGTATTTATATGGTTGAAGTCGCTCAACCTCGTGATAATAAGCACAAATAACTTCATGGTACATACAAGACGATAGCGGAGAAATCAGGATCCGTAAGCTTTGAACGAGCGACGACGAACAGTAAGTTTATTTTTCATTAACGTTAATGGAAGTTTGTTAGAAAAGAAGTGACTAATGCATATTTTACATTATTTATACTGGATGCAAGCACAACCTTCACGGTTGGCAGTACACGCGTCACGCGTGCCTGTCAGCATCTCGAAATAAGCTTTGCGTTTTTATGCGTCTTTCACAAAAAACGGTAAGGTTCTGTCTTGAGGGCGCCACCAGCCTGAAATTAATAATGTCGTGGCGGTATAGTAGGTAGATTTAACACATTTACCACACACACTTACCACAGACGTCATTCTAAATGGCTCTTTATCTTCAAAATAATCAGGATTGGGGATACGCTTTGGCTTCCATATGCCCTAAAATATTAAAACAAGACGGGTCTACTTCGTTTCTAACCATAGTCAATCAAAATATGGTCTGGAAACTTGGCGAAAGTCTTTGTTCTATTTTTTTTGTTCACGTTGATGAAAAAGTGTTCCCGGTAAGGACAATGTATTTTTGGTATGATAATGAAGCAGCGTTTGGATTCAATCGCTCAACCGTGCTATTTAAATATTAACAAGACGCCTGGTCAGGCGTTCATTCGGGCTACTGCACAATCGCAGTGAGTACGTGGATGCTGCACAGCTTGCGAACAACACGGCAACAGGTGTTCTGTTTTGGAAGAGAGGGCGCCGTGAGAGAAAACACAATATTCGATAGAAAACACACTTTGACTCATCCATCCATACTCACAAAAGGCAGCCGTGTAGACAACGTTAACCAAAGCAACAAGCTAGACGTCAAAGTGTTGATAAATTAACTCAAATTTGAAATGTTTGGGCTTTTTCCATTACAAATTATCATTATGTGTTCGTTCATATTTGTTTCCCTCAAACGATACGTCGAAATTTCAGGTATAAGTTTCGGACAACCGAACCGATAAAAAGGAACTGGGTGGTGACCGGTATGGTTCCCAAGTATACACATCACGATCCTACTTTTCTTCTCACTTTTAAAAACCGGTCTCTAGACGTCTTTATATGCAGTTTGCAAGATATTATAGTCAGTCATTTTTCATTCATTTTGGAAAAACAAAAACTTTCAAATTCCTTACAAATCAGCGTTTGTTTACTAAACTTTTTTCAACGACGTAGAAGATAAGGTTTGTACTTTCCACCAAAATCATTTACAAAATCAAGATACGTTACATTTTCTTGGCATTGACCAATCAGTCCTTTTACTCACAAGAAGAAATTTTCTATTTTATCACATAAAACTAACTAAAAAGTACCTGGTAACTAGGATTAGTAATCAGAGGTGCACTCCATTTTCCTTTAAATGCTGGGTTGTCGATCATTGGTGCCTTCCATTCACCACAGCCAGTCTTTTCACATTTAGGATTGGCTAAAAACGTGCGCAGAATATTACATTTTTCATCAATTCTTCCCGGTTACTGTTTTTTTCTTTTATCGTAATAGTCAATTTTCACAAGAGTCTGAATATGATATGAAGATTATATGATGATTGACAAAGTGGGAATCTCACAGCATGCCCATTGACCACTGATGTCAGTCAAATAACAACAGTTTTCTCCTCACATGCATTCACACATGTTAGAGACCTTAAGATTGACGTTCAGTTTGACGTTCGAGGTAAAAATGAATTAAACCTTAAGATTGACGTTTACTTTATTCAAGGTGACACCGAGGAATTGTGAATAACTGACTCTTAAAAACTCGGAAGATGACATTTCCCAAATGTTCAAAATAACAAACACAAACTTGAGAATCTATGCAAGTCAAGATCTTTGTTTTAACTTCGGAAATTGGCGGCCATGTTTATTTTTACCATGCAGTCAAGCATGCTTCAAAATAAATAGATTTTATAATTTCCGCAAACAAAAAACCTCAAGAATCAAAGATAAGACAATGTTTGCCATGGATGTAGTTATGAAACATGTAGTCACTGAACAGTTATTCGTTAATATCTTGAAGTAAATGACTTACGTAGGGATGAGGGGCTTGCGGTTGAAAACGTCAAGAAATCACGGCAAATGCAACCTCAGGCTCTTGGCACGTGGTTTCTAGCGGTTTGCGGTTGAGCGTTAGCAAAAGACCCGTCAATCTTAATGTTCCTATTTACATTTTAAAATAAATTCAAGGGCCAAGATATGCAAAACATATGAAGTTTGTGTTATGGTCGATAATTACTGTCGTGGCAATAGAAGCGTTCCTAAAATATTGTTGCAATATATTCCTCAAGTTGACCAATTCATTTGATGAAAATTATTGCTAACTCCTGTTTTGAATTTTATTGGTTTCTGGGTTTTGAACAACCAATAAGAAACAGGATTATTTGCCAAACACCAATCAAATTCAAAACATAATTCAAAAAGAGAAGTTGTCAACGAATCTTATCAACTGAACTGGTCAACTTGCGGAATATATTGCAACACTAAACTGTCATCAACAAAAAACAAATTATGTTTGAGATCAGCTATTTTAGCATGGCTGAAATACCGATAAAACAACAAAAAGAAAATTCCAGGCTTTTCAAAAGCCTCAGTCTATTGATTTTCAAAGACTTTCCAGACCTGGAGTTCTACTTTGTTTCAAATTCAAAAACGTTCCAGGATTTCCAAGGACCGCGTGGGAACCCTATATTTAACCAAACGTCCAAATTGCTAATACATACATGAGGTGGGCAAAAAAAAGTGGCCATCATTGAAAGTATGATTAATGTGCATTGTATAACTTTTATTAGAGTACAGAAAGATAGGTAAAGTTATATATTTTTAGAATGCATGCGTCAAGATCTGCTCAAATGTGGTATCAAATTCTAATTTTATCCAATTGATTTAAAAAAAATATATAAATTTTTCATGATTTTCAATCTTGTAACAAATGAAGTGAATCTTAGTTCGACGTATTCCAATTGGTCTTCAAAATGATGTGCTATAACAGCAAAATAGTTAGATAGTTTGTTGAAATTTCACTTGATTTCACTACAGCTTCACAGCGTGTCATGCTTTCAAAGTTAATGTATTTTTTAAACCAATATCAAAATTAGAACTGGAGCAGATATAGACCCATGCATTCTAAAATAGATCACTTTACATATTTTCTTTTCTTGAATAATAGTTATTCCACATTGACCATATTTTAAATGATAGCCACTTTTTTTTGTCCACCCTCTGTAGATTGTATATCATAGGTATAGTAATAAGAATAGTTTTTCGAACACATGTACTACTCAAACCAGTAGAGCGTGTTACGGATATGCGTATCCTAAGGCAGTTAATTAACTAGACGTTATTTGATCACTGAACATAATAAGTACTTGCAATCAATAAATGTAAATACTTGTGACTTGGTATGAGTCAGCTATGATGTCATTTAGTAATTACGTAAATATAATATATATAGAATGAAGTATGTTACTATAATTATATACTCTAGAAACTATATAAGCAAACATCGAACATTTCTCAGGCATGCATATATATGAGAGTGAGCTATATGTATCAAAGTGGTTACGAAGTAAGTCCTGGAGTTCCTGCTGTTGGTTTTATTATTCCTTCCTTTTCAAGTCCATACGGATTGTTAACCTGTTGCTGGAATCTCCTACTGACTGTTTCGTTGTGCGCAGACAACAGACACGTTTCTGAACTTTAGTTTAGTTTTAATCTTTATATACATTTTCAATATCTGTTCTAAGTTTCTTGTTAATTAAATAGATAGTTGTAAAAAACAAACAGCTGAGGTTACACTTTTTGTTGCGTATAGCGGTCACGTAACAAGCGAGACAGACGATTTTTCCATCGCTTCCAAAGCTACAGTTTTATTAACCGCAGATCAATTTCAAAGCAATCACGTGGTGTACTCTCATGTACCCCGTGATAAACATCCAACTGTTAAGTACAGTACGTAACAAGCTACCACGATGGTACATAAGAACACATCACGTGATTGGTTTGAAATGGATTTGCGGTTAACAAAACTGCTGTTCCGAAATCTATAAAAAATCGTTCATGTCTCGCTTTACTGGTTTGAGTAGTACAATGCTTGCCAATAATACATGCTCTCTTTGAGAAGTACAAACTGCGCGTTACCTATCTGAGGTGGTTCCCATTCTCCATCTTCCTCATCGTCCCAGTCATCAGGTTTTTCCGCCTTCGGATCTGGAATGTACCTCGGTTCATCGTCTTGCCAATCATTTGGTTTCTGTAGTAAAACAACGCATTAAGCCGTTTACTACTAACACCTTTTGCTCTTCACTGCGAGAAAAAAGCATTTTACTTGTGCCAAAGAACTTTTCATTAATACCAAAAGCTCATTTGAGCCTATGCAGAATCATTTTAACTCATTTCCATTTTGGAAAAGAATCCTTAATTTTACAACAAATAAAAGTTCAAATCAAACAAATATTTTGGCATTCAACTATTCACGTTACATAGAATCCATGCACATCAGCAATATCGTATATTTGGGTTATAATCACTTTAAACTGTCTCATTTCTCACCAGGCTGTATTGGAAATGTATTTGTTTACAATAACATGTCATGTCCTTTTAAAAAAAAACAAGAGCACTTCACGGATGGCGTGTGCTGTTAGGGCGCTGCCTCTCACCAATAGTTAAGCCCGGATGGGTGCATGACCGTCTGGAAACAACCCCGTTCTCGAGCTTGGGACTCATGTGAGTAGAGTTTAGTTGGTCTCTCCTGTGCTCCGATGGTTTTTCGCCGGGTTCTCCGGTTTTCCTCCCTCCGTAAAATAAACACCTAGGGCTTAGCTGGGATCCGTGGTCTGAACTGTGTCGTATGGCGGCTGCTTAAAGCGCCTTTGATATGCCTAGACACGGACACATTATCCTTAGGAGTAATTTGATTGTAAAGATACGCGCTTGATGTATTCTAATTAAAGACCTTTAGTACCTTGGCATTGGGATCTGAAATACTAGCTGGAGCATCTTCATCCCAGTCCTCGGGTTTCTCAGCATCTGGGTCAGGAATCTTCTCACGCTCGTCCCAGTCCTCTGGCCTCTTATCATCAGGATCGTCTATCTCAGCTGGTGGATTGATTGGAGGTTGAACATCGGAGAGTAAACTACCAGAATTGACATTCGTACCATCTACGAACACTTCAAACTTGTTATCAGGCCACAAAATAAGTCTGAGAAGATGAAACTTCTTGTCGTCAAACACGTGTTCAAACTTGCCACTAGGTGCTTTGGCATGCTTCTCTTCATAGACTCCTGTATTGGGGTTTTTGTGTCGAAAGATAAAATGAAGCTAAACAAAAGAAAAACAAGACAATCCACAAATAAACATCAGCACGTATATATACCATAAATAGTTTAAATATCCAATACGTCAAAACGGCTTGGCTAATTAACAGTCCAAACGCAATTTTTTGCAATGTGATCAGTTTGTGAATATGAACATAAATTTGAATATGTGACATATGTGTATGTGGAGGGCAGCTGCACGGTTGGCGTGTGCTGTTAGGACGCTGCCTATCACCACTGCAGTTGGACGGGGTTAGTACTTGGATGGGTGACCGTCTGGGAATAACCCCGTTCTCGAGTGGAGCTTCAGACCCATGTGAGTAGAGTTTAGTTGGTCTTCAAGGGTTTTTCGCCGGGTTCTCCGGTTTTCTTCTCTCCGCAAAACCAACACCTATATGTCTTAGCTGTAATCCGTGGTGCGATATGTGTCGTATGGCGGCTGCCTGGAGCGCTTAAACCTTTGACATGTCTTCGACTCGGCCATGTTACATTTCAATATGTAAATTGTTCTTGAAAAGCCCTTTGTGGGAAGAAGTCATTTAAAAAAAAAATTGTATGTCATATGTATGTATGTATTGTAGAAATACCTCTGCCTGCAGGGAAATAGGGAGGTTTAGATCCATTGCAATAAATCTGCGCAATTTTGCGGGAAAAGCGTCCAATCAAAAGGCGAGTTCGAGTGTGACTTAGTTTCTTTTGGCTCCCTAATATTATGCAACGTGCACTATATACTACTTTACATACATATATACTGTATGACAAAATTATTGTAAGTGATAACCTACAACCTCGTCCCCAGGGCATTTTGCCTCCACGTTGGGAGTCGGCGAAAATGGCCCTGGCATCGGCTGGTCACGTGACACCCAGAATTTGGGGGTGTTTTGGCAAGAAAATGTATGCGGTCTTTGTGTTTCGTTTTTGTATAATACGTATACATGAATAATAAATAAGAAATATTTAACGCTCTGCCGAATCACTCATGTGAACCTTTATCATAAATGCAACTGGCTAGCATTATTCATCATTACATTTAAATGTTGGGAAGAAACATATATCTAATGTTGTTCTTGACTTTAACCAAAGCTATCGTTACAATTCTTTGGATGAACTTCGCAGAGTGGATTTATTGCAATTCATATTTTGATGAATAAATTACACTGTATCTGAATTAATCAAGTTTTTAAACCGGCCAATCCGATTATAGAATCGACCAGCCGATGCCAGGGCCATTTTCGCCGACCTCCCAACGTGGAGGCAAAATGCCCTGGGGACGAGGTTGGATAACCTACTTTTTTAGAAGTTCCACATTTATCTGGACCAAACATGATTGTGTAGGGGGTCTTATCTTGAAATTCACTCTACAACGAGAAAAAAAGTATCTTTATATATAACCCATCCCTTCCTGGACAACCAAAAACTCTAATTTTCTATATTCCTTGCCAAAGACGATTGCATCTTGACAAGAGTGGGAGAA
This sequence comes from Corallium rubrum, assembly GCA_964035015.1. Lineage (NCBI taxonomy): Eukaryota > Metazoa > Cnidaria > Anthozoa > Scleralcyonacea > Coralliidae > Corallium > Corallium rubrum. The sequence goes on from OZ035997.1 coordinate 91,104,857, forward strand.
GAAACTACACGACTATTATGTATACAGTACTGCAAAGTGAAAAGATAGTGAACTGCCAAGATTAGTTTTGATACCGAAATGCTGAGGTTTCCGGCGGAGCTCTTCATC